>VWZS01003692.1:0-11184 GCA_013397075.1 Rhabdornis inornatus
AGGTGCTCTGCACCTGGTCCTCCGGCAGAAACCGGATTCCGAAGGAGCTCCCAGCGTGTCACACTGTTAATTAATTTTTCTAGTTTGTCACATGTGGCTCAGGCTTCTCTCTAGTCCCCATTGTCAGCTATTCATTAACGAACGACTTAACCTGCAGCAGCTTGCAAGCCTCGTTCGTTACAAGCCAAACTGGCCAAAGAGGTATTCCAGACCATCTGCCACCCTGCTCAGTATTTCCAGGTGGGCACAAGAAGGAGGAAGGAGGGGACGTTTGGAGCGATGGCATTTGTCTTCCCAAGTCACTGTGAGGCTTGAGGGGGCCCTGGTGTCCTGGAGATGCAAAACACCTGCCTGCCCATGGGAAATGGTGAATGAGCTCTTTGGGGTTTTTCGCTTGTGCGCGTGGCTTCTGCATTCCCTATGCAACTGAATGGTTCTCCATCTGTGAGTCTTCCAGCTTTTACCCTTGCAATTCTCTGCCCAGTCCAGCCCGCTGGTGGGGCATTGAGCGACAACGGCTGTGTGTAGTGCTTGGTTGCTGGCTCGGGTTAAACCACAACATGAGAAATAGAGAAAAAGTGGTTTCAATGCAAGAGGAGGAAGAATGAAGCTTCAAGTTTTGGAATAGTTGTGGTTTTTCTGTTTTCCTAAGCCTGCCTTCCTGTAGCCTGTCCAGCACCTGATGTATTTGGTCGCCGCCTCACAACTTCAGTTCTGCTGGGACTGGCCCACTTGGGCCCACTGCTTTCCTGCTACCAGCACTTCGTGAGTTGTCCCAGAGCATGCTGGAACTTTCTTTTCTTTCTTTCTTTACATCCACAGCAGGCAGCTCCCTCTGATGCATGGATGTGCCCAGGGAAGCTCCCGTAGGTGCACCTCAGATGGACGAGGCTCCTTGGAAATGCCACAGCAGTGCAGCAGCAGGATGATGCATATGCAGTGGATGTGTTGCTTAGCTTTCCATGTTTTCATCAATCCTACCCTTTTTTGGTCTGTGTCCCACCTTGATCTGTCATGGACATTTGAGAAGCTCTCTTAATGGATTTCCTGAATCTGGGGATGCAGTATAATTGAGGTGGTGTTTTCAATATTTAGGGGTGTTACTTCCTTTTTGATGTTATCTCTGAAGTAAATGGAGAAAATGAGAGGCTTTCAAATATAAGGAGGTACATCAGCTGTTGGATGTAATTATTCTTTAATAGAATTTCAACATTGCCCTGCAGTTTCTCACTGTTTGGATCAATTTTCCTATGCCTGTCTCACCTATGCTTGGTACTCTACAATAGGTGATCATGTAGTTTATTATCTTGTTATGCACAACACCAGTTGTTTATTATTCTAGTAATACCTGAAAGGATTGAGCTTTATAATATCTTGTGAGATTTTGAAAGAGAAATGTAGTTTTTATGTTTCTTGAGTAATTGCTGGCCTGGAGGATGAAACATGCAGTAAATAGCATGAGTCACCAGTATGAGGAAAGCCACTTGGTTTACCTGAAATTATAGAATCATAGAATGTTTTGGGATTTCAGGGATCCTAAAGATCATCTAGTTCCAACCCCTGTGTCATGGATAGGGCTACCTTCCACTAGTCCTGGTTGTCCATGCCCCATCCAACCTGGCTTTGGACACTGCTAGGGAAGGGAGAGATGCAGCTTCTTTGGGCAGCCCATGCCAGTGCTTCAGCACCCTCATAATCAAGAATTTCTTCCTTACATCTTATCTAACCCTGTCTTCTCTCAGTTTGAAGCCATTTCCCCTTCTTCTATCACTAAAATGTCTTTGTAGCTCTCCTCTAGCCTCTTTACGTACTGGAAAGGGCTGTAAAGTCTCCCAGAGCCTTATATTCTCCACACTGAACAAGCCCAGTTCTCTCACCTGTCCTTCATAGCACAGGTGTTCCATCCCTCTGATCATCTTGGTGGCCTCCTCAGCACTTGCTCTCACAGGTCTATGTCCTTCTTATTCTGGGGGGTCCAGAGCTGGATGCAGTGTTCTGGGTGGGCTCTCACTAGAGCAGAGTGAAGATGCACTCCCATTGACCTGCTGCCCATGCTGCTGGTAATGCAGCCCAGGATACAGTCAGCTTTCTGGGCTGTAATCCCAGCTTTGTTGAAGCTGATGAGGTTTCTATGGGCCCACTTGTTGAGCTTGTCTGGGTCCCTCTGGATGGTACATCACTCCTCAGGCATGTCACCTGCTCAGCATGGTGTCACCCACAAATTTGCTGAGGGTGTACTAGATCCCTCTGTCTTGTGTCCTTGATGAAGGTCACAACTGGTTCCAGTATGGGCCCCTGAGGAACACCACTTTTCGCCGATACCCACAGGGATAATAAGCCATTGACTACTACCATCCGGATATGCTGGTTCAACTAATTCCACTACCACTGAATAGTCCAACTAATTTCACTTCCACTGAACAGTCCCATCAAACCCACCTCTCTCCCATTTAGAGCAAAGACTGCTGTGGGGAATAGTGCCTTAGCCCTTACAGAACTCCAGAAGATGACATCTGTAACCTTTCCCTTGTCCACTAGTGTAGTCACTCCAACGCTGAAGACCACAAGGTTATTCAGCGGAACTTCCTCTGGATGAATGTCTGCTGGTTGGCCAGCTCAGCACCCCTCCCTTCTCCTGAGAGATTTTTTTTGCCTCCCAGGTTCCTGTGGGTTGAGTCATGCTCAGAATGCATCTCATAGGATGTTTGTGGTGTGCACAACACACACTTGGGTCTGGGAAGCCACCACAGGTTCCTGCCAGGAATATGCAGCAGGACAGCAACTGCCTGTTCAGTCACTGAACTTGCTGCTTGCTGAAAGCAAGTGGCAAATCTGCAACTTTCCCTCTGTGTTCCATTGGCCAACCTTTTCTGTGGTCAGAATGAACTGTCCTAGAGACTGTACAAACATGAGAAACAACAAGGCAATGTGCTAAATATTATTGCTTCTCCTTCCTCCTTCAACTGCCTGTAATAATATCTTTCCGCTCCAATAAACAGGTCACCCAAAATACAAACTTAATGTGTCCAAAAACAATTTCCAAAGTTTTAAAGAACAATACTAATATTTTTTTCTGGGTTTGGGGGTTTTCTTGGTTGATTGGTTGGTTTTGGTTTTGTTGTTTTAGTTTTTTGAAACATACCTGCAAAATGTATAATTAGCGTCCTTATGAACAGTGCTTCTGATATTGCCTCCTCTTCCACTCCACAGTTTGATGCATATTTCCTTTTCTTTCCTCCCCTCTTTTTATATTGCTCTACACTTATATAGATTAGGGTGCATTCTACATTAGTGTGGGTTATAGTGCATTCTACACTAATGTGTTGGTCTTTTCCCTCCAATTGATTGAACGAACTCTAATTAGTTGTACCTTCAGGCTGTACCTGTCCTCTGACTGTACATCAGCAAACTGTACATTTTTTTATTAATGTCTGAGGCAGAAATTGTGTTAGGTGCTATCAGTTTTCCTCTTCTCATGTAGTGAATGCCTGGTCAGTCTTTCACTCTGATACCTCTGGTAGCATCACCCTAGTGCTTGTTCAAAAACTTTCCAATCATCATGGCTGCAGCAGGATTTCCTGTGTGAGGAGGCACTGCTGAAATGGCTCTGGAGTCCTGGGGACTCTTGGCTGATGGTGGAGTATGGGGACCAGAGAAAGGCACCAGAACAGGGAGAAAGCAGCACTCAGAGACATTGTCAGGGAAATGACAATTTATTTCTTTTTTCTTGGCTGAAGAGTTCCTGGAGGCATGCTAATGCTACTGGCGGGATGGCCTCTTCTTGGGGCAGGGAGCATCCCGGGGTCTGGGGGCTCTCTTCTTCTGGGCATGCCGGGGCTTCCCAGAGCAGTGGTCCCTGCCCTGGTCAGGAGCAGAGGGGCTGCAGCCCCGGGCTGATGGACCTGCTGTTGCAACTGTCTGCTTCTGCTCTTCCTGGGGCTGGTCCTGCTCTGAGCAGGTGGGCATAGATGGTGCGTGGCTGGGACTCTGTTGGACACCAGTTTCTGATGTACCCGCTTCCTCCTCTACCTCAGAGCCTGTGGGTCCACTGGTGAGAGTCACCTCCTGGGAGCTAGTGTACCTGGGTCTATTGGAGTTGGTGCTGGCATGACGGAAGCACAGGAGCCTCCGGGCTTCGTTGCTGCACTGGCCTGCAATGACGTTGATGGTGCCATAGACCAGTGATGCTGTGTGCCCATTGAGGAGAGGCTCCAACAGCTCAACCAAGATCTCTGCATTCGGACCACAGACACAGAGGCCGTGCACGATGGAGCCCTCTGCAGCCTCTGCTCGCCACCACTGGTCCTTATAAACTGCTGCCAGCCTCCAGCGCAGCCAGGGAAGCACAGGGTCCAGCAGTTGCTGTTGCCTTCGGAAAAGTTCTGCCCAGACCTCAGGTAGGAGGCCACCCACGAACTCTGACTCTGCAGCCTCCTGCTCATCTGGAGGCAGCATCCTTTGTGGAGAAGGTAGAGGGGACACCCCAGGGCGATGGGGGCTCTTTTGGGCCAGGTGGAATGGAGCACTCCCCGCCTGGCTGCTGTCTTCTGTCAACTCTTCTGAGGCTGTGATGGCAAACTGTAGATAGTCCTGTTCGCTCCGCTCAGAAAATTTTACAATCTCCATAGGTCTGCTGCAGAGTGGGCATGCTGGATTTGTCTTTGCCCACCGCAGGATGCAGCCCAGGCAGAACTGGTCATTACAGGGTAGAGCAGAAGCCACATCTCTCCGAGTGTTGTGACAGATAGGGCAGCTCCAGTCTGCTCCTGTGGCCATGTCTTCTTGCTGCAGCAGGCTGGGGAGAACTGAGGGCCAGAAGTAGTTCCCACTTGCAGGCACACTCAGTAGAAGTCCAGACTTGAGCTAAACTGGCCCAGCCATGTTCTGCAGGTGCACATATAACCAATGAGGGATGTGATATCACAGTCTGTCTCCTGATGACAGTATTCTCCACCACCCAGTGATGTCACAGTCAAATAGATGTCTGGTCCCTGAATATAAGCAGTGAGGGATGTTAGGTTACAATCGGTCTCCTGGTGATGCCATCCTCCCACCCAGTGATGTTACAACAGGACATTCGTCCCTGCATTTCCTCGTGCCTCTACACGTACATCCAGGGCTACTGCAGCTCCATGTTACACTCTCTTTTCTCACCCATGACTTTGGCTGACCACCACAGTTAAATGGCAGTCACCAAGGCCTTGGCCATGTCTCCAGTTTTAATATCAGTTTATCACTGGCATTTCTATGGACATTCTTGTGAATTTTTAGCTGAATTTTGATTCCTTATTTTGAGCAGGGTTTATGCTTATGGATCCACACTCAGTTTCATTTTTCCCTTTTCCTACCAAGCATTTCAGCACTTTTATGAGGCCACAGTTATTTCTGGAATGAAGCAGTTAAAAGGTATACAAGGTGGAAGCAATAGAGTCCTTTTGACAGGGGAGGCCAGGTTAAACTCCACAAAAATAATGACCTGAAGGAACAGATATTCAGCTGGAGAGCCAGATCCACAACCTGGCTCCATTCACAGAGTTCTTTGCCAAACCATTCTAAACACATTTCCACATTAGAAGGATGGATCTTTGAGTGTATTTCTTCTGCTTCCTTTGTTCTCCACTTTTATTAGAAGTAGAGAATTAGAACAACAAGAATAAAGAACAACAAATATAAAATATGCCTTTTCTGATAAAGGAAACCCCACAACAAAATGGATCTCTTGCTCTGCTTCAATGTTCTCCCTTTTTAGGCTGCAGCATTTTTTTTTCAGCTCACAATTCAACTGGACCAGGTGGACAGTATAAATTAGTGCTCAACTCGTGTTTTTCAGTAAATGCATGTTTGGGTTTATATCTGAAAATTAGTGTAAAGGGAGATGATTACTACAGAAGCTGTTCTAAAAGTTATCGCGTATTGGGTAGAAAGGTAGGTGAGTAGGTGGATAGGTAGCTAGATAGTTGGACAAATGGATGGATGGATAGATATAAAAGCTGCTTTTTGTTAAGCTTCAAACTACGTTACATACAAATTTAATATAATTCTATATTAACCCTAGGATGCTTGTCCAGTAGAAATGTAAATAAAATATATTGATGTCAATTGTATATGTAACTGACAGGATCCAGTGGATAGATCTAAAAGGAAAGAGCATAAAAATTGGACAATAATATCTCAGTTGCCCATCATCATGAAGGAAAATTAGCAGTAGTTCATCAAATAAGCAGTAAATCAGGAAAGGCCCCACACCTTTGATATGGTAGATCAAGAGAGGGAATTAATGCCCTATGCAGCTAAGAGTGCTTACTAAAGTAATGATGCATTAACTCCCTGTCGGAGACTCTGAAATGGATTTTTGTCTTCCCAGCCTTGTGAAACAAGATTCATCACTTGAAAGAACAGCAATAGTATCAGTAAAGTCAATAGCATGTGACAGAGGTGTATTAAAGCAATGATTTAGAAAGTTCAGTGTATAAAATGGATTATTAGGATCAAAACAGGATCAAAAGCCCTTGCATTTCAAGGATCTGTAGGAATATAAGACGAATGGGGAAAAAAATCCTTGCTTCAAGTGAGAGGGGAATGCTTCCTTGGAGTTTTTGTGCATTCATTCCCATGTGCACAGGGATATTGTCCAGTCTGAAAATAACTGCAAATGATTCTGTGAAGGGAGAACATTTTTAGTGATCTTGCCACTTGGATGGTCTTTTGAATTGCAATAATCAAAGCTGAAGTATAAAAATTTTGCATCTGACCTTTGACGATTGTAAATCAGAGTCTCTGGTAAAATAAGGCAGAGTCACTTGTCATGCTAACAAAGCATCAGCAGTTTGGCTTTGAGCCTTGTAGTATCTGTTTCTTCATACAAACGGACTTGCTTCTGTTGGCAATCAACATGTTGGAAGTGGTTAACACAAAGAGATTGAGATACCACTCACTGGTTGCACCACCAGACTAGCAGAAGATACAGAATGTACCCTCCAGGATTTCATATCCTCAGTGTATATTTCTGTATTTTGTCAGAAATTGCTGGAAGACTGAACTTAAATCACATGTTGTTATTTATTTAGCAGTGTGAGGAAGGAAAAATAAGTCAGAAAATATTGGGGGAAAGCATATCTGTAAGCCATACCAAAAAAAAGATCCGACACAACTCTCTCTGGGATTGCTCAATTAGCTTTCCTTATTCGCTAGAAGAAAACAGTAATCCAACATCATGCTCTGCAGAATGTCAGTAGGATATTCCCTGAGAAAACTGATTACAACTAGTTCATCTGTAATAAGAAGTTAAAAGGGGTATTTTTCTCTATTGCCAATTTTACTTGCTGGTAGTATCCTTCTTTCTTATATATATAAGTGGTATGGAGTATTACAGAATAAAAACTTCAAATAAGTATGTCTTGTGTTTTTTCCTGTGCAATTCTAGCTGTGTCTAGCAGCCTACACCTAGTGAAATGTTACTTTGCTTTTTGTTAACTAGTAAATGACTCCTCTAATTTTTTGTGTCATGTGCAATTTCACATGTAGCACAAGCTCTCTCAGCGTGCCCTTCTTCTTATGTATGAATATCTAAACAACAGGTACCAACTCAGGGTCGCCAGGTGTGGATATTCATCATGGTACAAACACAAGAAAATCAGTTAAATCCAATGCCCATATGCTAAGACATTTATATACAGAGAAGTACCAAGCTGCAGCCTACAGCAGAAAAGTCAATGGAATGAGCATTTAAATGTTTGCTGTCAAACACATGCTAAAACAATGCACAGAACTATGATTGTATTCAATAAACAGACAAGGACTTGTGCATGAATGCTTTATAACATGGCACAAAGGCAAGAGCTGCTCATCACCCTGAATGAAGCACTTGATATTCCTCACTCCAGGACATGGCAGTATTGAATTATTTGCATTGGAAAAGACCCTTAAGGTAAGTCCAGCTGTAAACCAAAAACCTTGTTATAAGTACAAATCCGATTATCTAAACTTTACAGTTTCCTGCAGGGTGAGGAAAGGCATTGCTTTCTCAGATGCAACAGAAATGCATAAGCCAAGAATGATTCCTGACAGCAAAACAATGAAGGAAATATCTAGCAATAAGTGCAATCCAGCAGGGGTCTAACCTGGGATATTTCCTGTTTAACTTGTGGGCAATGGGCAAAGCAAAGGAGAGCCATTGTGATCCTGGCAGATGATGACAAACTACAGAAGAGGAAGAGGAGGAGCAGGCTGTTAATAGCTCCCAGAAATGGGGGCAGGAATGAGCTAAAGGGAATCCCATCAAATTCAGCAATAACAAAAGGGGTTATCACTTCTCCTTGGCACTTGTCAGACCACAAACGGATCCTGCATCCAGGCCCTGATCCACGAGTCAAGGATGGAAATTGGCAAAATAGGACAAATTCAGGGAAGGCCACCATGGGAGTGGGGCTGGAGCACTGACTCTGATAGGTGCAGCTATGGGTCCAGGACTGGTTCACTCTGAAGCAGAGACAGCTGTAAGGCATCTGAAAGCACCTGGAGGCTAAGGGCTGGGATCAAGGGGCACAGGCCATTCACAGAGGTGCCTGGCAGGAAAAAAGAGAAAGTGGTATCAGCTGAAGCTAGAGAGGCTTGGGCTGGAGATAAAGAAAAACTTAGCGCAATGTCGGTGGAGTGAGGGTCCAGAGAGGTTCTGCATCCTTTAACTGGTAAAGCCCCAGGCAACCTGGTCTGACCCGATGAATGACGGTGCTTTGAGCAGGAGGCTTAATGAAAGATCTTGCGAGGTGACTTCCAGCCTGAAGGATTCCTCAGATGTGAATTTTCCGCGATTGGTGGCGTCATCGATGTTCCAGAGGTTCATTGTACGGTCTCCCCGGGCGCCTGAGGGACGGCGGAGCACAGCGCCCCCCGCTGGCCCCTTGCCGTTACCCGGGCGCGTGCCGGGGGCGGGGCCGTTAGGGCTCGGTCGCTGGCGGGCGCGCGCGCCCCCGTGTGTCGCGACTGTCGCCGACTGCGGGCGATGGAGGAGCCGCCGCCGCCCGGCCCGGCCCGGCCCGGCCCTGCCCTGCCCTGCCCTGCCCTGCCCTGCCCTGCCCTGCCCTGCCCTGCCCTGCCCTGCCGACCTCGAGGCTGTGTTTCAGGCCCTGGAGCAGATTGTTGCTTTGTCCCCCCTGAACTGGCTGCCCTTTCCGGAGGTGACTCCACTCGATGGCGATGCTGGGGTGTGCAATGAGAGCTTTTCAGTGTTGTCACGTGCCTGAGAAGTAAATGTATCTTTAGTTCAGTGCTTGTTCATTAAAAGCAAAATTTTAAAAAGATAAGCAAATCAAAATTATCCGGCACTCCGGAGCATGAGACCATCGCTTGTCTTGGCCAAATTCAGGTGCTCATTTTCAAGCGAAAAATGCACATTGCAGATTTGTTTATGTAGATAAAATGGAAACTTTTAAGGTCATCTCTGATCCTAAAGAGTATTTTGAGAATTGCCACCGAAGGCAAACATTTTTATTGAAAATTCAGGAAAACTGTTAGTTGGAGTTACCAATTTTGTATTTTCTATGCAAAATACCGTTTATGAACATTTGTGTAGAGAACTGCAAGTCTCATGTGCAGAGAGGGGCATGGGAGAGCCCCTGTTACAGCACCAAATGCAGTCTCTCCTTTTGGCTTTGAACACGAAAGAAAAGGAAGGGGTAGGCTGCATCTCTTGCTGCTGCATGAGACCCTGCCTAGTATGTAGATGCTTGAAATGCCATGTTTGTGTATGTGTTTAAGCTACTATTTTACTGTCCTCTCCTTATCCTGATGCCTTCAACTAAGTTTTTAGGTGGCACATCCTCTGCTGGTGCAAACTTGTCACTATTGCTCTCTGTGTTGCAACTATTAGTCATCTTCCTCTTGGGTGTCTTTCCAGAAAGACGTATATTCTGATGAATCCCCTACAAAGCTCCAGTCTGGATTACGCTGTTCTGTTCTGTGCTGGGTAGAGAGGAGCACGTCCTTGTGCCAGTGCACACAGAGGTAGGAGGAGTCCTTCCTCAGTGCCCACTAAGTGAATTGTCTTGCCTGCACTTCATCAGTTTTGATAGCTTTTGAACAGTGGTTTGAGAAGTATATATTTATCATTGTTGGAGGCTTTGGCAATTAGGGCCCAGATTTCATCCTCAGGAATAGAGTGATAAAGTGTGTGAGTCAAGGAGTTGTTGGGGAACAGATATTTTGGTTTTCAGTCCTCATGAGTTATGCATGTGATAACAAGGGTGTTGTTGGTCCTGGATATGAAGTGGTTAAAGATTTGCAGCTTATTCTGTGTTGAAGAGTAGTACAGGGACTACTAGGCCTTTGGTTTGACAGCTTCCCTCTTTTGATTAAAAATCTCTTTTCTTTAACTTTTGGCTCTTCCCAGACTTCTCTGGGTGTTTAGTTCCTGTATTGACCCAGCCTTTTTGCATATTTTTATACAGCTTCATCAAAAAATGTACATTTCTATTAATATACACAGGCATTGGCCGTTAAATGTTTGAGTAAGAGCAGACTCAAGGTGGAGAGTGTGATTTTTTCGAATTATCCATATCCTGTCACCCAGTGTGATGCCCTTTTGTCTTCTGTAAACTCACACAATTTTCAAAAGCCTTCTCTTCCTTAATAGAAGGATATCTTGCAGGCTCTGAACAATCATCCATCTTCAAGGTACTGATGGCTAACCTGTTTGCAAGAGAGACTTATATTCTTGAACAGGTGATAATGAGAATATCTTTCTGACTAATGATAAATTCCAGGTACTTAACTTCGGGCCTTTACTTCCTCAGCAGAATAGAAACCTAACTAGGTTGTCTAGCTTTAGGAGGTTTTTTTAACCCTATAGATTTTTGCCGCATAATCATGGAAACATACCCATGCAGTAAATGGTTGCCTACAAAATACATATAGAGCAGGAGAGAAGAGCTCCAAAAAGCAAGCAATATGCTAACATTTAATAATTATTAAATTATTAATTAATAATTAGACTTAGTAATTGGATGAGCTGGGGTGAGATTCACAGCCAGAAATGTATGGCTTATGAATGTAGTTTTGCATCACACAACCTGTGCAGTGGTTTGAGCGAGATGTCTCAGTAATAACACATATGTAAACCTAGTGGTAACTAGGAAGGCACCTTGATTTCTCTTTTTATAGCTAGTGTCATAAGCAAAGACAAAGTTC
>VWZS01003692.1:11199-46003 GCA_013397075.1 Rhabdornis inornatus
GAGGACTGATGTATTCTGTTTTTATGATTTTGTGTTTTGATTAATAGGTATTTTGTAAGAGTTTGAGTTTCAATTTAACAAATGCTTGCCATGTAAACCATGTTAATAGTGTTAACCTCGTGTTATGTGTCATTTCAGGGTGGAGAAAAACTGTTATTATTGTGTCCAAAAAATGATTACAAGAAAACAGCAAGTGATCTTTGGGTTTGCTTCTGGGTTTTTTTTTTGTTTTTTTTTTCTTTTTTAAGGAGAATATTTTGGGTCAGTGCGAGTCTTCAGGAAGTGCGCCTGTGAAAATTGTGGTGGAAGAGCGAGCTTCACTTGGCAACACGAGCTGTGGGAACTGTTCCCTTGATCCAGAGGACCCTGGTAAGGAGAGTGTCTACATGTTTTTAGAGATGACTGAGACAGCTACTCTGAGCCTGACTTTTACAGAAATGGGAGATCAGAGTAGTTGATCCAATAGCTGATGGTAGAGTTGGAGGAGCTGTTACTCTCTTCAAAGGGTAGTTTCTCGATCCCAGCTAACAATGTTAGTTAATAACTCACCTCACAATGCCCTTCAGTTTCTATCATTTAGGTTAGGACTGAGGTTTTTTGTCAGTACAGAGAAGAAACAAGGCTGGAGCTGTTTTCATGAGATGTGAATGTCTCCGTTCAAAGTTCTTGTGGGTGTCATTCACAGTGCTAATGCTGCAGCTTTTATCAGGGTACTTCAAAACTTTAAAGTTTTGAAAACTTAGAAGAATTCCTGTTCTCTTAAACAGCATGGCCTCAACACACCTCAAATTCCCAAGGGAGAGCCTGTCTTTCAGGCCATGTTTTACAGTCTCTGGTATAAGTACAATTGATAGGTGTACTGCCAAGGGAGACACAAACAAGGTCCAGTGTTGACTCAGTGTTCCCTTTGCTTCCTAGATATCCATCTTCTGTACCTTTCCAGAAGGGCCGCTCTGCATGGGGGGAAGCTATTGAGGGAAAGCCTGTGAAAATGGACTACCAGGGATCCCTCTCTATATAGTTATATTTATAGATGTATTTTGTTGTTGTACTTACAGAGTTAGAGGTATATTGATATTTAGATAGATATACTGATATTTGCATGCTTTGATGTAGGCAGTACAGTTGTAGCAATGTGCAATAAATTAAAATTTTAAACTGAAATTGATATTTTGTATATTTATATATAGTCAGCAGACTCTCTGCCCATGTCTCTCTCCTGGGCAGTATGTACATCCTGTCCTGTCCCTGAGAGTTCAGATCAGTCTTCCAGGATGAGGAGGAACAGCAGAATTACTGCCATGGCTCTCTGTCGTCCTTGCAGACTGTGAGACCCTACCATGCTGGAAGCAGTGGTGCTCAGCTCTCCTGCCTCCAGAGTCTATGAGGTGCTGCATGACATCTTTGAGTTCTGGCCTGTGAAAAGAGTGAACACAAGGCTGTTCCTCCCCCTAGGTAGGAGGGATTGCCTACTCCTGGGTGAGTGGTTGCCAGCCCAGTGCCATGCAGGCAGTGTGCTGTGCGGAGGGGGCACAATTCCCCTGGGGAAGCACCAAGGGTTGGAACCAAGCTCTTTTGGAGTACAGTGGCTGCAGAGGATGGCATCTGCCTTGCAAGAGAGTTGGCCTAGGGCCTTTGTCCCAGGCCTGCAAGGGACTCCTGGAGCAGGAGCCCACCAAGGCTTTATTCAAGGTCAGAGGAAGCCTTGGACCATGCAAGTCTTGCCCAGGAGTGGAGCCTCATGGCTCCTGCTGGAGAGGGTGTTTGGTCCCAGGTCTCATCTGCAGCTTCTCTTTTCCCAGGTGCTTCTGGACTTCACCAGTTCTGAAGCCACTGCTGGGCAGAAGAGGGTCTAGGGGAAGATCAGGAATCTGAGTCATGTGCTGGCTGACATTTCCAAATGGGAGGGAGGTAAGGCCCAGGCACCTTCCAACCAGGCCATGCCACCCTCCCTGCTGCTCTCCCCATAAGGCTGCTATCTAGTTGGCTGCTTCTGAAGACCCACTTTCACAGCCTGGTCCACCTAGCCTTTCACAGCCTGGTCTCACCTAGATCCAGTCCTGAACCCTGCTGTTAAGGAAACTTCCATGTCTGGCCACCCAGGAGCCATGCTGGCAATCTCATTCACACCGCCTCTGCTGGGATAGAAGCCCCTTCACAGCTACACCCCTCACACTCACCTTCAGACCAGGATTCTTTACCAGCTCAATTCCAGGTTTCCCATGGCAGATTCTCAGATATCTAGTTCCTTCAAACAGCTTAATCATGGTGCAATAACACCAGCTCCAGCTGGTGCCTCTGAAAAGGAACTCTGAACGAAGGAACCCCTGGGCTTTCATACCCTCACAGCACCAAAGTCTGGGGGTCTCAGCTCCTGCTGTGTCTCATTGTCCAGTCCCCAGGCTGGTGCCACAGGTCCCTGTGCCCTTTCCTGTGTCAAGGGTTGGCAGTTCATGCTGTCTTGCCTCAGGCTCCCATCCAGAGCTCAATCATGGCAACTGCAACTTCCTCAATAGCCTGCCTCCCTAAAAGGCAAGTGCCAACCACAGTGGGACACGAGTGGAAGGGGAAAGGCACCTGAAAGGGGAGAAAGCAGCAGCCAGAGACTGTGTGAGGGAAAAAATGTATTTCCTTTTTCCAGTCTAAAAATGTGGCGGAGCCCTGCTAATTCTGCCAGCGAAGTGAGTTGCTTGCACAGCTAGGTAGAATCCTGGGGCCAGCAGCCTCCTCTTTTGGGGAATGCCAAGGCCCCCTGTGAGTGTGTTCCTAGCCCTGACAAGGAGTTGTGGAATGGTGGCTGGTGCTCTTGATGCCTAGAGATTTTTGCTTTCTATACATTTTTCATATATTTGTAGATTTGTAGACTACTAATACGTGGTTGTAGCTTCTAGTACTTTTCCATGCTTTTCCCCTACCTTTTAGAACAGTAAGCTAACCTTCTAACACATTCGTGAAATACTGCTTAGTCTTGCTTTTTAGGCAAACAAGGACACTATGTTTTCCACTAGAACTTAGAAGACATAACAAGAAAGGCCCTGGAACATCTCTAGTGGGGCAGAACCTAGGGGGAAATTACCTAACCAACTGCTCTTCTAATTGGACAATATTTATATAGATACTCTAATTTGTTAAATTTACAAAAATTGTATTAATCAGGTGCCAGGTGTGCCCATGACCATGGGGGCACCTGGAAGCTTCTAATGAAGACCTGGGGATTTTTTACTATTTTAAGATTGTTGCGAGAGTTTTGTCTTTTGACATTAAGCAACATCCTGGGCAGAAGAACTTGCCGCCACCATCTCCCCCNGACAGCAGATAACCGAAACAAGGCCTTAAGAGTTACTTACTACATGGTATAAAACAAAAAAGTTAATCTAGTAGATTACATAATACAGTACACAATATTATTGTATTTATATTAAACCTAGCAAAAGAAATAGTATAGATTAGGAGTCAGATGTAATTTACCACTGAAATGATGATAGTGTACACCAAATCCTTTCACTCAACCTCAGAGGAGTAACCACAAATCAGCTGTCCCCACTTTGGGGGAAAATCCACAAATTTCCAGGTAATGTGCAGAAGATTTCCTGCTTTGTGAAAATTTGGCATAGCTTTTATAGTTCGTAAGGTAAGGTGTCCATCAGTCAGAAATTCCAGCTTATCTTTCCAGATGTCACTTCCACAGCAAGATGTTTATTGTCAGCTGGGAGTGTTACTCCCATGGTGCAAAAATAAGTCACTACAAGACAGCTTGTCATGTTTGCATTTTTCATCAATTAGCAAGAAATAGGTATGTCCTTCTGGGGCAAGATGCTCTATTATTCCACCAGCTAAAAGCAACAGATAAGCTCTTCTGAGTCAAGATGCCCTGCTGAACCCATCCGGACCACAGAGGCACAGCGCATACAAGACTGCTCTCACTGCCAGCCACCATGAGGATGCTGCCAGCTGCTGCTTAGCTGGTGAGAGTGTCCCTTGCAAAGAAGATTGAGGAACAGCTGCAAGGCACTGGCAGCTGTTTCCATCCGGGAAGCTGAGAGATCCTGCCTGGGTCCAGCCCTGCATCCAACCTGGCTGCTGGTCTCTGGTGGTTCTTCTTGGGATGTGATGACACATTCTAGATATTTTTGTTCCTGCAGAGAAAACCTGACAGATTCTATCAATCTTCTGTAGAGTGGGCACTCCGGTTTCTTCTCTGTCCGATGCAGAGAAGGATGCAGCCCATGCAGAATTCATGGCCACAGGGTATGACATAAGCAACACCCTCTTGCTCATCATGGCAAATGGGGCAGCTCCATTCTGTCCCCATGGCTCTGTCTGTTCTCCATGGCAATTCAGGGAGTCCTGAGAAGCTGCTCCCCATCACTGGCACTACCAAAGAATCTCACATGCTGAAACAAAATGGGGAAACCTTGATTCCTTGCTGTCCCAAGGAGGAGATGAAGAAATGCCCAAGCCCCTGGAGAAGGATACCCTCCAGACTCCTCAAGCCCTAGTGCCCTTCTCACTACCACCCTGGGGAGAATCAGGCCTCCAGATCTTACAGGCATGACTTTTCTGACAGCCTGGGAAGATGATCTCTGGCAGCTTAAAACATGTATGTTTGAGACGCCTGTCTGTGATAAACAGATACTGGGAATTAAGTGCTTCAATACCTTTGTGGTCCTGGATTTTTAATTAAATCTCAGGGCTGGAAGCTGGATTTTTCCTTTCTTTTATCTTTTTTTTGTTTTAAGTCCACCCTTGAATCAGAAAATATCATAAATTGAATGCAGTTTTTATCAGGGGAAGGTTATCTTCTTACAAAGTAAAGACTGTAGACAAAAAATCAATATGGCCTTAGCAGGCACTGCACACATCAGTTGGGTATGATGGTCAAGCAGCACCTGTGCAGGTGATCTCTAGTGAAGAGTAGATGTGTGGCTTTGCTCCCTGCAGACAAATCTCAGGAGCTCTGAGAACCTGTGCACCCTTGATGACCAGAGCTGCATAAAATATTTTAAGATATTTTGTGGGGGTGAAGGTTGGGTTTTGCACCACTTATTAGTGGTTTGTCATTAGTCTCATTTGTTTTTTCTTTGAGCTAGGATTATTAGAAAGGCGATTGAGACAGTTTCTTGTGTTCAGACTTGGATGTTTATTATATCTTATCAAAGAATTACAGTACATAAGACAGCACCTCTAGCTCCTTGCTGGAAGTAGGGAAAATGGCTTCAGCTGAGCCTTCTTCAAGGCTTTTTAAACCTAAACAAACCAATAGAAATTTAACAGCTATATTATTTACTCTTTTGACTTAATAATAGATTCTTATGACTTTTAGAGTGACATTAGACTGACCAACTAGAGGTTACTACTTAAGTTCTGTGAAGAAGGAAGAAGAAGAAG
Organism: Rhabdornis inornatus; assembly: GCA_013397075.1. Classification (NCBI taxonomy): domain Eukaryota; kingdom Metazoa; phylum Chordata; class Aves; order Passeriformes; family Rhabdornithidae; genus Rhabdornis; species Rhabdornis inornatus. The sequence continues at coordinate 16,588 of VWZS01003692.1, forward strand.
ATGAACAAAGAAAAAGACACCACCCAAAATTCTCCATCTTGTCCCATATCCACCACTATCCTATAAAACCCTAAAATTTAAAACCCATCACCCAGNCTTCTCCAGCCTAAACAACCCCAGCTCCCTCAGCTGCTCCTCATAGGACCTGTGTCCCAGACCATTCACCATACTTGTAGCCCTTCTCTGGACACGTTTTAGTATCCCAACATCCTTCCTAAACTGAGGGGCCCAGAACTGGACACAGCACTCAAGGTGCAGCCTCACCAGTGCCGAGTACAGGGGAAGAATGACCTCCCTGCTCCTGCTGGACACACCATTCCTGCTACAGGTCAGGAGCTATTGGCCTTCTTGGCCACCAGAGCACACTGCTCATGTTCAGTCAGCTGTCGACCAACACCCCCAGGTCCCTTTCTGCCTGGGCGCTGTCCAGCCACACTGTCCCCAGCCTGCAGTGCTGCAGGGGTTGTTGTGACTCAATGGCAGGACCTGGCACCTGGACTTGTTAAACCTCATATCATTGGATTCAGCCTACCTATATATAGCCTGTCCAATTCCATCTACAGAGCCCTCCTACCCTCTAACAGATTCAATACTTGCACCCGATTTGGTGTCATCTCAAATTTGCTAATGGTGGACTCAATCCCCTCCTCCAGACCATTAATGAAGGTATTCAGCAGGACTGGCCCCAGCACTGATCCCTGGGGAGCTCCACTAGTGATTGACCCCCAGCTGGATGCAGCACCATTCATCTTCACTCTTGGGCACAGTCATGCAGTCAGTGTCTAACCCAGCGAAGAGTGCTCCTGTCCAAGCTATGGGCTGCCAGTTTTTCCAGAAGTGTGCTGTGGGAGAAAGTTTAAAAGGCTTTGCTGAAGTCCAGGGAGTCAACACCCACAGGCTTCCCTTCATCCACCAAGTGGGTCACCTGATCATAAAAGGAGATGAGGTGGGTCAAACACAACCTTCCCCTCCTATCAGCTGTCCTCTAGGTACTGTGTCATTGCACTCAAGATGACCTGTTCCATAATCTTACTGGGCACCAAGGTCAGGCTGACAGGCCTGCAGTTTCCCATGTGCTCCTTCCTGCCCTTCTTACGGATAGGCATCATGTTGGCCAACCTCCAGTCATCTGGGACCTCCCTGGTTACCTAGGACTGATGGTAAATGATGGAAAGCATCTTGGTGAAGTCTTCTGCCATCCCCCCCACCACCCTAGGATGGATCCTGTCTGGTCTCATAGACTTGCGAGCATCTAAGTGGCTCAGCAGGTCACTAACTGCTTCCTCCTGGATGACAGGGGAGGCTATTCTGTTCCCTGTCCCCATCTACCAGCTCAGGAGGCCAGTTGTCCTGAGGACAACCTGTCTTATTGTTGAAAATTGACTAAGAAGATGTTAGGTACCTCAGCTTTTTCCTCATCTTTGGTAACTATATTCCTCCCCTTGTCCAATAAAGAATGGAGGTTCTCCTTGCCCCTCCAAGATGTGTTAAGATCACTGAAGGACTTTGCCCACTGCGGCAAACTCTCCAAAGAAGCAACTGCTCATCTGTGATGACTGAAGCTCCCCCTCACTGAATATGCTCCTGTGAAACCTGGGCTGTGAGTTAACCCACCTGAGAGGAACGTGAAATAAGATTGTCTGGGAGTTATCTCAGACTAGCAGGAGGAAAACATAGATACTGGAGGAGCACTGATACTGGACAGAAAGAATCCACACAGAAAGCCAACTCAGCAACTGTGCTGAAAATCAACTCTGAGTGGGTGACTCTATAGCCAATGAGCATTAATTCCTTTGTTTGCTAAAATGCATAAATAGTTAAAAGTTTTGAACACCTTAGGAAGCACACCAGCAAGAAGACCACAGTGAAGAAGGATGCAAGAGGATGCTTTCTGGATCCGAGTGTGCTGATAGCTTTTTGCTTAAACTGTCTCACTGCTTCTCTCCCTCTGGCCCTCCTCTCTTTCCTACCTCTCTCTCTACTTCACTGTTTACTGTTAAATAAAATCCATACTATTGACTTTGGCACATGGTGTTATCTGCACCTTAATTCCTCTGTAGATGCTCACAGATGAAAAGAAATGGCAAAAACCAAAAGGGTCCAAAAAAACCTCACAAATTTTTATTAACTACACACTCAGCATGGCAATTGGTATATGTTTTGATATATGTTTTGGTATATGTTTTGTTTAGTAGTAAGAAAAACAAAAGAATAAAAGAGGGAGGAAGAAGGGAAAAAGAAATCAGGTAGGAGAGAAGTTCACAGTCCTGGGTCCAGCATTGATCCAGCCAACAGGTGTCCAGGGTCCCAAGAGAATGCCAGCCAGCCTCTATGGTGGTACATTTTTATAGGTAAGTTTTCCCCATTCTAGTTTTAGGCTCCTGACTCTTCATGCAAATGAGTTAGCATGTGCAGCCTACTATTCTGAATCTTTCTGGATATGGGCTGGGGGGCTTTGAGGGTTTTTTGGTGGTCTTGATTCTCCCTCTATTGGTCTTGCCCACTCCTTGACCCCACTCCTGCACTTAAGTTGTCCTTTTTGTTGTGTGATCACTATGGACTGGAACAGGAAATTCAGCTCCGGAATAGTGCTGTCTTACCTCCATATGGCTCCCCTTTCCAGGCACATCCTGTTATAACTTGCCTACTTGATGGCTGTTCCTGTTTAGGGCACAGCAGTGCATTAACTCTACTGCTTAGGTTTCTACATTGGTCAAAAAACCCAGTTACCATCTGATAGGGACAAAAATTATCCTTAGGGCATAGAAGTGCTTCACATTCTTAGCGACAGGGCAACATCTGCACCGTTTTTTTTCTTTTCTCTTGTTTTCCTAGTGTTGTGTTTCTTGCACTTGTTGTTGTTGCAGACTTAAGGTGCCAGATGCTACTTTTCCACTGTAGATGTATCAATATCTGTAGGGAAGGCATTGATCTGTACAGAAAGGAGTGTGAAGCCAAATTCTTCTTAGATGAGTATGAAGGGATCCCTGAGTTCAGGGCTGCTTGGGCAATTATCAAGCCAGTAGGATTTTTTAAAATTTGGATGCAGGGTATTCTCAGGGCAGAAAATACAAGTATCTTCTTTTTTTTTTTCTTTTTTTTTTTCTTACAATTCAAAATTTAATTCAGTTTAATGAAATTCAAATTAATACAACTCAGAAGGAAAGGGTTGTGGTCCACCCACTATAGCCCGAACTGCAGCCAGTCCATTCTGCTGCTCAAAACATTTTTCCCTTTAGGAACTGCAAGATATCCTTCAGCAGATTAAAGAATTGCAGCAGCTTTTCACGTGGAAATGGACAGGGTTGCTTTGTACTTGGAGGTGATGTCTGCAGAGGGGTTGAGGTGTAGGCTGGCACTGGTGCTGGAGTAACTGCTGGTGCTGGCTTTATTCCCATCTTGCTCCGGATCCAGTTGTTGTAGTACTGAGTGGAGCTGAAGACTGAAGGCCGTTTAGGTCTAGCACAGCCTATTCCCCAGCTGGTCACACCAATTTGCCAGAAAAAGCCACCACTCTTATCTTGGCAGACAAGAGGCCCCCCGCTGTCACCCTGAAGAAGAGCAGAGAGGATAAAGGTGCTTTTGTGTGCCTGCCAGCAGTTAGAGTTGGGTCCTTTACTTGTCCTTTACTCTCCCAGCCCCTGCTGGAGAACCAGATTCCAAGCAGAGCAAGGCTCTGCTCTGGTGCTGGAACCTGCAGAACCTTGACACTCTCGGGAGCAGCTTGAGGGCCTGTAAGGTAGGGCTCTCTGTCTCCCCTGTGCTTGGATGTTTCAGGGTTGGCATCTGGACCTCACTGAGCAAGGACCCATGGATGGGAAAGGGGGCAGAAACTCCAGCAGTGATACAGAACTGGGGCTGGGAGAGTGACTGTCCAGGGAAAGCAGGCACTGGGCTGTGCTTGGGTGGTGTGGTGGGGCTGCCCACACTTCTGGGGGCTGGGGGACTCATAGCATGCTCCTACCTGGCAAGTGCCAATGCCGCCTTGCCCAGCACACACGTTGAAGTCAAAGATGTGCCCTTGCAGCCACTCGCTACTGTTGCAGAGCTGGTTATTCACAACATGGACCTTAGCCTGCTGCAGGATATCGCTACCTGTGGCTGTGAGCAGAGAAAGAAATGAGCTCCCAGCAGCTCTTTGCTCATTCTCCTGGCTTGTCTGTGTGTTGAAATCCTTCCCTAGGGCTTGGCTCTGTTTCTAGAGGGGTGTTGGAGTACTGTGTCACTGCTGCCTGGTGTTGGGCAGCAGGCTAGGCCCACTTCTCCAGAAGCATATGTCCCACAGCCCAACTCTCATTTTGGCCTCTGCTGTCAGGAAGCCCCAGCCATCTCTCCCTGGTGTTCCGAGCGTGCCCTCAGGACACAGGTCCTTTATGGGAACTCACATTTTACAATTCTGTCACCCCAGCCAGCAACGTAACAGTTTTTCAGCTCCGACACTTTCACTGAAGGACCAGGCAGGCAGGCAGTCTGAATGGAGGAGCTGCACCGTACTGGCCGGTCCAACTCCAGCAAAGCGACGTCGTTATACAGAAGTTGAGAATTATATTTTTCGTGCATGATCAACCGCTTAATCCGGCGCACTTCCACATCAGGGACTGACTGGCCCAACGAGGTGGCCCCAAGCACGATGGCCCACTCGCTGAGGGGACTGGAAGGCAGATGGAGAGAGGGGTTGAGACAGAGTCATATGCTGTGACAGCCCAGCACTTCCCTGCCTTCTGCTTCCTGAGGCAGAGAGGAAAATAGCACTACAGAAAGTAAGCTCGAGATATGTTAAGCTGGAGGCTGCTAGGAAACAGTGGCATGAGCCCAATCCTCTCCATGAGCAGTCTCTCAGCTGGGCCCTACAATGTCCTGGCACTACACACACTGCAAGGAAATGGGATGGGAATAACACACACTGGTGGTGTGGGGATATCTCTGTGCCCAGATCCTCCTTACATTGAGATGTTTTCAAAGCAGTGGGCTGCTGAGAGGATCCATTTCGCGCTGATGAGGGTCCCTCCACAGACGTGTACTGAGATGGGTGGTCTCCAGATGGGGCGGATACTGGCAATACCAGCCCAGGCCCCATACCCTGGCATGACGTCTATGCCACCCACAATGCGTGATGAGTCGACGGTAGTACCCATGGGGCGGAGCCCACAGGTCTGCCTGTAAGCAGAAAGTCATTACTGTCCCGTGAGAAGGCTTGCTGCTCTGCAGGCTGCAGGTCAACCACTTCCCTTCCCACAAGGCCTTGGTTGCAAAGCCAGCACAGCCCAGGAACTTCCTGGGAAGTGCATATGTCTGCCTGTTTCTGCTTTAGCCCCACAGACAAGTGGTGCCAGCAGTCTGGGCACTGGTGATAAACTGAGACTCCCACCCAGCGTTTTAGAAATCGGTATGGCCACATTTGCCAAGCAGGCATCCTCAGGGAACCCCCCTAAGCTTTAGTCTGGGCCCCCTCAGAGCCTGGGGCTACTTACCCACAGGCGCCATGTGCAGGCCTGCACAGAGCCAGTAGGATGAGGATGCACAACAAAATCATTACTGTCAGACACACAAGTCAGCAGTAAGGAGAGAGACGGCTTGTCACCTCCAGTGCAGCTGCCAACTTACTGCCCGCAGAATTTGCACTGCTGCAGTGCCCTCGGCCCTGGGGCTGATGTCACAGAGGGACTGGTTCCACGTTCTGGGCATGGTGCTGGTCTCTAGCGGCAGGGGGGAAGGGCAACGTAGAGGCACAGAACCACAGAAAAGTCTGAATTGGAAGGTACCTTAAGGATCAACTGGTTTCAAATCCCAGCCATGCACACAGATGCCATCCACTACACCAGGCTGCTCCGAGTCCTACCCAAGCTAGCCTCAAATGACAAAAGGAATGGGACATCCACAGCTTCTCTGGGCAACCTGTGCCAGTACTGTGACAATGATACAAGATCTTGCTTGTCATCCAAAACTCCTGCAGAATTTGCAGCAACAATTAAAAGCAACACACACACTGATTTTTAGAAACAATTTGTGACATTGTTTTCATTTGCTTTGCTTGAGACAGATCAACTAAACAAATGTAACTGTCTCAAGGCCTAAGCTCTTTTGGTGTTGTTTAGAAACCAACTATGAAGAACTCTAATTAAAAGTAATTTTCCTTCAAGAAGCCATAGCCCCTTTGCAGTTGAGCCTGTTTATTTAGTTGCTTCCAATGGATTGCTAAGTGCTCAACAGCTTACCCCTATTTCGAGAGGTACAACAGAGGCTGTGCATTGGACTGCCATTTCAGCTACTGCCAACAAATTTCTCTCTTCAATTACCAAATTCCAATTTTCTTAGCTTTCCTTTGATGAAGTTCAGGGAAGACCAAGGAGATGGAATGTTCCTGCCCAGAGTACAGTTTCAAGTTCCCTGGCGTGCTATGCAGCATACAAATAGAAAGACTGCATGTCAGCAGCCTAAGACACTGCACCAGGACCCTGAAGCACCCAGAACCTGTAGTCCTTTATTCCACTGCACCTTTGCCCTCTTCTGAGTGGGCACAGTTCCAGCCCTTTGGAGGGACCCTTTCCCTTTGTGCCTGACATGCCTGCCCACAGGTGCATTTTGCAGATCCCAGCTCAGGGAGGCCTTGCCTTGCACAAGGGAATGAGGGGAACTGCAAACATGGTTATCTGTGAAAACAGGTATTTTCTTTAGGCCACAGAAGGCCACTTTATTTCTACAGCAACTAAGTCATCATCAGTCATTGCGCACATGTGGAAGAGGATTGTGGGCAGGACAGCGTGGGCCTTCAGCACTGAGGCTGCCTTTGGATCAGCAGGCATTGCTCCAGAAGGAAAGGGTTGTGCTTCACTGCAGCCTGAACTGCCACCAATCAATCCTTCCCTAGCATGCCTTAGGCTCCTACCTTCAAGCTGCAGTTGGACTTGAGTGCAAGATGAGGCTGGGATTTTGTTTCTTTGAACACAGTAAATCTGGTAATCCCCTTCCCCTGCCTTGGTTACAGGGGAAAAGAGAAACAAAAATATTTATTTCAGTTTGTTGTTGTAGTTCTTCAGCTTTTAAGGCAGAAATATTCTTCATGCAGTGCCAGCAGTGGTATTTTGGGTAAAATGGGCATGAGCTCTAGGCCTCTGGCTTTATGCAAAGGGAAAAAAAGGGGAAAAAGAGACAAAAAGAGAAAAAAAGAGGAAAAAAAAGAGAGAAAATAGAAGATAATAAAAAGAGGATAAAGCTTTCCCTTTAAGTGTGTTTGCACCAAGGGAAGCCTGAACCTCGTGTGGCTGAAGTCTCACCCTTGCAGGCTCTTGAGGGCTGTTGCTGTTGATGGCCACATCCCGTGGCCAAGTGTGATGTAGGGAAGCCTGCAGGTGTCACGCTTGGACACTGAAAGTTGTCCTGGGGTCAAAACTGTGAATTTTTGGTCTTCCTCTAGTTTGACACTTGCCCCAGTCTGGAAATTCCCTCTCCCCCTTGCTCCCCCTTCTTCTTCCCCCTTAGGAAGTGCAGAAACAAGGCAGGAAATATATTTTTGGTCTGAAATTCTCAGCCTCTCTGTCTATAATAAATATTTTCTGATTCCCACTGCTTACAATAGAGGTGATATTATAGGCTGTTTTATATGGGTATGGGAAAAACTACAAGCCAGTGAGCCAGAGGTTCTGGTGTGAGCCTTTACCACAGGGCTGGATAATTCATAGTTTGATTTTTCACAAAGGCTGCTCCTAACTTGGAGAGAAGAATGATGTGATGACTGCAGATGTTGGCTGTGATTTTCCTTTTTTTTGCTCGAGTTCATTATCATGACACTGATTTGATCTTGTCATCTTGTGCCATGCAAAGAATTTAAAAAAACTGCTGTGTCATGAACAAATCTGAGTTGTCCAGCCAAAGCTGACATTTGAGAAGTGGTTTCATAATTTCAGGAACACTTGTTGCCAGCTCTTGTTGCAAAGCTGGAGCAGAATGGACTTGGGAGAAAGGACAGATCTGCACCATTGAGAGATACAGTGAAAACGAAGTTGAGAGCAGTTGGTATTTCCTCCTTAGATGGATGCAGTGATTTAACTGTGGTTTCTGCATCAGCTGGCTCCCCAGTATCAAGAGCAGCTGCCACTTTTTTGCAGACCTCTGAATCCTGTGCAAGGGTGTGTGGACACCACTGGTCATGCACAGCCACTGGCATCATGAAGCCCATGGCTGAAAGCATCAGAAAGGACAACTTTGCTCCAACAGAGCAGGATACTACTGTAACAATCCGTATCACTCATAACCTTGGGGCTATCTATGTGGGCACTATGTGAAGTCTTCTGCAGGCAGGCCCATGTGGCTAGTTGTTCCTCTGAGGGAAAGTGACACTGTTTAGCAAGATGACCTTTTTCCAGACTTTTTTTTTTAAGGCAGTTTTAAGTGCATAATTTAGCTAAACGCATCTTCCTTAGAGGGATCCTGCCTTTAGAAATGGAAGTGTGGGGGAAGAAAGCAGTCTATCCTTACGCAGAGGAGAAACAGATGTTTCTCCTCCGTAGTTCTGGGCCAGCCTGCACAGACCTAGGGGTAATGGCCTAGCCCAGTAATAATGGCTGAACCGGTGCACATCTGACACCCACTTCGAATGTGAGCATGATAGGCACAGTAACAGCATGCAGCTTTGTCTCCTATCCCCAGACATCCCATCCCAGTGCATGCAGTTCATCCTCAGGACCAAGTAGGATGAGCAGCACATCCCTGATGACCTTTTCTCTGAGCTGGATGAAATCTGTATGAAAGAGTCTGAAGATGCCAAGTGGAAAGAAATGGCAAGGTAAATCCTGCTTGTCAGTTGCACTGGGAGAGAAGTGTCCACGCTGGCAGTATCCTTGGGGCTCTGCTTTCTGCTCTCTGGAACACTCTCTGCAGCCGCAGCAGTGAAAGACAGTATCAAGTGCAGGATCAAGCCCTATATGGCCACTCTGCCCTTGCACAGTGTCTGAGCTGAGGAGCTGCACCACGAATGAAAGGAAGCTGCTGGACAATTGTGCCAATAGCATCAAAGATACTGAAGGCAATGTGGGAGCCACATGCCTCTGGGAGTGGCCAAGCTTGGTTTGTCACACAGCCCTTCACTCCCAAATCAACCCTGCCCCAATGACACATCCTTTTTCAGAAGCTCCACTGTTTCTTTAAATTCTGTAGTCATCCCTCTAGCATTGCTAGGCTGCCTCATTAAGTCAATTCATAAGGTGTCCAAGGAAACATCTGCTTACTACACTTCAGCCTATTAGTCTGCACTTTGTACAGCTCCTAAATACTTAGTGTCCTTCACTTACTAAGTACTACTTAGTAATACTACAAATTCCATAATCCTGCATAATAACCTGACTTAGCTTGAAGAGTTCAAGTTTTTGTCCTGCACCTATGGCTAAGCTTAACTAGCCATACTAGCCAGCCATACTCACACTAGCCCTAACCACAACCCAGCTAATGGGACATCCAATTCTCTGGCCCTTAGGGTGGAGTGGCAGCCCTTACCTTCCCTTGGAGGCCTTTTCACAGCCCTCCTAACACTGGGTTTCTGCTCTTTGTCTTTCACTGACACTTCACTCTTTTCCTGACCATCACCCTGCCCTAAGCCCATGTCCAACATGAGCCTTGCCAGCAAAGGCTGTCTGCCTTGTATCAGGTCTTAGCCATTTCTGTCTTCATCAATTCCCAATACCCTCCAAAAAAGGAGAATTATATTTAAGCACTTCTCATGGAAAGAGGAATTGTCTCCAGTACAACTTATTAATAGGGCTGGAGACCCCCTAACAGAAAAACAATTTAAAAACATCTACAACTATCATAACAGAAGTATGCATATGCAACAAATGGTAAAATGTAAAAAACCTCCCCAACTTTCCAGATTTTCTTGGTACACTTTCCTGTCTAAAACTCAGCTCCATGTTACTGTTTCATAGTTGTCCCTAAAGCATTTTAATAGAATAGTAGATTTTTAAAATTCCAGAGCAGAAATCAGGAGGAAGATAGGATCCTCTTCCGCAGTTTTGATTTTAAATATTTTAAGACTCAATACTGTGGCCAGGGATGAAATAAAACACATGTGAGGTTACAGCAGGGATAGAAAAGTGGAAGTTTACAACACACTTCTCATTTAATTTAAGAAGTGATTAGGAAGAAAAAGATGGCATATATATATATATATGTATATACACACACACAAATATGCAAATACTAAAATATGGGAATAGTGCTTCTGTAGAATTTCAAAGATTTAAAACAAAGGATGAATCAAAGTACTAACACATGACAGTATAAAAACTCCAAGAATATACTTAATTGCAATTCTCATTCCGTAATTCAACAACAGTTCTAGATCTGCTTGCATGAATTCACAAAAGATACATTGGTAGTGAAATGAAAAGATAAAAAAGCATGTTTACTCTTGCATGTATTCTATATATATACACTACACCTCCAAAATGTTTTTTTTCACCAATTCTGAAAGACATAGATTGCACTGCAAGTATTACATTTTACAGTGTTACACAATAAGGTTTTGGTTCCTATTCTTCAAAAGACTTTAAGGATTTGTCTCGTACGATTTTTTACAATAGTAAAAAAATAAATCACTAAAATCTAAATTAAAAGCTTTCCTAAAACTAACGACATGAAGAGTGAGTAATGATGACAATTTACACTGTGATTTGAGAGTTATCAGGCAATGAAAGACCAGAAGTTTACAAAAATGAGGTGACTGACAAATCTATCAACTGCAAACCCTCTGCAACAAGTGGTGAAAGTCAGTAGTCAAAAGGGCACAAATCAGTAACAGTCTAAGAGATGAACCAACCTGAAAAAATACAATTTAGTGCAGTTGGTGAGAGACCAATACAGCAAAATCAGTTAAAGTTTGATGCTTAACGATGAGATCCTCAAAACTATCTGATAAATTCAGAGTAGAAGTTCCAAAGTCACACCACTGTTTCTGGAAATCCCATCTCTAAAACACTGGGTTTTTCTATCTGTTTCTTCTTTTCCACACTACCATCCAGCCACTTTTATATCTCAAATTGTGTATTATTAGCATAAGATTTATTTTTTTATGTGTAATTCCTAAAGAACACCATGAAAATAAGAAATCCAAACTTAAACTGCATTGTATTTATTTTGCCTCTTGAACTTCCTAACATTCACTACTACTTAACATATCTGAAATATAATTCTGTTTCACAACAGCTTCTAGATCTACAAATGTGGAAACCACATACAGTTTTGCATTAAGAAAAAATCTACTGCTCAATGAGCAGTCTGCAAAGAAGGAACAGTTCATGGTAACTCTTTGTTTCTTACCTGACTGTCAGTATTAACCCACTGCCAAGAAACTGTAACACAACTCCAAAGGAAAGGGCATAAGTTCCACATATAAAATAATATTTAATCATTTGTGCAGATGTTTGGTCTACAGAGGAAAACAGTTTCAGGGTAAATACTTACATATTGCTCAAAATGCTTCAAGGAAAATAAAAAATTATCTGAGACATGCCCTGAGCTATCCAGATTCCTTAATAGTGCAATGTTGCAGTGATGCCTGGTTTCACCCTGGCTTTTGCAAATGAAACACAGCAACTGCTCACAGAGCTCCTAAATGGCTGACACAGCACAATATTACATGCACTACAACAGTTCTTGTAGCTTTGCCAAGTTTCTCTCCATCCACTGGATATTGAGCTGAATTGTGTCAATTGCCTCTTTTACACAACGCAGTTGAGAACTCTCCTCTGACTTTGACTCAAAAAATGACTTGACCTGCATAGCAAGAATAAAGAACATATTAATTTAAATCAACACTAGCCAGACGAATAGGTTCAGCAGCAAAGGCTATACACGTTGCAGGAAATTGATTTTTGAGAATTGTTTGTATCTGTGCAAACCTCTCAAAGGAGGTCCCAAAATGCAAGGAAAGCTTTTTTCATGGACACTGCAGCAATAACTCATCTGGTTTCAATATATCATTTCGTTTACCATATCACAAAGCCAACAGAGAGTATGCAGTGTTCTGGAAAAGGAGTCCTGTTCTCTGACAAAGAATTGGTTGTTGCAAGCAACCCTCTTCAGCATTCTAGAACTGCCCCCACACCCAATCATCATTATAATTGTCAGTGCTAACACTTAAAATATTATAGATCAAACCATTAACACCTACCTCTACCAAATTATCTGAATGAAAAAAATTAGACTGAATCATAAATCATTCTCGATACATTAATGTAAAAGCCTTGTTAGGGAAGACAACAGAGCTTTCTAAAAGCTAGTAAACAACTCTTGGCTGATACTCAACTTCCACAATAACTCTTTGGGATTGTTGACGGAAAACAACAGCATAAATCAATTTTTATGGCACAGTATCACATTTCATAGATACAGAAGTCATAGCTTGTTTACAAGTTCTAGACCAAAATTACGTATAGATCCAATCATTATTTTGTGACACAGTGTGTTCCAGTGCACAGGAAAACACAACAGTAGAAACCAATAACTGGGTTCAACTCTGTAATGCAATTCTGTCACAGACTTGGCTTACAATTTCCCAGTGTCTGTGCATACATTTACAATGTGTCAAACGGGGAAAGCTACTGATATATATATACTCACAACAGGGTGTCAATGATATACAAAACATGTGAACATATGTTTTCCTCATCCTTCAAGTAAATGAAAGCAGCATTGTCACTAGAAAATACCCCTTTCTGATAGATTGAGCCACCAACCTCAAGTAGATGTGCCTTTGTTGCAAACTGAGAAGTTGACCAGCTAATGATATTCTGGATAGTATATGAGCCTAGGTGAAACCTGAAAGACAAACAAATATTTTCAGCTAGGAGACACTTTAAGATGTAGTTTTGGTATATGCATGCATTCTTTTCTACTATTTCTGCCTTTTTGTTTAGAAGTTTGAAAACATTAAAAGCACTTAAATTCAATACCTTACATTCCAATTACATATCCTATTTTTCAAAAGAAATATATGGACTTAGAAATCCAAGCCTCTAGCTCCCTATTCCCTCTAAAAATGTAACATCAGAGCAAAAGCCATGGAAAATTTTCAAATCCTATCACAAATCAAATAGTAAAGAACTGAGGACACCACACAATGAATATCAAGATCTGTACTTGTGGTATGTATGTGTTCTAAAGCTTTACCAGAACTGAACTTGCAACCAGGTTTTCTTTCAAGAGAGGTAATTGTAATATTGGTTATGAAGAGCTTGCTAGAGCAGACGTTTTCATGAGGAGAAATTTTTTTAGCAGCATGAAACTGTTTAAAATCAAAGTTGGGATTTAGAAACAGAAGTTTCTAGTACTGTTGGCTTTTTGAAGACTTGAGGGACCAGCTTTCCTGCTAGGTACCCTTCAAGACCAGTGAAAGACAGCGTATTTCTGAAGCAAGTGGGATATTTTGGTTACTTGGTTTTAGGAGTGCTGTGAAAATTCAGAAACAATAAGTGCTGAAATAATTCCCTGGATGTCCTTTTAAATCCATTTGATCCACATAAATATCTTGCAACTGAACCAATCATCTTAGAGACAGCAACCTTCCAAGAGAAATGAAGATTGTTTAGAACTATTCTGAGGCTCTAGGACAATTGCTGAGACTTCAAATTTTATGTAGCAAGTTATATTTGTAAACTCTGATTTTAAAACATGATTTAGAATTTTAATATGAATCTTCTTATATGAACACTAATATTTATTGTTCTGTTTGAAAGAAACAAATAGGTTCTTTTGCCACTGTGAGTTTGAAAGTTTCAGCTGCATCAAAAGCCTTACTTTCGTGTAAGCTTTTCCCAGTTTTCTTTGACGAAGTCCCAGGCCAGCAAATATCCAGGCAAACTCTGGCTAACAGTTGCTATGATATGTGAAAGCTCCTGTGACCTGATGATTTCTCCTTCAAGACTGTTCTGCATTAGCCTAGGAGACAAAGCATATGCAAAGAGACAGGGGAAAAAAAGTCTTTTCATATGTTCACATGGGTTTCCTCAAAGTCCTCAATTAGATGGAAAAGATGATACAATACATCAAGCAAGCAACTTCTGACATCTGGAAGAAATCAATGTTACATTTTACTACAACTGTATTTATTTAGCTTTAATTTCCAGAAACCAGAAGAGTGACCTTAGCTCTAATCCAAGTACCTAAATCTTCACTGGTGTTGGAAAAGTAAATTCTAAAAACTTGTAAAAGAAAAACAATACATTGAAGAGGTAAGAGAGGGAAGCTGAAGACTTAATTATCAGGACAAGTTTGTGTTCTCCATGCATTATTAAGTCTACAGAGAGGAACATAATGTAAAGTCAAATTTTCACCCAAAGAAAGTAATAGAAAAAAGAAGAAAAAAATCCAAACAAAAAATATACCTCAACTACTTATTACTTGGATTATAAAGATATACCAATCTTTTAAGGTTCTACAGAATAGCCTGCAATTTTGTTACCTGCACTGCAAAATCCGAAATTCTGTGTTACCAGTAGTGCAAAGCCTTTAAGTTCAATTATTTTCTCTTTATGCAAATTCAGAACTTGGGGTTTTTTTTGTGCAGATCTGTTATGTGAGCTATTTTTAAGTGAAAAATATCAGGTTCTTCATGTATATGGAAGCCTGTGCAAAACATTTGGATGGATTTTCTTTGGCAATCAGAAATTTTTTCAACAATAGAAAAAAGGCAATGCACTTTTCCAAGAAGATTCTATCACTTGTAATTTACATAGTATACAATTTTTTGGCTCCTTCATACCAGATCAGCTTTCTGGCATCTTCTGCGCTGGCCAAGGCTTCAATCATTTTGCTTTTCTCTGCTTCAGAAACTGAAGAGAAATACATCTTCAGGAGGAACTCCCAGCCATCATTAGACTTGGCTCCAACTGCAAATACGGCTTTCATAACATCACTAGGCAGACTACATGGAAAACCAAAAGCAGCAAAACAAATAAACATAGGGGGCACAGAAACACCCACCAGAGGAAAGAAAAAAGAAGTCACAAAATTAAAATATTAACTTGAAGGAGATGCCTCTCTTTGGAACAATTTATTTCTTTAGCAATTGTTAAGATTTGTCATGACTGAATTCATGCCACACTAATACTTTCAGTCACTAGGAAAAAGCAAATCGTTTAGTCACATGAAAACAAAGTAAATTGTACACAAAATTAAGAATTTCCTATGGCTCAAAATGCTCATGAATCCACAGCAGGATGAATTCTTCATAATAAAAAAGTAGGCTTTGGCTTTGCCACTAAGTAATCTTTCAGCATGTAGCTCAGGAAATGCAGATGAAAGAAAATTTATGGCTGGTTTTACAGCTGAATTTAACAAGATTGCAAACAAAGTCTAGCACAGTCATTCTCTCATTGTGAAACACTAATTACTTCTACACATGAAACAGAGACAGAATCACATTCTTTATCAGTACTAAGTCAGTGGTGGTGGTGTGGTGGGGCTTTTTTTTTTCTTTTGATTGTTCTGTTTGTTATTGGGGTGTTTTTCCCAAATAAAATGGTGTCAATCTAACAGGAAAACAGATGGGTAAAAGAAGTGGAAACTCAGTTTTTTTGGTACCTTACTGTTCCGTTAGACTTCATCCATGTCTCAAACATCTTGGCAGCAGTTGTTCTACAGTTTCTTATATCATGAGTGCAGGCAAAAGCCAGCAGTGCTGACCGCAGCTCTCGTTCAGACAGGGTCCCATCATCTGTCCAGTGCTGTTGATCAATTTTATCTCCGAGCAAGTGCTCTATCCTATGCTAAAGGAGGAAAAAGCTACTAGTAATAGGTAATTCCTTCCAAGAGGATTTTCTATATACAAAGTCAGTTTAAAATAAAAAAAAGAAAGGTTGAACTTTCAAAACATGGAAGCTAAACACAGTAGTTTTTCATCTATTTAGTCCAACTCACACATGCTATTTCTTAACTGTAGGAATAAGTATCAGATACCACATAAATCTGAAAGCTGGGCCAGGTTACATCTTTCCATTGCACATGGAAACTGGAGACTACTCTTTGAGCCATGGCTCAGACTTGCTTGTAATCAGCTTACAATCTCTAAGTACTACAACTTCTGTATATTTAACTGCTTTCAACTTCACCAAATCACAGTAAATATGCCTTTGTTTAGCACAAAGAAACAACTTTTGTATGTCTCTAGGCTGAACACCCTTCAGTTTTGTAGTTCTGTAGTTTGCCAAAACCACAGCCTGATCAGCTACCACATCTCAGCTGAAATTTCTGAACTTAAATAAAACTGCATAGACACTGCATTGCAAACCAGAGCTCAGGCTGTTTATAGCAGATATGTAGCAACTTTGGGTAAATTAAAACAGTACTCTTTTTTCTTATGTTTCTTAAGCACTCATTAATTATCCCTACCTAGCATAAAGAAAGCATCTGCTATTTTATCTAATAATTTAATAACTTTCTTATAGACTAAACCCCTTTGCACATGTTTTATACCATAAAGCAGCAAAGTTCATCTTAAACCAGTAGATAAATACGGAGAAGAAGCTCCATAATAAAAAGGTAAACAGAGAAATGAAAGACATATGCTCATCAAGAACCGAACTTACCATATTGATTTCACTGTCAAGTCTGTAGAACTATATAGTATTACTCTATTACACAACTGGGACAGGACAATGACAACTATACTTGTGTTTCTATTTTTACAGAAAACGGTTCCAGTTTTTTCTCTTGTGTCTCTACAAAGCAACTAGATCTACAATCTCTAGTCACTCTAACTTTCGAAAATAACTTTTCTGTACAAGAAAAGTACATGGAATCTGTTCAATTACAAATTTGTATTAAGTTGACCTGTATGGGCACTTTAAGATAGCCCCAGACACCACTGTGTTCCTACTGCACCACACTCCCTAGAAAACATTTTGGGGCATATGGGTATGGTATGGAAACAGGGGAAGGAGAAGGGAAGAAGCTGGTCCAAAAAATAGCATTTTGGTAAGAGATCATTAGAAAAAAGTTGGCAAGACTGGCAACTCTCTTGAATCATCATCTAGCTTAGTGAAATCAATGAATATGTTCAGCAGTCAACATGTAAAAAGAGAACGTAACTAAAAAGAACATCATAGCTAATTATTTAAAATTATGATTTATAAAAAACTAAGACATACCATGACTCGTGCTGCCAGCTGTTGTTCACCCTTTTTATCTAAAAGGCTGTATATAAGACTCAGCTGAAACAAAGCTTGAGTAAGCGGTGCAGTGCTGTTCTCTTTGTTGAGGTAATCAATCAACTCAAAGGCCTTTTCCAGAGACTCTCTTCCTAGACTATGGGTCAATGAACACAAACATTAAAATGGATTACGAAACAAAAGCACTCCCTGAAACAAATCAGAAGTGATGCTTTCCATCACAGTAACAGAGAGGCAAATGAATAGAGGGAGTGACATAAGAAACAATTTACACATAGAAATTTTCATATTTTAACTTCAGTAAGATTACAACAAAGCAACAATGGCCACTAAGATGCCTTCAGTTAACAAAAATTGAAAATGAGTAAGGAAGTGCAGCAAGGATGTCTGAAAATATTCATCATAAATAAGGATACTCAGATAGAATTGCAGCTTCCAAAGAGGCTATCCATAATGTTCAGCCTCACCTGCTCTGAGAGTGGTGGTGAAACACATGAGAAGGCACCAGCAAAAAATTAAGAGGCAAACAGCTTACTATTCTAAAGTGAAGCACTAGGGTACAGGAGAACAGTCTAGCAGGCAGATTATTGGACACTAAAGAAAACAGTGTCTTCCAGAAATGGAAATTATTATGTGGCTCTCTGTGATCCAAATAAATAGATAATGCTATAAAGAAGAGGAAGATAACATCTAGATAATCAGTGAACGGATTCAACAAGGCTATTGAAGACTGCATTAAACTTTCTCTAACACAGTTGTCTCTAGAAACTAAATCTGATCTTCTCTGACTTGGAAAAAACTTGAAACACACATTAAATACCTCTTCCAATACAGAAGTCTTACCGTGCAAGGTTGAAGATATTGTTGATCAAATTTGCTCTGTCTTTAGGACTCAGAGCAATGTGGGTTTTTTTCAACAGATCAATCAGTGTTTTCCAGTCTTCAGCATAGTGTACTATGTAATAGCCATTCATGTCCACATTGAATTTTATCCATTCCACCTCTTCTGGAAGTTCAATGACAGCTAATTGACAAACAATAAGTTATCATCAGAAACAAACACTTAACAACTGATTGTTCAAATCAAAGTCTATGAAGTAGACTAGTTCCAGAGAGAGAATAAATTCTTTCACACTATTTCCCCCTACAGTGAAGAAGGAAAAGCCAGTACAAAGATTTCAAAAGACGGCTCAGAAATCTGACATTGTACTTCCTCTTCCCTCTTCCTACATCTGATTGAATGAACATTGTCACAGTCTGCTCCAACTTGCATCAGTTGATTTTTCTCCTTTTGTCCTGTCTTTCTTTCAAACAGCCCCATCTACTGTTCCAAATACAGTATTTTCCTACACAATTACATAAAATAAACATTTCAGTGGAAAATTACTTCCTAACATTTCACCAAACTGGCAGACCAACTTTCACATAACTTGCTCTCTAAAGAACATGCAGTTTGAGAGATTATGTGTATGCACTGTGATGAAAATCACAAGCTTTTACAAATTTCAAACCTGTGCTTCTGTTCCAGTTGCTGTCAGGTACTTATACACACAATGTACAGGGAACCATCTCTCTGATGATGACAACATCAGCAAAGCTTTGCTCTGGATCTCTGAAATAATTTCATACCCTGTACGTCTTCAGCTTCACATCTTACTCAAGGTGTTCTCATAAAAATCATGTACCTGTAACACTTAAGTAACTTGCTACCAAAGCTTTTAGTCACATACCTGACTTCTGATCCAGTAAATATGCATTAGTACAATGGGTGACGTTGCACCTATTTGTTATGTAAGTGAGAGGAATATGCCACAGGTAACTGCAAAGGAAAACAAATGTTTACTGACATGTTATATACATACTATTTCCCTAAAATGGTTTGTTTTAATTTAAACACTTTTGTATACTAATAACACTAGAATCACTGAATGCTGTATAAAATAATGAAGTATAAATCTCATATATAATAATCAGAATATGATGAAAGAATAAATGAACAACATGCATAGAAATTACTTTTTAAAATCCCACTATGTTGAGAAATGGGTAAATTTTATAGAACAGACTAGGTTCAAAGAGAACTTCTAAGGTCATCTAGTTCAGCTACCCTGCAACAAGCAGGGACATCTTCAACTAGATCATGAAGACGATCAGAGCCCCATTCAACCTGGCCCTGAATGTTTTCAGGCATCGGGCATCAACCATCTCTCTTGGCTACCAGTGCCACTGTTTCACCACCCTTATTCTAAAAATACTATTCCTTATAGCTTGTCTACATCTACCCCCTTTTATTTTAAAACCATTATTCCCAGTCCTATCAAGACAGAACCTGCTAAAAAGTGTCCTGATCTTTCCTTTAAGCACTTGAAAGAATGCAGTGAGGTCTCCCGAGAGCCTTTTGTTCTCCAGGATGAACAGCCCAAACTGTCTATCCTTGTATATGAGAGGTGCTCTGTCCATCTGATTGTTTCTGTGAACCTATTCTGGACTCACTCCAACAGGTCCATGTCCTTTCCTGTGCTGGGACCCCAGAGCTGGATGCAGGGTTCCAGGTGAGGTCTCACCAGAGTGGCACAGAGGGGCAGAATCTCCTCCCTCTCCTGCTGCGCATGCTGCTTTGGATGCAGCCCAAGATACAAATGACTTCCGGGCTGTGAACGCACACTGCTGGCCTGTGTCCAGTACCACCAATCCTCCCAAGTTCTCCTTTGCAAGGCTGCTCTTGATTTGCTCATTCCCCAGCCTGTGTTGATACCAGGGGCTGCCCTGAACAAGGGCCCACTGCTCGTTTGTCCAGATTCCTCTGGATGGCATCCCTTCCCCCAGGCACACCAACTGCACCACTCAGCTTGGTGTCATCTACAGGTTCTCTGTGGGGGCACTTGATCCCACTGTGTATTGTCACCAACGAAGATCTTAAACCACACTAGTCTCTGATGGACTCCCCTTTTCTAGTACTTCTTTCCCAGCTCCAGCATGATAGGTAGCTTGTCCAAACTCACATAGACAGTAAATCTCTGGCTGCATCAGAAATTCATCCAGTATTATTTTTACCTGAATCCAACATTCTTTTTCTGATCTTTCACAAGTTTAAACTAAAATTAAAAAATGATCCAAGTACAACACTCAAATTCCAAATCATGGTGTAGAAAATATAATTAATTGTATACCACAAAAACTTTCTTAACTGAACCGCAAACTGGAAGAATAAATGCTAAGGAGGCTCATCATGATGATAAGGACGTAGCTATATAGAGAAAAACACAAATCTGAGTGGGATCAGAGAAGATGCACATATTAACCTGACTTTCAGAGGGACCACGTCTATGTATGATTCACACAGGGTGCTCTTTTTCAAAACCTTTTCACGCATGCCCCAAATTTACTTCAACTAGAAACAGAGATTACTTAGCTTAAAGAGCCTTCCCTTCCTCCCTTACCTTTCAACTCCATATTGCTTTTTTTTCTCCGCATAACAAAAATAAAACAGAGCCCTCTAAATTCCCACATTTCCAGAAACAAATTTCTTTCACAGATCTAATTTTCTGCAAGATGATGCAATGGACTCAGCTCCTGTTAAAACCTCAAACAACTCAGTAAAACCAGAAAATCTCAAAAAAATTCACACTTACATATTTTTGTTAGAAGATACTGTTGAGGGTCATAAGGTAAGTCACACTTGCAGTAAACAAAGTTTTAAAATTACCAACTGCCATATCTTTGGTTCTTCAGTATTTGCACACATACTCCCTTTTAGGTTTTGGTACAATAGATATTGCCCCTGTTATATATTCAGTCATTTGTTGCAGTAGTGTCATCTTAAAATTTCAAAGCCAAGAAAGCATTGATTCTAGCTTCTCTACCTCCTTGTAGCAAAGCCCAAGGTATACACTGAATTTTGGAAGTAAGAAGGAGAGGCTGTAAAGTAGGATACATGCACCTGTAACTTCTGTAGAACTTCTGCAACCTGCTTTTCTTCAGAGTCTTGTTAAACACACAAAACTTCCTCAAATGTAAAGAAGTCTTTACTTAAGAGATCTGCCTTTTGGTACTGAAAACCAATTCATGATGTCAAGCTTAAAAGCTTCAGGGCAATGATGCATGTAAGAAATTCAGATTATGAAGGGTGTCATTGATTTTTACCAGTTGCTTCAGTGAAAATAGACATGGATCTTCAGGCAGATACTAGATGCATGGATTTCTGTGCCGAATTCTTTATTACTACCTGCCTTCAAAGAAAACACTAGAAGGCCTGAATACAAGTAAGTAAGATGTAAAAGGTTTAAGACAGCAGCCTGCTTTTAATGGATAAAAGGCATTAAGAAGGTAATAACCTTGCATCTGATGTCCAATTTTCTGGTTCCACACGAAACAAAAATTTCTCTTGCTGTACTGAAAGAATCTTTCCCTTTCGGACCACAGTGACTAAAGGAAATCCTTTATGACCAATCCAAGTCTTCATCATTTTTTTTACATCTAATGTTCCATTGGTAATCTGTAAAAACAATCATAACATAACAAGAAAATAGGAAATCAGGAACAATTAACTTTCTTCTTAAGTCACCAATTAAGTGGTAGCATGATTCTGCATCTGTAAACAATCACTCTGACAGTGAACTTGAAAATTTCTCTCCACTCTCTGGGCCTGGCTGTGCAGCCAATTTTTAGCCCAACAAAGACTGCACCTGCTCAGGCCAGGAACTGCCAGCTTTTCCAGGAAAATACCATGAGAGACAGTATCAAAGGCTTTGCTGAAGGTCAGGCAGACAACATCCACAGCCTTTTCCTCAACCACCAGGTGGGTCACCTAGTCATAAAAGCAGACCAGGTTGTTCAGGCAGGACCTATCCCTCCCAAATTCATGCTGCCTGAGCCTGATTCACTGGTTGCCATGTATGTGCTGTGCAATGCTACTAAACATTATCTGCTCCATGACCTTCCCTGGAACTCAGGTCAGGCCAACAGGCCTGTAGTTCCCTGGACCCTCAGTCCTTCCCCCGTCCTTCCTGCTGTCTCTCCACCCTCCTTTCCCTAGCGTCTCTGACTCCCATAGCCCTGCTGATTCTAGTCCTCACTCTCTTCTTCCCAAGCCCTTGCTCTCCCGAGCGCTTCACAATCATTTTGAAATTAGACACAGCCTTATGCCTGCCTAATAATTTGAGAGCTGCCTGTACAGTCTGCTTTCCTAAAATTTCATCACACTTGTTAAAACAGAAGCTATAACAAAGTTACACTAGTAGAGACTAACCCAAGACCTCTGCTTGGTTGGACTTAGCCATTCGTTTAAAGTAAATTTTACCCTGAATTTTAGTACTTTTATTCTGGTCTTAACACACTACCCACGCAACTCTAGAGAGGATATGTCCATACTGGATGGACATGCACAGCAGTACATACCCACTCACAGTGCTTTTTTGGGATGATACTCAATGTAGCCCTAGAAGCTTCAGTAATCTCTCTATCTATATGAGAGAACTTTGGAATAGGATGAGCAAAAAATTCAGAGTATTTACCTGGAGTCCATTATCCTATTTTTTTTATAAACAAGGAAATAAATAAAAACTTATGATATTCTTAGAGAAGTGGAGAACAAAAAAAAAAAAAAAAAGAAAAGAAGAACATTGTGTCAAGGATGGATACCTCATTCATGCTGTCCCACAGGTCATCACTCTGGGCAGTTCCATAGCTGTGATTATGCAAGTATAGCTCAATGCCAGCTTGGAAAACATCCTTACCAAGATAATGCTTCAGCATCAAAAGAAGTGAAGCCCCCTGTAGGGAGAAAAAAAAAGAAAACAAATCAGTAAATCAAAGTCACAGAACTTTTTTAAGCATATGCATATTTTAGCTCTTTCACAGTACAGGAGTAAGTCAGAAGCTGGCAGATCTTATTCCAAGTAATATCCTTCAAATAATTACCTTTATACTCAGTTGCCTTGTAAAAATTCTGTTTTACTATTTCATAAACTCCAGATACAGTTACAGAAAAGGCTAATGCAGTTTGAAAATCATTCCTAGCTGCTTTGGAAAAAAATATTTTAAAGGCTCAAACTACAATTAAAAAATGGACGAGTAGAATTTGACATTTTTTCCAATTAACATAATCTGAAAAATATTGCCTTCTTACTGGAATGTCTCTGCTGGCTGCCATTTTTCATTACCAATACTCATCTGTATGGTACAGAACCGCACTTGTGAGTCAGTGTTTAACAGTCATATGATGTGCAGTTACATAAAAAACCTAAAAATACAGGAAAAACCATGAGATACACCACTTGTTAGGCTGGAATTGACCGCAGAAGAACAAGTACGTTTTGATGTGTTTAAATAGAGCCATGTCTTGTAAAGGAAAAAATGTAGTAACTGAGTAGTTTTAGTATCAAAAGGGCTGTGAATGTTTCTATGTCAAATCTACCAAAAAGTAAATTGCCTGAGGACTTGCATGCTGTAGAATTGAATATGGATGAGCAGCCATAGATCAAGAATAGTTTAAAGGTGCACTTTACATTTTTGGTACTATTACTAGGAAAGAAATAAGAAGTAAAGGAGAAGATTTTAAAGAGATAATGGATTGTTCTCACACATTCCAAACTCAAGTTCGGGAATTTGAGTAACATCACATCTGAAACTGAAGGCTGCCTGGTTATTCCCTACTCATCAAAAGTCAGGAGTAGCCCTTAAGACAGTTTTTAATAATATGGCCACAATTTCCTCTGCTGTATGTACCCATACTTAACCTACAGCTCTGCTCCTTTGTTTTCCTACTGTCATATACTCAGTTGTTGCAGGCGGATTTTGCCCCACCCATGGGTGTTACGTTTACTGACAGTCTGCAACAGCCAGACTAAAAATAAAATTGCATTATTTCTATTCCAGACAGTACAATGTAGAGGTCACCTACTAATCTGTGTCAGCTGGCACACTGACACCAACACAAATTCTGTTGTACAATTCAGTAACAGACAAACCTTTGCTTATTAGGGATTACATTGCAAGTGTCTTTTCACATGTATGACCAAGAACTCCACCTAAGCTATAGGGCCAAGAGTAGTGGAATACAAAAACTTCATGCATGAAGGAAAAGCTATGCAATGAAATCCTATGAAACACAGAAAGCAGCTAACAAAAACAAGAAAACAGTATTTCTGAAAATGCGCAAAACCTCTTTTGGTCAGCTCTTAAAGGTGTAGGTTTGTATAGTTCTATTTGAAATGTGCACATACTTACTAGTAGCAATGAAGTGATAAAATAATTCTCCAAATATAATGTTATACGAATTTAATGAAACTCCAATCCAATCAGTTAAGGAACTTTTCCATTAAAATTATATAGAGAAGTTTCAATCAGTCAAAGACTGACAGAATTTGTATCTCTAAAGTTAGTTGGCTACAGACATAATTGTGCCAACTTCCAGAAGTTCACCAAAAAGAGAATTACTTGAGACAGCATCTCTGAAGCATGAAACAACAGCCATGCCTTTTGATTAAAGGAGTGAACCCAAATTCATTTGGCAACCAAGGTAACCTGGAAATCACACATCTGTTCTTGCAGTTGAGAAAACAGAGTCCAAAATAAATGGAAGCACATCACTACTGTAGGTCTATCTGGCATCCCAGACTACTCAAGGATGCCAGACAACATGTGCTGGCCAGTTGAGACTTGCAAAAAGAAGTCAGAGGAAACAAACCAAGACTATCATGAGAACTGCACTCCATTCAGCAGAGGAAGATGTAGCATTTGACTATTTTCTAGAAGAAAACAGCTGTCCCCACGATTTCTAATTATATGAAAGTAGAAGACAGTGATGAAAAGAAGAGTTAGCTAATCCAAAATAAACAAACAAAAGGCTTTCCTCAACACTACCCAAATCTGGTATCTAAAACCTGAGACAATGTGAAAAAAATTTTGCGAATACAGGTATTTCTTCTCTCATGCATTTTTAAGCAAGGCACCGAGACGTTTTAGTAACATAAGCCTCACACACAACTCTCACTAGATATTAGAAATAATCATGTTTCAGACAACCAAAATATGCAATAAAGTAATTTGTATTCAGAGGCAAGCTTCCAGTTCAGGGTATTTTTAAAATACTGGGGGTTTTTTAAACCAGGGAGAATATAAGATTGAGTGATTACTTCGGTGTTTTCTTTTTACTCTTTTTTAATCACTTCTTACAGTCTGCTATCAGAAGAATATACACCTAACTGGTTATGTTGCTTCACCTTCTGGTTCCTCTCTTACATCTTCACAAGTATTATATTTTGTGCTCAAGCATTCAACAAGATCATAAGTAAGGCCAGAAATACAGACGCATAATATTTTCCTAATTAAATGCTACGGAGATGCTCAAAAACATTATTGAGAAATCCTGCATTGTTTGAGTTAGGTTTGTCAATACATGCCTATTTACTTGTGATTACACATTCATATTTTCAAAAGCTAATGTATCACTATCCAAATATTTTGCAATATTTTTACAGTTACCTTGATATAAGAAAGAGCATCAAACATTTCTTCAATTTGCTCTGATGACTGAACAGCAGAAGAGACTGGATGGGAAGAATTCAAGGCATCCTTCATCATAGCCTTGAAAATTAAAGTAAGTAAATCTTCATCCTGGAAGAGAAACATTTTTAACTGTTTAAGAAGCTGAAACATACATGTTAAGCAGAGAAATAAAAGCTGTCTCTGCTTTGCTCCTCCATAGCTCTAGACAGCAAAAGAACTGTCAGTTTATCATTTATAAAAGCTACTATTTCCCTGCCACATTTTAGCAGTGGAATCTCACTTTTGAGTTTGCATCATTATACGGACCCTTAAGCCCCTGTCTCAGGCAAGCGTGTCATTGGCACTAGACAAAAACGCACCCTCTAACTAAGTGTATGTCAAATTTCGCATTTGGCTCACCACCCCAGTTCATTTACAGGTGGCAGGGAATACAAAAATATTATATTCATGTGCTTTAAGCATGAAGTTTAGAGAAATTATTCACTACAGTAATGTTTGGGAGAATGTAAAGAGCATCTTATCTAGTGATTACAGAAGTCTCTCACTTCTTTTTTTCTAGAATGAGGATATTTGAATTTAACACATTGGTACCGGAACAAGAAAATCCCAAACACTGAAAAGAAGCTGATCATATCGGTATTGGTCCATTTCACTTCATCACAGCAAGCAAACAATTCTCCACACAGTAAAAACCCCAACAACAACAACAAAACAAACTCACAAAACCCCTCTGTGAAATACAACAAAAATAACTGTTAAAGTTTAAAAGGTTAAGGCTTTTTTTCTTGAATGGAGAAGTTTTACCAAAACACATTCTGGCACCATCAAACAATGAAATGAGATATTGGTCAAGGCAGCTTATCAGACAGCTTTTGGAACAAAGTACACAGATGTTAGATGTGTCCTTGTTAAAAAAGGACACTACTTTTGTGTTCTACCCTCAGCACATATGCAGACAACAAGCAGAATGGCTACCTACTTTTGGTGACAATCAAACCGAACAAGCAAGCTAGGCCAAATGAAAAAGTTTTGAAACATTCAATGCTGTAAAAAGAATTCTACTGGACCAGGTTAGCAATTCAAGTTCCTTAATAGGAGTAAGTGTGAATTAAGAACTCAAAACTCACACTTCTCCAGAATGCTGAGAAGAACACACTCTATCAGGCAGGAAACAGTATATCAGCCAGTATATAACCAGTGTTTAATCCCATGACTAAGGCAAATCACATGAACACTCACAGAAGTTTATTTCAGGGCTAAGGTATATCTTTATCCAGAATGCAAAATTAGTCTCTCCACTACCCTATACATTTAATTCCACTAACCTTTATCGGCCTGTCATTCTCGGTGACAAGAAAATTTTATAGCAGTAGCTGATATCCTTTCCTTGGAGGAGAGACACCAAATTTGAATCCATCATGTTTTCCAGTGTCTGAAAAGCTAGGTCCCTTAGTACATGAATGAGTTTGTAAATAATTACTACATTATTTTATCAGAAAGATTCTATCATTCAGCCATATACGTAAACAGAAGTGCCAGTGGGAGCAGTGCTTTGTCTTAAATGTAACTCAATACTATCAAAATCCTTTGTGGTGGACCATCTGATACTTTTATGCCAGGTCCGCTCATTTGTGAAACCCAAACTGATTCAGACACAAGCAAGTACCACGATGATGGGAAGACAGGAGTTACTTCACGTAGGGAAAGAAAACAAAGAGAACGTGTAATTGGGAGAACAGAGAGCATTTAGTTGGCAAGACTATTCAGTCAAGGCAGCAGAGATGTAACAAAGTTTTAAAAAATGTAACAAGTAGCAGGTACACAGCAGTTTGCAGAAAGAACTATTATATAAGCATTTATCTTTGAGAGAAAAGTCTGATGTTGCTATTAGGGAATTGATCAAGAATATTATTGGTTAGCAAGCCTATTAACAATTATACTACTGGCTTTCCAGGCTCATGCTATTCTAACCCAATTGTGGAAATTTCATAAAAGCTATGTAATAGCTTTTATAATATTTTAATGAACATGTCTGGTTATACCATGACTAGGGACTGTGTTTCTTTCATATACTTGCAGCCTCAGGCATATTTAAAAACCTAAAGCTTCCTAGGTCTATTAGGAAAAGCAGAAGTAGACAAACTTGTTCAACAACAAGTCTGAACTCGTTCTAGAAAGATTTTAAGGTAAAATTTGATATATAGACATCTACACGTTTTAACACCTACTATTTTGCACAGAATACTTTAACCTTCACAAAACAGAGTAGACTGTTGTAGATCACTACCAAAATAAAGCAAAAAAAATTTAAAACCCACAGAAACAATGCACCCTTCTCAAAGCCACTTCCAATGTAACAAAATGCCAAAGCAGAGATGCAGCAAGATCTCAACGGTGCCCAAAATTAATTTCAATATCAGTTTATAAGTATCAATCATTTACAGGCAGCAGTAAAAACAGATAATAGTGAAGATACAGTAAACGTAATTACAGAAATTACTTACTGAATGTAATTCTGGAAAAACCTCCTCCATGGCAAAGTATTCCATGAATGTGGCAAATCCCTCATTCAGCCAGAGATCATTCCACCATTCCATAGTTACTAGATTGCCAAACCACTACAAAAGACCAAAACCATCATCATTTTCTTATAATTAAAATCAAATGAGAATGAATCAAATGAGAAGCACTCCATCCATCCTCTGCCTTATCTTGTGGTAAAATGAAGGTCAGTCAAATCCATTGTAAAGCTTTTGCAGCAACAACTCCTTAAGCACAGCATGGGAGTTGCACTCTGCTTGTTGTGCTGTAGAAAATACACCTGCAGATTTTATGAACAGATACAACACACAACCCAATGACAGTGAGGGGAGAGATGAATTCAAGGACAGAATTACACTTAAAAACCAAAGAAATTAAAAAACGAAACAACAACCTTTCCAGACTAGTACCTGATGGGCAAGCTCATGCGCTATCACTGACGTTATTAGCTTTTTATCCCTCGCTGAAGAAGTATTATTGTCAAATAAGAGTGCGGTTTCTCGGAAGGTGATCAAGCCCCAGTTTTCCATTGCACCAGACTGAAAATCAGGAATTGCTACCAGATCTGGAAAAGATTTGAAAGATTTAGAAAACTGCTAGTTAAAGCAACCCTGTCTTTCAAGCCTACCTACTTTATGATATAATCATTAAAAATTACTGATTTAAACCCTGTGGTGTGAACATACACTCAAATCTCAAGTACATAAGCCCCAGAGATTTATAACAATGTTTCTCTAGCAGTACTCTGACACAAACAACTTAAAGAGATCCTGCCTATGGATCCTGCATGAACAAAAGTAACACGGAAATGAGATGGCTTGAAAGTACACTACTGAAAAGTAGTGTCTTGGAAGACTGCACTTCACTATCTTTCCAGTCAAACTAATGCATGTAGAGGAGTCAGGCTGCAGATCTTGCAGCTGTGAACATGGTTCACAGACTGAGAATTTCCTCACTACCAAGTTGAGTGGCACCAAAGAAATTCTTCTGCGTAAATTTACATAAAAGTATAAGAAATCTGGTTCCAAAAGCTCACAAAAGCTTTCCAACTCTGACTCACTTAATACCTGCACTCAGACAAACATGTAATTAGTTTTTATAATTATTTAATAATTGTAATACTTTTTAAAAAATGAAAGTTCCCATGCATTTTTCAGATCAGAGCTGCTTCTGGTTTTTGGGTTTTTTTTAAAGTCCTACAGAACTTA
>VWZS01003692.1:46042-101186 GCA_013397075.1 Rhabdornis inornatus
AAGAGGGTATTTCATTAAAAAGTACTTTTGGTAAAATTTCAGAAGCTTCACTGTTGTGTCTAGGGCATACCCAACTTGGTTTAGATGCCGCGGTATGGCATAGACAGATACCTAGTCCAAACAGAGAAGAGAAAATATTTTGAAACTTGTAGCTATGAAAGATTTAGAATTGAAGGAGGAGCTGGCAGGAGTTCCTGAAACAGATAAGACACTTTTTTGCGAGTACATACACAAATTATGTACAGTAGTTATGAAGCTACTCATAAAAAGCTGATTTTTCTTACTAGGCCTTATTAACTTGTCAAAATATAGGGACACTGTCCTGTGTGTATGCAAGTACAATTCAAGGATGACAATATTAAGAAATGCATTCAAGAAAGGTCTACATGACACAAATTCTAAAATCCCTCATGAGTTATTAAGTGACTCTGCCTGTACACCTCAACTAATCCTTAGGCTATGATAGCATTTATAGTATGATAGCAGTAGTATAATCTGCAAGAAATTATCTCAAAAAATACTAACTTCCATGAAGCTCATCCCTATCTAAGGTACGGCCACAGTAGACCCGATGTAAGAAGTATTTATAAAAATTGAGAGGCTACAATCTCCCCCTGTTCATGTTCAATTGTATGTATCAAGAAAACATCTTTGGTTAGGTTATGGGTAGATTCACGTTTAGGACACCCTTTCTTACACAAACAAATACGTGGAGAACCAGTTCTATAAAAAAGGAGTCCCTCTTCCTGTGCTATAAAAATTAGTTCAACAAATGCCATTTCAAACAGATGGAAAAGGTCCTTTTAGTTTTTGAGTTTGAATGAAGCACATATAAATAAGAATCTAGTCTAGTGTTCCTGGAGTACAACAGTATTAGTTGCTGCAAATTTTAAGCTCAAAAACAAAACATAAGAGCCTCCCAGGATTGTCTGTAGTTGAGAAAAATCTCATTGCATTATGAGCATGAAGCAACTTTACTTGGAACTCTACACTATCTTAAAGTTTTCATAATAATAAATTTATTCTGTGTGAAGCTTAAATTTTTTGGATCTCCGAGCCATAAACTGCTGGAAGCATTCTGAGTAGGTATTTCCTGGGAAATGTCAATATATGGGTCCTTTTTACTGACTTCCCTGGCCTGCTAGACACTGATGAAACTACTTTAGACCTACTAAAGCTCTGGTCTTACTTGGTATTCTTACACTTTCTCCCTTCAAGGTAGCAAGTGCTCTTAGTAAGATTGAAATACTAATAAATTTTTTAAAAAATAAGAAATTAAAAATAATAAATTAAAGATAAGCAAGAAGTATTCTTATTAAGTTAAAAAGTTACCTGCCTCAGAGAACTGACTGTATGATTTTACCAGAGTACAATTCAAACACAGACCTGAATAAAAACCACAAAGCAAAAAAACCAGAAGTGTAACAATCTGTTCAATTCAGCTTTCATTAGAAATACTGGTCTAGATCAGAATCAAAGCCTATCTACTATCTTTACTTGTATATGTTTATTGGATTAAAGAGAGGACTTCTCCTTCTACAATGCTACTAGCACTATTCCCTCTGGCTTTTTCTAGGTACATAGGCACTTCTGACACTTCACCACAAAGGGGCAGCTTCTGCTAAAGAGTCATGAAAGTCGTTGCTTACATGAAACTTCTGCACTTTCTAAAATAAGATTAAAGAGCATCTACTAATATTACCACATTTATTTTTTTAGTTGCTCTAACTGCACACATTGTAAAAACAGGCCATAGCCTTGCAAAGGACAAAGCTCAAGTAGGAGACCCACTGTTTGATGTTTGGAACCTTTGGAAAAACAAAATTAATTAATTGTATTTAAGTGATTAAATGTTGATTTAAAGTCAGCCTAAATTATCTTTACTGTAGGGCATGAGTTTTCTTGGTATGTTATCTTGGCAGGTATGGAAAATTTTTGTGGTGCTGCTTGAAACCACATGTAGGTGTTCCTTGAAACTTGTCACATCTCTTTACATCCTCAGAACAACTCCTGGTTTGCATGACATTACTGTTCACAGATGAAGCAGTGAAAAGAAGAGTTTAAAGCTTCCAGCTCTGAAAGCTCTTAGGAATTTTACATTTTGTAAATTTCCACTGTTAACAAGACCTGATGCAGAGTCCCTTGCCGTAAAAGTATATTCAGTCTGGTATCACCTCAGTCCACTTTATTGCATATGGCTTTTGTCCCATAGCTATGATGAGTATAATGAAACAAAGAAGACAAACAAATTTTAAAGAGACAGAGTTTGCTTGTTGGTTTGGAAATACTTTTGTTTTGTTTAGTAGCCCGGTCAGCTTGGGAAGAATGAAACAGAACTTACAAATACATACCAGAGTCCCGTTAATTATCCTGCTGATGTTTTTCAAGTCTGCAACAACAAAAGCTACTAAATAGGTACTCATCTTCAAACTCACAAAAAACTCATCCTGAACAATTCCGTTTGTCACAGGTGTAGTGGCTTTCTGCAGGGGAAATGAAGTAGTATTAGTGCAGACAAAAAGACACTAAGACATAAAATAAATCAATGTTAAAGAATTATTTCATGCTATAAACAGTTTATAGGCAAGCTTACATAGTATCTTTATATTTTTGTTACATTTCAGTGGGATTGATGATAATTACAACAATGTAACAAACTTAAGAAGACATGAAACATTTATACTTATATACACAAAAATTATTTGTCAAGTTTTATTATGTAGTATTACCAAACAACTACACTGTTGAAGAAACTAATCTAATTTGATTTGCATTTAAAGTCCCAGCATAATCCAAAGTCAACATATAGATCAGTATTAACTCAAGGAAGTGTTGGGCTAGACCAGAGACACAGTTCAGCATAGCCTACTAAAAATACTGGGGTTACATGAGTTAAATATTTGTCTCTTTCCGTAAGACTCAGCAAAACTAGGTAACCAGACATACTTACTATTTCAAAACTGAACAAAATATTCCTCAGATTGCACATTTACAGATCGAAAGAGAATGTCTTAAAAACTGAGGAAAACCCAAGATTGCAGTTACTTCAAAGCAAAAACATGCCCAGCTTAAATCCACACGGACAAGAGTACTGCCCGGTTTTCTGAGAACACAGTAAGATACCGTACAGAAATAAGATACTGTACTGTACCTCAACTTACTTTTTGTGCAGTTTTCTTTAATACTGGTCCTAGAAAAGCATGCTATATGCCTTAAAGTACTTTTCTATGTATTCCCTCACAATCATAAAATACAAAAAGAATAAAGCAAAATGTTTAAAATCACTTTAGTGCAGAATACTACCAAGTCTGGAGAGATATGGCAGTTCATAAATTCTGAAACTTCATATATGATTCTGTTTTCAGAATCCACAAACATTTAAAAACCAACAATAACCTTAGTTTTAGACAAGGCCATTTGAAACTGAACAATGTTCTGACATTTAACTGTCACTGAAAATTTAACTGTCAAGCTTAAAGAGAAATGGATTTTTAAACATGAAGATATAACCACTATAATAACTTAATCTGACCATGATATATGAACAGAATGCCATCTCTGAATTCCTCCAGTGAATTGAAAAATTTCTGCCTTTACTACAGGTTTTGTTTCATAAGGAGGTGACAGTCTATTTAAGAAAATCTGCTCCAGCTGCAGATAAACTGGTTTTAAAAGTAGGTATCCTCATTTAAAAAACAAACAAACAAACAAAACAAAAACACGACAAACAAAATCACAAAAGGTAGCTCTACAGGCCCAAAATATGCAGTTAATTTCTAGCCTTAATCCATGTCAGACACTATATATTGCCAATTTAGTGATTTACACACTAGCTGGCAAGGCCTACTTCTGAGATCTCTTGCTCATTTAGTTATAGATGATTATTTCAGCAATGTCTCCTGCACACATCACAAAATATTTTGAGTTGGATGGAACCTACTAAGACCATGGAATCCAAGTCCAAGTGGCCCATATGGGGTTCTAACCCACAATCCTGGCATTATTAGCACCTTGCTCTGACCAGCAGAGCTAATTGTGAGTGTATGCAGCAGTACTAAACCATTATTTACTTTCTGTACATGAAGAACTTGGGAAGCTGTTGAAAGATGCCTTAGCCACTTGCCCAGCTCCTAGCAGAGGAGAGTGAGGGAGCACCTTTTCTTGTTGACATAAAACAGAAGAGTGGTCCACCAGAGTCCATTTCTTCTTGTAATGGCCAAGAATCACTACACATCCAAAAAAATGTGCATACATGTTCATATGTGGATAGGTATTATTTCATAAGGTTGCAATTATTAGCTTGATTTTCAAAAATAAGGCATCTGCATCAGCACCTGAGCTTTAGACAGCTTTCTGGAACCCAAGCTGCACAGTGTACATAAATGTACCAGCAACACCAAAGGTGTAATTTCCTCATTACAGATTAGACCACTGTCAGTATTGAGTTTCTGCTGGGTGATAAATGATGTTAATGTTTTGATGAGAGAATATGTAGTTCAGACACAGACTAGGTAATGTTAGTCCTTTTCACCTGTCTAAATTAATTAGGCCTCCATAAAGGTTTGTCCAAAGGCATAAAACATCACCATAAAATTCAGATATGCTCTTACAAGATTTTGTCCGAAAAATTCTAGCTGAAGGAATGTCAGATCCCTCATTCACATTCTGGAGCTGACTGTATCTGTACTAACACTACACCTCCCCTCAATTAGCCACAGAAGCACATCCTTCAAGATCAGGCCTATCTTTCACATAGACTGGTACTAGTTACACAAACTAATGCTGAAGTTTACTTCAGTAATACACTGCACATCTGCAGCAGCAGTTAACACAGAAAACTTAGGGCTCTTGAGACCAATGTCACCAAGAACACAACCTTTGCAAAATAATGATTCATTTAATTTCAACAGGAATCCTTCAGTCATTCAACTGTCTGTCAGTAACATCCTACACTGTGCAATGCATTGAACAGCTGTTTTTCCTAAGAAGTTCAAGTCTTTGAGAACAGAACAGTTGATAAGTTCATATAAGTAAGTTTATAGCTTACCCACTCAGGTCAATCGCCTGGACATCAATGCACTAAAAACACAATCAAAACCACTCAAACAGATTACCTAGGCAGCAGCTCTACTAAAATTCCCCTACAAAAGCAGGTACCTTTGGCATATTTGACAGAGTGGAAAGCTTCTCTTCCCTTTTGATCTTGATTAAAAAAGTAGCTTTAAGTGCTGGTTCATCAAAGCATGGAAAAGCAGACCTTGCTGCCAGAGGTTCAAACTGAGTTGCTGCAAACCACCTAATGGGAAGAGTGAAGAAGAGCAAATAAGAATTATTAAAAGCATAAATGTCAGTTTATTTAGGATAGAAGAGTCATTTCCCTCCCAAATGTTCTAAGAGCTTGTTATGAGAATAGCTTTTTGAACAGTAGATGACAAGGCTGCGCCAGTCAAAATAAATGTTTCATTCACAATTTTTTCTTTAAAACCCAGTAATGTACTTATTTGTGAAGTAATCTTCTTGGATATTTTTTGCTTTCTGAACAAAGAACAATGCACCTGGAATAATACACTTGCAAAACAATCACCAAAATATAAGCCAGCCAGTTTCCAAAGAGAGGGAACAAAAACAAGATTGAAAAATTAAATTAGCGAGCATGCCTACTAAGTAAGAGTTTGGAAACCTCTGCAGTAGAGCTGCAAGAAAGCTTTTTCCACCTAATTGCTAGGTCATTTCCTGCAGATGTTCCCACAGTTCATCTGCTCTCTGAGATGACTAGTAGATGGATTCTGTCCAAGTTCATGTACTGTCTTGTCTCTAATCCAACAGCTATTCATATCATAAGAAGATTTCTCATAAGTCTACGTTCCTTCTCCACTATTTTTATACTAACTAGCATACGGCTTTTGATGGAGAGCATCTCTGACTTCTGCACCTGCAAGACAACACAGAGTTCAACAAGTCTACTACTTTAAGTATTTACTGGAGCTAAATGGAGAAGATAGTACATACTGTGCTTTTTTTTTCCCCTTTGCTTTTTTTTTTTTAAACCTACTGCCAAGGTACCCACAAGTGTTTGGGGAGTTTATTTGTTCTGCACCATGATTCAAACATTTTTAGATACACAGCATTTCTGAGAAGGCACAGTACTGACAACTCACAAGATTAAACTGCATGCCTGCTTTCAACTTTTTACACTTTTCTTCCCTCTGACAAATTAATGCAGTTTCACCCCAAGATTGTGCAGAAGAAAACCAAAGAATAAAGAACCATTCTGCATAAAAATATAAAGAAGGCACAATTTTTAATTTTTTTTTCTTTTGGCAGTAAGTGGGTTATTTTGCCAGTTGGTAATTTTGTAATTTTGTGACAATATTAAAAATATTCAAAAGAAAGTAAAACTAAACTAAAGAAAATGTATTTTCTTGCAAAATCAGCTTGATAGTTTGAGTTTTATACAGAAAGTGTAGTAACAATAGAAGCTGTCAGAGTAGTCTGCATTTGTAAAACTACAGACAATAGGCAGACAGAGACTATGCCCCTGCAGAAAGAAGAGGCACGCAAGAGAACGGAAATGATGAAATCACTAAAGAGTAATCTGAAAAGGATTCACTGAAAAGCATGCAGATTAAAACATGTGTTACATTCTGTTCCTGAACAAAAGCAGGTAACACTGGACCGAAGAGGGACAAAACCCCCCAAAATTACTCACAGATCATATTTTTTTTTCTGTGAACTATTATGCATTCTCTTTCTACTACTGTAAATACAAAAAGAAAAGAAAGCCACAGCTACATCAGAATAGGAAAAAAACCCGCTGAGTTTCAGTCATTTAAGTGATTTTTGCCATTTATACCCACTGCACTTTTACTCCTGCTTACTTCATGGGAATGTATGTTTTTAATGCTTGCAGTAAGTTGCTTAGCTGACCCACACTGCTTTTCAATTTTTTTAAAGCACCACACTTTTTCTAGAAGACCTGCATGGATAGTTTCTTGCCCACAAAGGCATGAACACTCTTAAGTATACAATCAGCATAAGGCCCATTTGAAGTGTGGAGGGAGGGCCAATTTTAAATGATCTTGCTAAAAAGCACTAATTTACTCTTTGTAAAATAAGTATGATGTTTCCCTTTTCTCCAGTCACCTGAGACTTTGCCTGACTGCCATGACGTTTTAATATATGATTGAGAGCACCTTGGCAATGACATCTCCCAGCCCCCTCAGGACTGTGTGACACATCCCTTCGGGCCCCATTGGGTTCCTCTGGTGATCTTGAACCTGGCCTCTTCCTATGATGACAGGACTTCGTTTCCTCAGTCACAGTCTTGAGACTCAAGGGCTCAAAAAATGTGGGGAGAATTTCCAAAGAGAGAAACTAAAAATTTAACAAAAAAGCCACAATACAACTACTTACAACCTCTACACTGAAGTACATTTCACTGTAGGAGAGGCTGTCCTGACTTAAGGAATTCACCCATGAAAGACATTTTTCAGGTAGATTAATCAAGAGATTACGAACCGATTTTTCTCAAAAGGAGTAAGTCGCATAAAATGTCCAATTAAAAAAAAACAACATTTTTTCTTCTGTTATCAAAGCACAATCTAGATGTGACAGAACAGAAAGTTGTAGTAGTGGGCATACCTTTGCTTAGAGTTCTCATCCTCGTAAGAAATTTTGTAGAAACCATAGTAGGTGTTTGATAAATTAGATGAATATTCGATGGTGACAGTATAATTCTGTCCTGCAAGGAGAGCCTCTGGAGCCATGAGTGCAATCTGGTCATGCAACGGATATTCCAAGAATTCAACTGGCTTTGCTTGATGCCCTTGTGCTGAAGCAATTGTTGCCTTGGTGATATTAAGGCCTGAACTGTGAAG
Source organism: Rhabdornis inornatus (assembly GCA_013397075.1). Taxonomy (NCBI): domain Eukaryota; kingdom Metazoa; phylum Chordata; class Aves; order Passeriformes; family Rhabdornithidae; genus Rhabdornis; species Rhabdornis inornatus. The sequence goes on from VWZS01003692.1 coordinate 53,920, forward strand.
TACAACCTTCTGAGTTACATGAAGGATGTTGACCACTATTTTCACAGAGCCTGAAAATTTCAGAGTAGTTAAATTTGGCTGCAAGACAAGATCATAGTGCAGTGGTACAACATCAGGAGGAAGTCTAATTTTTGCCCATGGAAATAGTTTTCCATTGGTTGCCAAAGGGTATATTAGTTCCATCGTATGATTTTTTTTATGGCAGCCTTCTTTGGTAAATGTACACTTGGGAAGAAGATAAATCACCATTATTAATGAAAATGCAATCACAAAAACAACTGTGCAAACCACCATGGTCCTCGTAGAGGGCACTGAGCACGATCCATTTGGATTTTGCCTATATACAGACATGTTATTCTGCAGACCCGAGCTTCTATTCATAAAGGACATCCCCAACAATTTTGCTGATGACCCGTAATCCTCTTCGTCATCATCAATTTCTTGCTCTCCAAGGCCACGCACCAAGAGACGGGAGCTTCTTGGTTCATATTCCACTTCATCAGGCTCCAGTGGATGTAAACAAGGCTCTTTCGCCAAGTCAACCACATCAGGCTCCTCTTCAAACATACTGTTTTCAATCATATTCCTGGGTAGCTGGACTCGATCTGAAATAGAAATGGCCATATATCGCATCATAAACAACAGGCTTGAGTGTAACTCCTCAAAGGTATTTCACTGAATTACAGCATGGGAAACATCTTTACAGTACATACCATCAAGATCTCTTCCATCTTCTCTCCTAAGTTTGTTTCCTGGAAATATTTCTACACTTTTCTGCCCACTGTAATTTTGCTTTCAGTATCTTCAAAAGGATGCTTTCCTTGTGCATAAGGAAAAGCATCTTACACCAAAACTGGAGGTCAGCTATACCACTGCATTGCTCTCCCAGTCCACAGATGTCACTGGCTTGGTTACATTTCCTCTACTCCAGTAAACTGTACTTGTACTCAACTAAATTCTTTAAGTTGGATTACTTCTTATGTTGCACAGTAAAGCACAGCAGCCAATACAGTTCTAGAAGTGTTTCAAATACGCTACTTTTTGACTTCTTCAGCAGAGGAGAAAATCTGTCAATGTGATGGCAGCCACACAAATAAAACATCCATTTGACATTTTTAAAATTAATTTTTCCCAAACATTGCAAAAAAGACAAAAATATTTTTTCACACAAAAACAGAACTTAAAAAAATTTAGTTCCAATTGACATCTTAATTTAAGATCTAGCTCATACAATCCTTGAAAAAATCCATGCATCTAAGAAGTCAAATCAGTGCCAGACTGTTTGCCTCCGTAAAATTTGTCCTTAACAGATAATGGGCCAGTGAATATAAAGGAGGAATTGAAATTCATACCAAATTTTGAAATCACATTTTTGTAGCATGCAGTTACATTTTAATGAAAAATTCTGATTGTATCTAGCACTGTTTATGTAAAAGGTTATCTTCTAGCTACTTAGTCTCCCGTCACAGTTTCTATCCAAGGGACTAGGCAGTGCTTCTGCCCAACTGCAAGGGTTCAGAAATGAACCTAATCTCTTCCAGACATGCATGTCTACTGTCAACTGAACAATAGTCACATCACACCTCTATCCTCCACATTATTTGTTTCCAGAAGAAAAAAGCTGGTTTTCGCTCTGGATGTAAACTTACTGTGAAGTAGGCTAACTTTTATTAATTTCTGGCAAGAATGTACATTTTGCCAATCTATAAACAACTTAGAATGCAACTGTTTTTCCAATGTATTATTTATTTTATTTTTCATTTTGTTAAACTCAAGTTTCTATATGGCTGAAAATCTCAAAACTGAAAATAAAACATTTTAAAGAAAAGACAGCAAGAATATTTTCAAACCAGATATACTAAGTTCCTCAGCATTCACTCTAAATGTATCAAGACTTCCTGTTTCAAGGCCACGAATTCAGAAAATTGAAGCGTCAGTAGCTGTAGCAATGAAAAGGCCTTAAAACAAAGTAAAAAGAAAATAAAAAATCCTTCCTCAGGAAATTCAGTAAGAGAAAGGTGCACTAGTCAACCTGAACAAGACATATAGTGATGTATGAAAGCAAGGAGCTTGGTGAAATTTGGATCTACCTGTTCTAAGAAGGAATAGAATCAGAGGGTCACAAGGTATCCAAGGTTGGAAGGTCAGGAGGTCATCTACTCCAACCTCTAAGCAAAAGCAGCTTCCAGAATTTTCTATTCTTATGGCATTTCCCAGTACAGTAACCATGTGCCAGCCTTCAGGCTGCGGTTGCATCCAGTGGTCTAGCACTACAATCTCTAAACTGGAGCACATGCACTTCCATGTCAGTTTGGGGGCCACACAGAATAGAGAGGACAGAAAGCTAAGTTAAATTACAAGTAAAAACACACAGGCAAACTAGTGGAGGAAAAAACGTGCAAAGAAAGTATTGTGCAGCAGAATCTCTTCTACAATTCCTCTGCCCAAGAACAGCTTATCAAGAATTCACTATATTACTGCTAACAGAAGTCCTCGATTACTCCCCTCAGCTGGTTGCTTTTGAAATCTGCTGACTAGCTTTGATCAAATTTGAAAACAGACTCAAGGCCAAATTTCTTCAAGCCCTAATGCAATCCCACCCCAAAACAACCAGGTGCTGGCTGAAGACACCCAAATCCATATCTGCTATGTATAAAAGGCAGGTATTAAGACTCACATCTTAACCACTCCAAAAGGTAGCAGTCAATCAGTACACAGCTCCAACCCCAGCTATGGCATGTGCAGCTGCATGGCCAGCAAAAGAGGTAGAAGACAGGGGAGGCACTGCAGAGGGAAGGAGGAGAAAGATGAAGTGCATAAATCTAGCAGAAAGTAGGCTTCATCAGCTCTGATGCTTAGAGAACAGTTTGCTTTTTGAAGTCTTTATTCTCTAATAACTTTCTTCTAAAGACAGTATTTTCAAAGTTGCATGCAGGTACTAACAACTTTTTCAGTCAAAAAAAATTATACTAAAAAAAACCTGAAACTAAGACACAAAAGTTAAACTAGAAGTTAGCTCCAAGACAACTCACAGTTTTAATACCTACAGACATTAATTTCTAGGAAAACAAGTTATAGCCAATTTCTACAGAAATACTTGCACAAATTGAAAGTAATCAAACTGTGTAACATCAAAACTTTACTGCATATCAAAAGCATCACAAGACTACTAATCTCCACGGGAAAGAACACAGACCAAGTATCAAAAGGTTACTAGAGCTATTTATGCTGACATAAAAGTCTTTTTATAATTTTCTTTATTCACAGAATACATTTTTTGAAGATGAACCACGGGAAACTTGTTTAAAATTTTAACACTCAGATAAACTCTGAACTCTTTGCTTCCTGCTAGTTCACTGGCATTGGTAACATGATAGTGGGAGTGAATTGAACTTTTTTGACATTTGAATTTTAACCCATGAGCTGTTACAATACAAACCAAACAGCCACATGAAGGTGGAAAAAACAGCATTCTTGAACTGAAACAAGACACAAGGAATGAGGAGTAGCTTGAGGAGCATGATTGCAGGCATCACATTTCACTGTCATCTCTTATATCACGTATGGCCAAGCAGCAAACCTTCCCATTTTAAAACACATACAAAGCAGATTAATTCAGATTCCAAATACAACACACGACAAATTAGTACAAATGCAGGAGTAGGAAAATTAACCTGGAAAGAAGCTGCATGGTTCCAGTGAACTACCATTGTCATGCCACAGGTTGCAGGTGCACAAGAGACATCTGTGGTCACACCAGTCCACAATAATAGAAGTATTGATCTGAGCTGCTAAAGCTATCTGCCATCAAGCATGCCAATTTAAATCTAAACCTTGCTAAACACAAGTTTAGTGTGAGAGTAAAAAAGGAGGTAAAATAAAAAAGACTTGCAAGTGAGTGTTGCTCTCAACATAGCACTAATGAAATGCTAAGAGCCTAAAGGTTAAACCTTAAGCTTTTACCTGCATCAGCTAAAAGCTTAAACAGACCCAAACAAAAGTGATTTTACACAACTCTTCTACAATTTTTTATTCTGGAAACAAGAGATTTTAAACAACTTCCCCAATACATGATCTACTATCACATTTAATGGTGAATAATACGAATACTCACAGTTAGAAACAATCCTGAGAAAAGATGTTAACTACTATATGATCGACAAATCCAGAAAACTAATCTTTCTCATACTGAAAAACCAAAGGAAGGAAGACATTTTCTCAAAATTGATGGTTCTGAAAGTTTCTTTAGAGCTGCCTCCTGCAGCACAGATTTCCAAAACCCCTTTGCAAGATACCACCTCATTACAATATTCAGAGATCATAACAAGCTGGGTTTATTATTTTCTGTGAAGAGGACAAAATGCTTAGATGTGACCTTCAAATGCAGTTTGCACCAAGACAACAGTACAATAATGAGCTTGCTATATGTACTGTGTGTAATCCCCATAGGTTTTGATAATATGACTTAGGTGGTATAGAGTGGGATGACTGAAGGACACAAAGGCAAGTGGCTAATTAGCCACACAGCTTGCTCCTACAAGACATAAATTCTTCACTTCTACACCCTTTCACAAATTAGTCTTTAAACTTATAAAGCAACTTTACCACAATACTCAAGCTCAGTATGAAACATGATCCTACAGGAACAATCAGGTGTTGCAGTAAAACAGCAGTCTAGCATTTGCCCCAAGTATTTATTTTGTCTGAAGAGGTCCAATCTCCACTAAGGAGGAGAATGTAAGCTTTTCCCTGAAGTTTAACAGGCAACACAATGTTTTGAATCTTAGCGTGTGCAACGATAAAGTATCTCATAAAGTTTGGGTTTTGGAATCCATTATAAATATTCTGTAGAATACAAAAAGAAATTATTCCTTCGTATTTCAGAGACAGTATCTTCCTGTAATGCTATTAATACCTCTTTTTAGTTCTAGAAGTGTGTACTTTTCCCTTGCAAAACAAAATCAGTAGTCTCTTGTCTATGTCTATCACGTCTGTATTCTACATCTGAGCTGAAATATCAACACTCAAAATTCTTACATTAATCTAAGTGACCCATTAATTGCGTGCATTCGTTTTTAAAAGATATGCAGAAAATGCTCAAACTAATTTTATTTTTCATTTTCTCAAATCTGATTAAGAGGCTAAAAATATAAAACCTAAAAATCCTATTCAATCCTATTCAATTCAGACAGACTTGCCACTTTCTGAAACTGAAATTCAGCACAATACGATCTTTAAACAGTGAGTAGACATCATACAATATTTTGACTGAAAAAGAAGTTCCAGGAACTATAGTAACACCTGACACATTGTGGCAACCAAACTCCCACTGCAGATAAGTGAGAACCTTTCTGTAATTCTGGAATAACCTAGGAGCAGAACTACTATTGGGTAGCTCGTACCAGCAGAAGTAGCAAAACCCAAGGTCAGACCAAATGTGTAAAGGGGTGAAAGTGTAGTAACCAACTGGAATAAAAGCTGATTACCACTAAACGTAAACTACTCCAGCTGCATAAATAACGGGAGAGAAGGTGCAGAGTTAAGCCTGCGCTAAACCAAACATCCATGCCTGGTGGGTCAGGAAAGAACAGAGAAAAACTGTGAGCCAAGTACTTGCTTTGCTACCAAGCAACTCACTGATATTATGTCAAAACATAATTTTATGCTATGATTTCAGGAATAGCTGTTTAACAATGCAAATAGCTATTAAGAGCCATAATACTGTTTTGCATACCTAACTTTTATGTCCAAATTTAAAAGCACTGGCCCTTTTTCAGGCAGAAGCAGCTGCTGAAAAAACAGCAAATTCCATAGACAAACCACATAAATTTGCTCCTATTAAAAGCCTGGTTGCTTTGGCTAAGACCATCCAGCAGGGCAAAAAACAACTTGAGATGGACTTTTTCTCTTTAAAGGTATTTTTTATCTTCATGTACCTGTCTATCTCAGCTAGAAGTAGTGGTGAAACACTTGAAAGATTTCAGCAGAGGTACTAATATCAGAGTATGTTATTCCTAAAACACGAAGGAGCTTGCTACGAGGATGGTAAAGTGAGTTTAGGAAGATGCTGCTATTGGGCACAAATACTGCATCACACAGTCTAAAACTAAAAGAACAAAGGTTCCACTATTACTTAAGAATTGGAGAATTTGTTCTACACTGTTAAGCTTTAGCAAACAGCATAAAATTCCTTGTTTCCAGGACTCTGAGGAATCATTTGAAGCACTTAAGAGCACTTGAAAATACTTTGTGTATGGCATGTAAGCACGCTCCAAGCAGAGAGATGCATGCTTGTATGCACATCTAACTCAACTGTAAAAATAGTAAAACTGGTTAGAGTACATGGAACCTGACCATCTCTCCCTTACTTGGTGTTTGGGAAAAGCAGGAAAGGAAAGGAAAGGAATGTGGTAGTTATAACTGAAACAGGCCACTGATACATTAGCCATAGAAACAAAACTGTACCAATGCTACTGCTCTTTAAGTTATTTAGCCCTGGTCAGTAACTAAAATTATGTCACATGGAAAAGCCAGTGAAGGAATTCTGCAGAAATAATGACATACGTGGATTCACTGCCCTCTCTTGTATCAAAAGCATTAAATTCAGTACAACTATTTCCTATGAAAAAGAAGAAAAAACAAAGGTTGAAAATGAAATATGAAAATAAATACTTTCACTGTAACTTAACATTTATATTTTGCGTAGTGAAATAATTATTTCTCATTGTATCTGAAAAAAAAATTAGAAACAGTGCACAAATTAAAAAGAATCTATTAGCCATGACAAATGTATTGAAGTTTTTTGCTACAATCACACTGTCTTTAAGAGCTAATATGATTTCTGCAGACATGCCTCTAGAAAGTTTGCAAATAATAGGTGTACCTGTTATAGAATCTGTTATTTTAGGGAAAAATGAACACATTACTCCCGGTACAGTACTCATCTATATTTATGAGAGAGGAAAGCAAAAATACATCTACTTAGTGAAATTTCTCACACGTATCTTACGTCTTCAGTCATCCCAAGCTACTGACCAGAATAAGATGAAATATGAGACTCAATTAAAACGAGATGTACTTTCATCGTAGTTTTCACGCAAGAAGGAATAAAACAAGCTATAGGAGAACAGTATAATGTATATTCAGCAAGATTTCAGAAACGTTATGTGTTACTATTATTAGTTTCTATTTAATTTAAAATAATTCAACATTCCAAATGCACATATCACTAAGGTTGTCACTATTAAAAAAAAAAAAACAACTTAATGGTCCTTTCTCTCCTGGAAAGGCTACACTTGACTGTAAAAAAAAAAAAAAACAACGTGATTTTTACATTAAAGAGTCATCTAAAATGTGTTTAAGGACATCCAAGGCACTAAGGATTTGGAAACACTATAAAGGTTTACACTCCTCTTCCTGAGCTGTCTGATGCAAATCTGCATTTTCAACCTCAAACAGGGGGAGGGTAGAGACAGAGAAATGTTTAATATACCGAATCTCTCAGAACGGTCCCACCTAACATTTCAGAACTACTACTATGGAAAAGCAACACAGCATATGGTATTCAATCACCTTTTTTAAATTTGGGGGAATTATTAAATTAAATTCAGCATAAGCCAAACTTCCATATTTAATTAATAAAAGCCATTTATTTATTTATTTAAATAAGGCCACAAGCCATATTTATTTATGACAAGCTACTTAGTAAAAACACAATTTTAACAGAATTGCAAAAAACAAAATTATGTACTTGGGCTCTGCTCTTACTAATTGCAGTTCACCAATTCTGCTTTACAGGAAGCAGCAGATCAAACACCCCAATTCCAAACTGCAAACATTAATGTTTTATAGAAGACAGTAGGGAACATTCACTCTTATTTGTGTACCTCACGCCAGACTCATTGCTTGAGACTTGCTCCAAATCTTACATCCTATTCTCACCCAAAACTATTGTCCTGGTTATTGTTTTGACATTGTCTGAGGGAAGAGAGATGGGCAGCCCAAATGGGAGTGCCAAAACAGATTCATTGTCAACTGGCATACAGAGGCATTTTGAAGAAAACTTTTAATTCCAAATACTACACTGGAAATCCAAAAGGTGAGAAACACTTCAGAAAGTGAAATCACTTCCTCAATGGAGACTAAAGATCACTAGCTCCAAACATCACTAGTTAAGGGTCTTTATTACTGCAAATCAGCATTAGAGTTTAAGTAAAACAGAAATAAGAACCATCAGGGGTATAGATAAAATACACTTGTCAATCAGAGTTTTTTTTCCAACATATGAGGAATAAAATAGCCAGCAAAGAAGAGCTTTAACTGACAGCTAAATCTAAATTGGTAGACTTTGAAAATGCACACTTAAAATACAAATTGTTAGCATTTTCTCAGATATAAACTTAATCTTTTTCTAAACTGAAAGGTTTAATAAGACCAGAAACTTTAGCTAATGCTGTTTATCAATTGCATAACCTAATATGACAGAAATGAGTTCCAAAAATCCAGCCGAGAAGGAAGCAACATTCTACTCTACTTAACCACTTCAGCAAATGAAATGAGGAAAAATAAAGATCAAGAAATAGAAGTGACAACTTAGAAAACTGACAGTATTTTACGTCAATAGTTTTGTGAAAGATAAATATTTTAAGAATAAAACCCTCAAGAGATTACTGAGGCAATAGGGTTTTTTGTTTTTCACAGTCCCACTTCCCTACTTATTTAAGAATCATTCAAATCCATATATATATATTATGTTCTATTTATATGCTGTATTACAAGACATTTGGCACAGGATTTGAACATATAGATGACATTATCTCATCACTAGGTGACATCTAATTTTTTTCCCACAAAATTCTCAAAAAATACAAATAATTGCCATTAATTGATCTTCGGCAGTATATGCCAGTAAATACTCAGTCTATAAGTAAGTGCTTAAGACAAAAAAAACCTCCTGCTATTCTTCTGTTACATCTGGATGCAGATTCAGAGCTGCTTTCTGTGTTACTGCAATTTCAAAATCTACTGGTCAAATCAGAAATAACCTCAGCTCTGTAATAAGGCTTACGACAGGCTGCTTGCTCAGGCAAGCATATCAAAATCTGAACAAAAATTATACAAGAGACACTTAAATCAACTGGCTAAAGCAACCAGTAATAAACCGGTATTTAACCTTTAAACTGTAATACACTGTTGAAAAAGCACCAGCAACTAGGAAATGAAAGCCAGGCTTTCTCACCATCAAGTATAAATACGAAGTCCAGATGTTTAAAGCCAGTAAAGCAAACAGATAAATGAACACACCCACTCATATCCAGAAGTGCTTGTCATCTTAATGTTCATTGAGAGGTTGGAGCCTCTCAATCCACCTGAACACTGAGTACGAGCATGCAGAAGCTCCATTACCTTTTGACATCTGAAAGGAGACCACTTCCAAAGTTACTTCTGAAGCAGAACTGCCTCCCACCTCTGCTCAATCAGAGAATTTAACAGTAGGAGTACAGTACTGACTGGACCCAGACTGGACTTATGCAATACAGTTGTTGTCACAGGCACCCAAAACAACTGATGGTCAATCCAAACAGACTTCACATGCAATTCCATTCCCCTAAAAAAGTGAAAACTATTTATCTGAAGCCATATCCCACAACTCTTTGTAATGCACAGCTTCAACAATACCTTCTGTCTATTTCACTGATTACTCAACTACCTCAAGGAAAAAGTCTTCAGCATACAAAAAAAAAGGTGTACTGAAAAATAAATACTCAGTAATATCAGTAATGCTACAGTCTTGGAAAATTTCTGCAGTTTATTTGCTAGCAATATTCCATGCCCAGCATACAATTATTCCCAGAACTGCAGGTTCCCCGCTACCCCCTAGCAACCACTCTTTAAGGATAAGATTTGCCTTTTGTATGAACTGTTAATTGCTGTGGTCTAGTGTCTTATTTTTCCTTGATGAATTGTGTAGATTAGGATAGTCAAAATCAACACATAGTGGTTGCTGTAGATTGATTTTTTTTAAAAAAGGAACAAGAGAGTTGAAATTGAGCAAAAAAAAGGCAGATATTTTATACATTTAGCAGGAAATGGTAGTAACAGTTGATCAGACCTGTGCTTACAAACAGGAGAACTGCTGTATGATTTCGTCTGAGAGGTATTTACTTTTGAAATAACTTTGTTTTAAATTCTTTGTTCATTGCTTGCTGATAAGCTCTTCTAGACAGTCTGAGCAATCACCATTCTATAAATCTCTGCCCAAGAGTATAAAATTCTGGGGAAAAAAATTCTGACAGGTTTAAAATCACCTTCCCTAGTTTACAAATGTTCTGATCTATTTAGGATTGAGATAATTCCTCTAAAGATATTTGCTCTCATTTTAGCTGCATTTAGAGTAAGCTGCCCTAAGGCAACCCTTGGCCTAAAGGTTTAGTATGGCCCATAGGTTAGGCTGCAGTGAGAGTAGATACCTCCAGCGACAGCTGTTGAGTCAGAACCAACCCTTACAGGTTTGAACAAAGTTAACTGAACACAAAAAGCTTCTAGTACTCAACAGGCCTTGAAGTTGTAGAATATGTACTACAAACTTGTTTTCACATGGGTGTCAAGAGCCTGATTTCTGAAATTGCTGATGAGACAACAGAAAAATAAATACGGGTAAAGAGTGTCAGCTAAAAGAAAAAAGAAACAAGCAAACAGAAGTCTAAAATTAATTTCTTGCCGAAAAACAAAAGCCCCAGTTCAGAGGCTTGATGGGCTACTTTGCCATTTGCATTTCGTAACTAGTTCTCAGAAAGTCTGAGTTACAGTATGGGCTTGGGGTCAAAACATCCAAACAAGTTTAACTTAAACATTCAGTTACCCTCATGAAAAGTCTTCTGGGAAAAAAATTATGATCAGTAAGCAGTTTCTCTTCATAGGGATTAAAACAAAGCAGAACTTCAGTTGAAGTTATTACCTCATCAACTCAGGGAGCCACTGCTGAATGTTCATGATGAAGGAACTCAGGTCAGTATATAGATTTAATGTCCTCTATCCAGAAATTTAATTATTATTTAGTTAAATCTGGTTCAGGATATTTCTTTTTCATTTGCTCTATCAATGCGTAAATTAGTCTAAATCTAAGTGAGTTGAAATAATAAGTAAAAATTTAGAGCCAAATGCTGATCTAAGTTACTTACGTGTATGCCAGCTCCCATACAAGAGAGATTTCCCATTTTTACACCGAATTTCAATTACACATTGTGGAGAAAAACAAAAACCACATCAAAACACAGAAACAACCCACTTTTAAGTAGGACAGGAATTTTCCAAGTTACTTAGTTTCTCTCCAACTATCTGAAAGGAGATTAGAGAGGTGGGTGTTGGTCTCTTCTCTTGGGTAGCAAGTGACAGGACAAGAGGAAATGGCCTCAAGTTCACCAAGAGTGGTTAGACTGGATATTAGGAAAAATTTATTCAGCAAAAGGGTTATCAAGATTTGGAACAGGCCAGCCAGGGAAGCAATGGAGTCATCATCCTTGGAGGTATTTAAGAACATGTGGATGTGGCACAAAGGAATATGGTCTAGTGGTGGACTTGCCAGCATTAGATCAATGGTTGTAACGCATGATCCTAAAGTTTTTTACAAACTAAATGATTCTATGATTCAATAAATAATTGCCCAGTATGGGGACTTCTAATACTAGGTATAAATTCTAGAAATCTGATTACTAAATTGCACAATTTGTAGACCATCTCAATTTATTAACTGATGACATTCTGCATTCCCAGCTGTTAAAACTGGTAGAACATCACCCCGAACATTACCGAGCCTCTTCCCCCACCCAACTCACCACTTCCTCTAACAGAAGGTACATTACCCCCCCACCACATCCCACCATCCTTTCCCAGACACCTGTGTTCAGGATAATGCAGACACTGTTTTGTTTTCCACCCTCCTCTTTGTTCTTTTTCTCCTTTCAGAATAATAGTTCTGGACATCCAGCTGCTGATATCCAGCAGAAGATTAAATAATTAAAAATGTGAGCAAGCTCTTCCTACTTTTCCTCTGAGCACTACATTCGCTGATTCACTGCAGGACTGTACAACTACTTCCAGGAGCACTTAACACAGGAATTACTGTAGTCCCTTATTCTGAAACCTTGGGACAGACACAAACTCTTAACTATCTCCTTCCTCACCTTGGTTTCCACTCAGAGATATAGGACTCACTTAGCTTCTCTAATTGCCAGCTCTCTCTGTTCTGTCATTGTATGTTTTGTCTGCTCATAGCTTGAAAACAAATGCCTCGAATTTTTGGAGGAAGCAATTAAAAAAAACCCTTTGAAGTAGGAAAAATACTTAACTAACAAATATTAATTTTAAAAATTGCTTTTCTGTTCTTCTAAAATATCACACAATGGATGTTATATCAGTTTTGTTGAATTTTGTTCATAGACAACTGATTTACAGCACAGTCAGTAAATAATCCCTGTTGCCACCTGCTTGCTCTTTGGGACACAGAAATTCACTTTCAGAAAGAGTGTAACAGTACTGGCACAGGCTCTTGAAGATCACATGCCAAATGTCTGAGTATATTGGGAAACCTATCCAAAATCCTAACTAAAACCTCAAGCTTTCTTGGGTCAGGCAAGCAGCGATGCTTCTGGTTCTATCCTCCCTCCCCCAGAGGAAAGGAAATCTGAGGAGGAACATCAAGCAAAAAGTTATATTTATTCAAAATCTTCATGAAAGCAAATTACTCATCTTACCAGCATTTCTGGACCCAGAACTCAACATAAAAATTCTAAAGATTGGCTGCATGGATCTTATAGGAGACAAGCACAACTCCTTAAATTCAAGACATGCTCAAATTTGAGCTCACACACAGGCAAAAAAAAATCTGAAGATTTATTTATGAAATCTAATTTTTGAAAGATACTGTATTTCGTTAGTGGAACAGTGTGCAAGTAAAACATAAGTAAAGAATAAAATAATTAAAAATCTTTATATTTTCAAAACTTTCTGCAAAATTGTGTCATGTAAAAGCAGTGATTGAGGTCACTGTATTAACACTTAAATATTGCATTACACTGTTTCTTCTTGTGGGTAAGTATCAACAGATAAATCACGTCAGAGATTAAAAATTACTGAATTGAAGAAAGCAGTGATTGTTTACAAGGCTGCCTTTTAATTTTATAATCTTTTTAGCATGCTCTAAAAACTTGTTGGTTTCTAATTATTACTCCCTGTCATATCAATTCAGTTCTTCCTTCTATAATGTGAATTACTTCCTGCACTGTTATGCTCTGGGCTGTCTCCAACTCATCCATTACAAATTTTGTGTTTGGAGAGAATGAAGAAAAGCTTATCTTATCTTTTCCAACAAGCTTGTTCAGCAAACAAAGCCCACGTCCACAAACACGTTAGTTATGCTAAGATTCTGACTAAAGATTTCCTTGTTCTCTACTGTGTCTCCCTAATCATTCCATACATTTTAAGTTCCTTCTGAGAAAGCAAATAATTCAATTCCTCATAGAAAAATTATTTGCTCTTACTAAAGCAGGACAGTACACAATGTCATTCACATAATTTCAAATCTGCATCTATCTGCAGTAAGAAAACAGTTATGATCTTTACTCAGCTAAGAAACACAACAAGCCACTGGAATGTCAAGGAAATTACAAGTCCTACCGGAAAACCCTTTGCCTTCACTTCACCATGGTTTCACCTACCACTTTGGAGCTGGGGTTCTTCTTCCCTTGTGTGTATGCATCTTTTGCTTTCCCTATTAAAATATCTTCATCTGAACTCCTGACTTTTCCCTTTTTTTACCCTTCTGATTCTCTCCCCCACTTTGCTGCATGGAATTAAGCATGTGGCTGCATGGGGATTAGCTGCCTATCAGGGTTTACCTACAACAAGAACATTTAAGCAGAATTTTTACTTACTGGTATAGTCAGTGTAAAGGGGTAATATAAAACCACCTACAAGAAAGCGCAAGTCTTTGCACTTAGGAACAAAAACTTTCATGCCTGCAGTTATTTTAAATGTGTTAAACCTTACTTTAAGAATCTTTACAGGAGAACAACATTTCTGGGGGAAAAAAAAGGTTAGGCTGCTACAAGATAGATGTCTCCATTTTTCTCTCTCAAATTACTAAATTCAGACAAAAAAGAGAAATATATAAATAAATGGGAAAAATAATTAAAAAAACCCAACCAAATGAAAAANGTCACACACGCCAGTAAAACAAAACAGGGTCTGTTGCTTTTGTAGTGTCTTCATCTACATGCAAACAGATGAGATTTTAATGATTTTAATGTATGATTGTCAAAATTTACATAGATTTTAATGTATGATTTTAATAAATACTCTTATCAAAAGGCAGACAGCACCTAACATCTGCTCACAACTTGAAGCACATATGCCACTCTGCAAGGGTTTGATTTCACAATATGAATAACTGGTAGAGGTTTACAAGAATCTTTATAGTTAAGCATATATCATGGCTTCCACTGGACAGACAAAAGGTCTGCAAAACAAACACTGATTTTGGGGGAAAGAACCAAAAAACCCTTCCTTCTCAAAAATAAAAAAACTCCTAACTTGAAAATTAATAGATTTTCCTGTACTGCAAAGGAGGACAAATTTTGCTTTCCACTCCAAAATATGCAAAAGAACTCAAATTACAAGCCTTACAAGGTCACTCACCCCTTCAAGCTATACTGCAAGGTCTACTTCTGCTCTTTACTTGTTTAGGTGGGTTTTTTAAATGAATGTGAGGTAAATATTGCAGTGACAAGCTTCTGCACATAGACTGCAGCAAAACCGTGCCAATTAACTGTATCATAGAAATTAAAACAATGTGTGATTATGCATTTTAAGACCCTCTCTTATTTGAAGTTGCCATAAGAAGTATGAGCCAAGAGTGTAATTCCAAGGAAGTCACTGTTTATTAGTCTTGGGTGGTTCTAAAAGGTTCTCTGAAAGTCTCTTCCTGATTTTTAAGCAAAGTACCATTGCATTTTCTTTGGCAGGACCTCAGGCAGAAGAACTACATGGATCAATTACATTTCACCATCTACCAGTTAGATTTATATGGAAATAGCCAGGCTACTGTTCAGACTTCTTTCCAAATCTTCACTTCTGTGTTATCAACAAAAAGAAAATATCATAATAGGGGAAAAAGTGAGTGGATCATGTACTGAATACTCCATCTATACAACTGTCAAAAAATTGTAAATTTTTTTTTTCATAATTTTTTATCTGGAGCCAAGAAGAAGTAAGAGGACAATTTAAGGCTAACCAAAGCAAGGTTAGTCTGGATTTTGATATCCAAAACACATATATCACATCCATTCACATTTAACCATATACTTTAAAGTTTAAATCTGGCACCAGTTCTGTTTCCTACAAGAAAATGCAGGGGAAGTAGAGAGAAGGAAAGAGGAAGTGGTTTTAAATGAGACTTACCTCTTTGGATGCTACTGAGAAGGAAAACCTTTCACAAGGTTGAGGCAGTGTTCAATACTCAGCCACTGGTTGAACAAAAAACAGGATAGGAAAGAAGCTTCTGGCCTTAATTATACAATATGGTTGTTTCAGTTTCCTGTTTCCAATCTTACCAAAGACATGTTTTGCTATTAAAATCACATAAAATGTTTAACCACAGGGGTCTAATGAAAAGGTCCTGAATTTTAAGAGACACACAGGAAGTTGTGTCTCTTAATTTCTTGAGCTACTCAACTCCCATATTCAGAACTGCTGACTATCCTCTTCACAACATCTGTCCATAAATTTCATGTCTGATAAATACCAGGCTCATCACAGCTGAGGATACAAACATCTCTCTGCCAGTACCAGTTGTTCTGAAGAAAAATTTTTGAGAGTTTTCTGAAACATCTAACAGTTAGGTATAGAACCTGATAGACTGTAGGCAAACTGATGTTTGCCTAATCTTTTTGTTCGCTTTTAGCAATAAATTAATAGAATCATATCCTCTTGTCTTGAACGCTCCCTACATAAGCAACCCAATGTGCCTTCTGGATTACTATTGTTGTTTAATACACACTTGACAATTCCAACCATATCAAACCATTTGTAAGTCACATGCACACATTACGCGTTCACTGCTCTGTAACTGGTATTCCAGTTCACAGAAAGCAAGACACAACGATGTCTAGAGGTTACTGCCTATAATTCCCAGCACAGTAAGCTTCGTATCATTCTAACAGAGCAAAAACACATCTACCTACATTTTTCTCAGCCTCATGATATAATGAGACAAAGAGTACTGATAAAGAAAGAAGTGGCAGTGTGTCTCCCTGGTAGCTTAATACATACTGGGATCTAAATTGCTCCAAAACCCTTTCCAGGTATCATATATCAGCTTTGAAACTATCATCACAACAACCATCACCATGGGTGTGTGGACATCTCAGATACCAGACACTTTTCAGAAGGTCCTTTGCAAACTAAATCATTCAATGATTCACACTTACGATTATTCATTTGTGCCAAAAGAAACATTAAAGTCTCATTAATATCTCTACCAACGATAAAAAGAACAAGTTTTGACAGCAACTGACAGTTCACACATGCTGTATTCATAGTCCCATTTTCTAAAAAACTACTCTTTGCTGTTCTCTTATGGTTTACAGGTCAGAAGTATGAGGCCTCTAAAGCATATCAAAGCGTTTTGGTCTCCCACTAACACAAGTCTTGCTATGTCCAGAACTTTGGTTTTTCATGCATGAAAAATAGAGAAAGTGGTTCTATTAATGTGCTACCAACTCATTGTTACCGAAGAAATGGCCAGTTTTTACACTAAAGAAAGGCTTAAATAAAAACCACTATTAGGCCTGAGAACAGTAGGTGAATTAGGCACATTCTTAGTTTTGGACACAATCGATTCTCCATGAAAGTCAATGGCACTGTGGTAGAAGTATTGTTATACAAGAACTCCAGTTAACAGAATATATTCCTTCAAAGTCAGAGTAATTACAACCAAAGGAAACATCTCTGCACACAGTTATGCTTAGTACAGCACACTGAAACATTTCTCCAAATATCTTGGCGGGAGTTTAGATTGGAATAGAAAAACAAATCCCAAAATCAAAACTCACCTTATTTTCACAGGAACAAATGGCTGATTGAAAGCATCTCGTGTTTCAGTGGAATCAGGATTCCACTTCTACACTCTCCACCAGATGTAGTAAAGAAGACCACTGTTTCAATAGACTACTACACACCTCAATTATCCAGAAGAAGAGCTGGGCTCTGAAGTCTTCTTTGAACACGTATTTTAAGACAACACTCATGAAGCAATAAAGGATCAGCGGTGCCCTAGGGACATGAACTGCAGAGAACCCAACACACTGTATTACTCTGAAATTCCTGTCTCATTGATCAATTGGATGAGTGCTCCAGACACATTCCCTCCCCCCCTTACTCCAAATTTCCTCTAGCAGTATTCATCTTTCTGTGTGCAAGAAGGCACACAATCTTTTTGTGATTATTGCAATTTTAGGTTAATATACTTCCACTATTTAAAGCGGTAACATACGTAGTCAAAACACAACCTCAAAAGGTACATATGTACTCTTTAAAATACTTTGAGGCAATTAAAACCCAGATCACACAAAATCCTGGTTTATTTTAAAATCAATATGATCTTATCTTAAGGTACTGTTAGACAGAAGTCTAAGCAGCAACTGCCATGCACACATTTCTCTGACAGAAAAATACTGCTCCCAATCATAATGAAATCCTAATATTTTTCCTCTTCTACACAATTGTTGCTTTTGTACTTCATGAAAAAATATTGTGCAGGAGAAGTGGAAATTCACTGAACTTTCTTAAACCACTGAGTAAAGGATGAAAAGGAAAAACTTGAATTTTATGCATTCATCACTACTTTAATCAGATGATGCATTAAATAAATTCAGCTTCTTTGTATGTACTTTTTACACCAATGCCCACCTAATATGAAAAAAAATATTCTGACTAGTGAAACAAACAGAGGTGGTTTTATCCTTGCTTTTATTTGTTTCTACCATTTTTATGGCAGGCATTACAGGCCTTTATCCAGCACACGTTCACATAGCCTCAACAACATAAAACATGGTTGCTCAACTTTACATCATCTTCCCAAAAAAGATGAAAAGACAGTCCTGGAATACTTTTACAGGTAGATACTGAGGGCAGCATAAGCTTTCATAATTTTTTACTTGCAAGATGAACACAGATACTCCATGGTTTCATTCTACAAGTGGAAGACTGACTGCTTAGTGGGAAAATACTACCAAATGATCATCAGTGAGCACCTGTACTCTCATCTGTAGACATTCTTTAAGTTACTGAATTCCCCTTCTGAACATCCATTGATTGGCAAGGAGTTCACAGCAAATCAATAAAAGCAAACACAAACCCAACACATTGAAAAAACAGGTTCCTGTTCAGCTGAGCTGACACAGGAACATAAGTGCAGATACTATAACATGGCTTTGTGGAAAACTACTACCCAGCACCATGCACTCGGAAAACATAAAACTCACACTTAGGAACAGATTAAATCAGCATTTTTTTCTAGTAACAATTGATGGAATAGGCAAAACACAGGGCAGAAAAAAAAGACATTAAGAACAGACCTCTTTGATGTTTTCTATTTACCATCTTACCAAAAAAAGATTACTCAATCTGTTTTTTAGGACTGAGTAACAGTCTAAGACAAACAGGAACCCATCTGCTCCATGACACGGCAGTGTAAAACATTGGCAGTCAAGGCTATGCCTCCTTTCCCCAATAGAATTAAAGCTATGCACACAGGAACATGCCTCTGCAACCTCCAATACATTTCTGTAGTGAACAAAATTAACACAAAGAACAAAAACATTTTAGAATCGACAGGAACTACCTGAAATAACTAGATATTGCAAATGAAATTTTCACTTTGTAAAGAACATAACCCAACTTGATTTATTTCTACTTTCCAAAAAAACCCCACTTCTTCCCATGAAAGTCTTTTTATTTTGTTCACAAACTTAGTCATGTAATTAATATCAAAGATTGCATCTGTTGTGTATGAAAAGGATAAAAATAATTCAGGAATGTCAGTGAAAGTGAGTGTTATTTGCACTTCAGCAGATCATCACAAGTTATCCCATCTGCAATTACAAGTTCATGCATGTCACCTGTCTTAAATGAGAAACTGTAATAGCTCACTTCTACCTCTTCTTTCCATCTCAAGCAGAGAAGTTACATATTTAATGTATTAAACAGGAAATGACAAAATGACTTTTCAGAAACACATACAACCTAAAAAATAAGCAAACTACTTGCAAAATAATTTGTATTGATGTACAAACATATTCCGTGTAGTCCGCATTTTACTTCTTTCACTTAGTCTTTTTGTTTGTTTGTTTCTTTTAGTGAAACTGTTTAGGTAACAAATTCTGCTCATTGATCCAGAGCAGAATTCAAAGGAATGTGAGATCATAGAACTTCGGAGGGGAAAAAATTATGTGTAACAATAAGGAAGTTAATTACACTTTGATTATTCATTCTTGAGGAAAAAATCTCAAATTAAGAACAATCATGCAAAATAGAAGAATCCACCTCAAAAAAATCCTACCAGTAACCATCTCTAGAACATTTACTAATAGCGTTCGTAACTTTCAAGGAGAAGTGCAGATGGGACATCATGAAAGTGTTCTCCATTGAGAGGGTGGTTGGTCACTGGAACAGGGATATGGTTACAGCATCAAGCCTGCCAGAAATCAAGGAATGTCTAGATGGCACTCTTAGTTATACGGTTTACTTTTAGGTAGTTTTGAGAGGATCATGGAATTGGACTTAATGATCCTTATATCTCCCTTCCAACTTGAGATATTCTATGATTAACTCAGCTATTCCAGGCGCTAAAATTAAACATGCAATTAACTGTTCTTCCAGAGCTACAGACTTCATACATTATCTCCACCTAAATTCCTAGGCAGGGGTGAAGACATAGCCTAGATCTCTTCAACGGGGTCCAAAAGTAAGTTCACAATACAGGGGTGAGGGGTGAAGCACAAAAAATCAACCAAAAACTTATGTTTATTTAGTTCATCTGAACATTTCCACTGGAGAAGCTATTCAAACAGTAAAGAGTTCAGCACACCCACTAGGATTTCAAGGAAAGGAAAAGGCTTACTTTGACTTTTGAAATAAATTATGGCTGTGTTTTTTCTTTTATTTAAGAAAAAAAAAAAAAGAAAAGTACCACCAAACAGTAAACTAGAAAAAACGGTATTTATATCCTCTTTAGTGCATTTGCTGCCTTAAAGTCTATTTTAAGATACATACTCATTCTGACACAGCTCTACTCCCATAAAGTAAAACAAGAAATTGTCTCATGGCTAGTTTGCCCAATGGGTATTCAGAGTTACGAATCTGACTAAAATGCTATTGCAAAATCTTAAGATCCAGTCTGTTCCCTCTTCCCTGTGTTTTACAAGGGTAAAAGCCCCAAAAAACTACAGAGAGATCTACAAGTATAATACTGTAAGCTTCCTGTGACAGGCATCCTTTCTTCTAAATTTAACAGCACTTTGCACAGGAAGTCAACATACTCTCACAAACAGAACTCATAACTATTGTATACAAAACCACAGTTTATTTGAAAAATCTAACACCCACAAAAGGTTCCAGACTACCAGGTAAAGAAATAAAAATTCTATTCAAAAAGCCAATAATGTAAGCATCCTTTTCACTTCAGATTTTTGCAGCTGCTCTTCAGCGCCAAACATGCCTCAAGATCATCAGAAATAAGGAGCAACATCTTTGCTCTAGTATTTGCATATTCTCTGTGGTGTCCATTCCAGCAGAGCCAGCTTTCAGGAATAAACTTATTGACCAACTTCAGCTACAAATTTTCTTACAGTCTTACCACCATCTGCAGGCTTTTTATTTCAGGGAACATAATTAGGGTGTTCAGTGCATGAATATTGCTCTTCAGCACCTTAAGCTACATGCTCAAGCCCACAGGTCCATTTCTTCTGGTTGCACAGAGCAGAACTTATTTAATGTTTTGCTGCACAGTGCAGCATAGTATTATGTCAAACAGACCTTTAAAACAACATTTCATCTCTTTCAAAGGGAATGGCCTTAGCAAGATGACTTTAAAATAAAATTCTCCTCCAAACTGCATTACTATTAAAGACAAGCTCTTTTTACAATGCATGCAAGAATGCAGAATACAACCCTGTGACTGAAACAGGCTGTAGTTGAAAGACCTGATACTAAAGCCAGGATTAACTAGAGAACCAAAACATCAACTACTAGTACAAACTGTAATTTTAGCAAGACAATACAAAGAGGGGGGAGGAAAAAAAAAAGAGGGAAAAGGTCTCTCTTGCTAGTTATGCAACCAAAATATGCCCAGAGCTCATAACCTTCAGTTTCTTTTGGATTCTAAATAGCAGCATCAAATGACAGGGGATATATCATGTGTTTGAAAAAAGGGAAATGCAAGGCAATGAAGTTATATTTAAAGATTCATAACATGGTTCATAGAACTACAGAATGGATTAGAAGGAACCTTAAAGATCATCTAGTTCCAACCCTCTTGCCATGAGACAGAAAAATTATTTTTAAGTGCATGGGTTTTTTTTCTGAATTTGACTTAAGTTTCATACTCTGACTTGGCAGGTCACGGAGGAGTTAAAATATGATGCAGGAAACTCTGTCTGGTACTTTAGCGATGACTATTCAACATGCTTATCATTTAACAGACCAAATCCCACCTGTAAACAAAGTGCCGCGTTTTCAGCAGGAAGGCTGTTGTTTTACCCACTGTCTAACTCCATATTTGGCCATGGTCGTGAATCTAACCAAACATACTTTAGTTTCAGTTTGATCTAAGAGCTTCATTTCCTCCTCTGTCCTGGACGGGTTTAATGTACTATTAGTAGAAGTAGTAGCAACACGGACTTTTCATTTCAGGCATAAGCAGGATGCAACACACACTGCTGTATCACGATGCCAGCAAATGCTCTCGTATTCTTATTTCTAAGCATATGCAACCACGTCGATATTTCAAGCACTTCTGTCAATGCATGGGCAGCTCTGAAAGCTTTTTGCTGTTCATTAACACCCCGAAACACTATTTCATACACCACTCATACTTCTGTATTTTATTTCTCCTTTCGCTCGGGGGAGGCGGGGGTGGTGTGGGGAGGTGCGGAGGCACGCTCTGGTGAGAATGCTCCGATCAGGAACACGCCATGAACAGCGGCTCTGCTTCCTACTTCCCACCAGAATCATGATGGCTTTGGAACTACAGACGCCTGTAAGGCTTCTTTAGTGGTGCCACACAGGGCGAGTGTAAACCTGGTGTACAAGTGGCCCCGGCTGCCCGGTGTCAGTGAGACCCCGACCGGGCAGTGAGAAGCGCAACAACGCCGAGAAAGCGAGGGAGCTCCTCTCACCGCTACTGTTCAAGACATCTATTCCTAATTAACCTGAGACAATTTTCAAGCCGCGGACCACGGGGGCAGCAAGACTATGAAGCCTCCCGTTTTCCTCTAGCAAGCAGCTCCCGCCGGGAGACCCCGCGGCCCCGTCCCGGACTCCGCCGGCCGCCCGGGTACTCACCACTGGGAAAGGGCTCCATCTTCCTCCCGGAGTCCGCTCTCAGCAGAGGCGCTGCCACAGCTCTTCACTCCTCCTCCTCCTGCCGCCGCATGCTCCCAGGACGGATTCAGTCAGTGCCCACGGCCAACACCGCCCCGCCGGGGCCGCAGCGGTATCAGCCCGCGATTCCCTCCCTGTTCGGCAGCTTTTCCAGGAGACACAGCTCCCGCCAGCCACCATCCCCCCCTGCCTCAGCGCCCGCTTCCTCCTCGCCCGCTTCCTCCTCGCCCCTGGCTGGGCCCCGCGGCACCGCCTCCTCCCCGCATGGGCCCGCCTCACGCCGGGGATGCCAGGGCGGGCTCCAGCCCCCGAGGGAGCGAGTGTGGGAATGTGTCGTCCCGTGGGCTGCTGGCCGGAGCGGGGTGGCGTGGCTGCGGCGGCTCCCGGGCCCGCTGCGCAGCGGTCGGACAGGCCGTGGCGGTGCCGCCGGGCCGGCTTTGCCTGCGTCTCCCTGCCGTGCGCCTTCCGCCGCAATTTAACCTCACTTTTTATGTAAACAAATAAATATCTCCCGTATCATCCGGTGTTCTGCAAGACGCAAGAATGAAAAGGCACAAATGACTGCGTGAAATGTGATCAAATGATGCTACAAAGAAAGACTGGATAGTGTTCCAGGAACCAAATACAGGAGATCAAAACAATGAATTGTACGAACCAGACCTGGTATTTGAAAGAGAACCAGGCATTTGTGGTGGATGTCACCATGAAGTATGAAAGTATTGAAACTTCATTAGAAGTGGCTACTGTGGGAAACGTAGAGAAGTAAAAGCATCTTCAAGAACAAATTCAAGAACTAAAAGATGCTACAAATACTGTATTCATGGGTTTTCCACTTGGCACGCGTGGGAAGTGCCGTTGTGGCAACTGTGAGCTTTCGAAGGCCCTGGGGTCTCTCCAGCTTGAGGAGAGAGGACTGTCCATGCTTTGGTTTTCAGGGCACTTTTTACTTCTGTGGACATTGTGTACATGTTTGCTAGTAAAGTACGTAGTATTGTATCATCTTAACCTATGTAATGGTTAATATCTACATAACATCTTGTACTCCTGTGTTTATTGTAATATGTATTAGTACCTATAATGAAGTATTGATAGGTGACAGTAACTCCTGCTGCCATCCCCTGTACCCCCAGAGGAGCTGGGACACGAGAGACAAAAGATTGTGATTGTGGTTGAGCATCAACAAGAGCAATTGAAGATTGAAGGCAAACACCATGAACCTAAAGCCACTGCAATCCTCTTGGCATTAGGGAGGGATTGTATGTAGAGATGACAAAGGAATCATGGTGTGTGGTATGTCACATACCATCAATTTGGGACAAAATTTTCCTGATGTTGATCAAGGTGGCCAGGCCCATCTATACATCCTGGAAAAGTAACATATATAAATTATATGTGTTCAGTACCTAGCCTCATTATTGACTTGCCTGCTCCCTGACAGCTATGCTTCTGCTATGATCTGATTGACTGGCTAACTTTTTTTCTTAACAGAGGAGATTTTTAAACAGTGATTTTTGGGAAAGGAGAAAATGGAAATTTATCACTTCCAACCAGTACAAATTTAATGCCCCATGTTTATTTTTAAAATAGAAAAATCGGAAGTTAATTGTTCTTTGAGTAAAGAAAGGGACAAGGGCCAGGAGTCCACAAGATCCCAGGCACTAGTACAGTCCTGTAACTCTTCTCTGTGTTTCATAAACCTAGAAGTGCACTTTTTCATACATGATCATGTTTCACAGACTTAGTTATGGTGACAACCTTATAGCACAATCTAAGTCAAAGTCATATTTCACACTAAGTCCTTGGAGTTTATCAGTAGCCCTAATGTCGGCACAGAGCTAAGTGAGTTTTAATAGCCATTTACATATTCTCAGACGGCCCTTAACATATCACAACAGCCCATCCTAAAAAAAAAAACAAAACATCTTTAGATTATAAAACCATCAAATAATTTCTTTTGCTAGAATGACAGGTCTCTAGAGCTTTCTTTTCAAAGGACTGACCCTGTCTGGTCTATATTTAAATATATTGAAGAAACAATACCTGTGTAGCTAACTTTGCTGGGATTTATGCAGTCTCGTGCAGGGGCTGCAGAGAGGCCTGAATGGTGTTTTTTGAGCACCTCATCACTTGCTTTCACCATTCTTCGTTTCTGCCAATCAAAAATCCTTAAGCAGTATAATATATCTCTGGGAAGCTAAAAAGCTAAAATAAGATCGTGCTCCATTACATGCTCAGAGATTTCCATATCCACATTTTCCTATTAACATGAAGTTTTAAGATAATACAATGGGAATTAGTCATATAGAATAAGTCAGGTTTAGAGCTCATTATACAGTAGCACTGTACTGTAGTAGAAGAATAAGGCTTTCGCTGTAGTTTTGTATAACATCATTTAGAAAAAAAATTGAATGGATTTGAAGATCCATCTTCACTCCTGTTGGTAAAAAGCTAGAATTTCTACAATATGATTTTTAAAAGTGCCTAAAAGTTATAAAATACATACAGTTTTTAGTTATAGCTTGTGAATGATTTGTAGAAGTGAAGAATTTTAAATTGTTTCTTTTTTCAAATTTTAAGTCAACTATTACTACAATTTCTCTCTCTCTCTTTTTTTTTTAAGATGCAGGATAAAACATTTCTGTGATTGCTCAAAGCCCTAAATATATCCTTAGAGCATCTGCAATAACCTGTATTGTGCCTTAGTTTGCTGGCATCCATTCAGCAATATCTTAATTGAGACCTTTTCATGGGTTAAAATATGTTTGCTAGCAACGCTGCAGCTTTTTTTAACTTTGAAGATAAGCCATCTCTAAAGAATGGTTTAGATCTTCCAGCTTTTAGACACCTGGAAACATGACTCAGACTGTCTTTTTCTGGTTTATTTTTCTTGTGAAAGGCACAGAGATTTTATGAACAGTACAAGTGTCAGTAGACACTTGGGTGCTTTTGACCCAGTGGAAAGTCTTCAATTGTTTTCAATCTGCATGTGAGAAGCAGCTACACACAGTAAAGTTTTGTAGCTGAGAAGCTGCCAGGCCTCCAGGGGCTGGAAGGTGAGGGTTCATCAGTCTTGCTAAAACACGTCAGAAGTAGCCCAGACTCAGGTGTGGAAGTGGTGAATCATTTGGCTGACAAACTTAAAATAAGATTAAAAAATTGTCCCAACAAATACTCGTGCCTAAAGCTTGAGCTGAGAGATAAGGAATAGAGAAGTTCTTTTTATTCATTGACTGAAGTGGTTAATACTACTGATTAGTATGTTAACTTCTTCCTGAATGTGAAGTTTTGTATTTAAAGCCAAAATTCTTTCTTTGGTGTGCACACCACTCTGAGCAAATCTGACAACCTCATGCCCTACCAGCAGGAATTAACAGCCACTTGTAACCACTTTTTGCACAAAGCACTGTCCCAAGCAATCCATAGCACTGTGTTTGCAAAATAAATATCTTTATCTATGTGTCTATCTGTTTCTACAGGTGTAAACAGTTAAATAATTAAAGTAAATAATTTTGTGGACAGTGGAGTTAAATGAGGCATGGTTGTTTTCACGTATTTTAACTCATTGCAGATTCTTGCTAGTAGAAGGAACTGCTTCCACAGTAGTGTCATTGCTATCTGCTTTGTGGTGCCTTACAACCTACCTTTCAGCAATACTTCCTAGATATATGTTCCTCTTTTTAATAGTGTGGTTAAGTTCACGCTGTTACCTTGCCTATCGCCATGTCTCTTTCAGAAACATTAAGACCACTGTGTATTTTCTTAGAATCCAGAAAGCTTTTATGCTCTCTGGCCTAGGACAAGGATTTGACACAGTGTCCAGCCCCCCTTGCACTCCCGTTCTCAATAGTCCTGTAGAAATAAACATCTGTGCAACATGAGCCTGTGGGTAGATTACAGTGCTACATTACAGATAAAAACCTACAAACTATTGTAAGGAAGTGTCATAACAGGGTTAGAACACTGGAACATTTTATTGTGGTACAGTTATTTCACCATAAATGCTTTTCTTGCTTTGCTGATTTTGTTTAATTCATAAAAATAAATAAGCTACTGTAAGAACTTTCAGGTCCTAAAGTTAATCCAGTGTATTTTTCTCTTTCTCTTGGAATATTGCTCAATTATTGGAATATCTCAATTCTAAAGATCTACATCTAGTGTTTCATTACTTTAAAAAAGCATGCACTAGCTGTATACGATCATGTAGTATAAATATATCCACCAGGTAGCACAGAAATAATTTGCCAGTGTTTGTGACCACAATGCTATGGTGCATGATTCAAAAGTTGCTTTTTCCAGAGGAGAAATTAGGGTACAGTTAAGTATGATGATTTAGGCGGATCTAACAGCTTGCCACTTTCCAAAATGGCAATGTCCTTTTCCTTGCTCAGTTCTTGCCTCATGTTTTACTGCTTACCTTACACCAACTCTAATGCTTGTTGTATTCCTCTACAGGCTGATTTCAACTCTTCAGCTGCCTAATCTGGCAGAAAACTGGTTCACCAAAATAGTGGATAATTTAATTTTGGGTTACGAGTTTTATCAGAATCTGCAAAGTATCTGGATAACAATAGCAACATGAGGGTTCATAAAGATGCATCAAAGCAACCTCAGCTCAGAGTTCTCTGCTTCCAGTAATAAACTGTCTATTCCATTCTGCCTCTGTTCTTCAGCTGATCCACAGATATTTGTCTCTCTTTCCAGTGATTCCATTATCAGCTCAGCTCACAAAGCAGTCGCTTCCTCTTATCCACCATAAATTGAAGCTATATAGCATTGAAAATAACCA
The DNA here is from genome assembly GCA_013397075.1 of Rhabdornis inornatus. Classification (NCBI taxonomy): domain Eukaryota; kingdom Metazoa; phylum Chordata; class Aves; order Passeriformes; family Rhabdornithidae; genus Rhabdornis; species Rhabdornis inornatus. The sequence goes on from VWZS01003692.1 coordinate 81,362, forward strand.
TTCTTAAATACTAATTAAAAATGGTAGTAAATTGATTCACTAAGACAGAAGTTTTATAAAATAGGAAGTCTGCCCAGAATAAATCCACAGTGGACATTTTAAAAACACTTAGTATTGACAATACTTATTTCTTTTTGAATTCAACACTAAATGACATCAACAGTAGTAAAGCAGCAATGGTTATGGATTTTGAGAACTTCAATTACTGTGCTTAATGAATAAGATATAAACAGGATGCTTAATAAATGAGAAACAAGCACAAGTATCCCATTTTTTTGTCACCAGAATAACACTGGAATTTAAGAAGTCATCCGTGCTCACCTCATCTCCAAAGTACCCCATTAAGCAACTGAATAGTATTACTTTCTCCTTTTCAAACTGGAGAGCTGCTGAAGAGCTGTGATTTGAAGTTATCAGCCACTTACCAGATGCAGTAAACAACTAGCACTATTTATTTAGTGTATTTTTAATAATGTATTTGTTAATCTTTGTCCAGTACTACAAAGTGATGTGAATCAGGCAAGTATTGAATATGAGAAACATGAGAATGATGAACCTTCCAAAGTGACTTTGCTCCTGATATGCTGAGTTCTGTGAACATGCCTACCATAAGGTACTAAGCTGGTTGATGTGTTCTTGATCTTCCATAAAGCAGAAGTAAGCACAAGGTGTAGTGGAATGGTCAGTGTAACACATCCATATTACTATACATACTTCTCTGAAGTGTTCAGTGTTGACACTCCTAGTTTGATTCTATTTGCACAGGGCAATGAGGGCAAAACCCCTTGCACCCCTTAAAAAGATTATAAAAGAAAATTGTGCGAAAACAGCATGACATACTTCTGTAGCAAAATAATGTACTTTAATGATGCTCTCTCATAGTCTTAAATTATTTAGTAAATGTAGAGCTTTTACTTGCAGCAAAAATGTAGCCTTCAGTCAGATAGCATATGTTAAAGGATAGAGAACATCCCGTACGCTAAACAAGGTGCACATGCCAGTGACATCTATTAAGCCATTGTACTCTAACTTTCAGCATCTCAAGACAAAAAGAAAGCATAAAGTCTGGCCAATGTGTTTGAGCTCTAATTCAAGTATATATTCAGAAACTGGACTTCTTTCCACTTGCTTGTGGTGAATTTTTCAGTGGTGTATTTATTTCACTGAAAGTCTATCCTCATGTTGGCAGTGTTCCTTTAAAAACAAATCTTTGAGAAAGGCAGGGAGCAAATGGCTTGATAACACTGTGTTGAAGAGACATATCCTAGCTTCTGATCAAACCTTGTAACTACTAAGTTTCTAAATAAAAATTGAAAGCAATTGTGGGTATTAGTACAATCCTTTTCTTTCTTTTAAGGAATAATGCTTAAATGGTAATGCTTTAATGCAAAATGCTAATGCTAGTGCCTAAATCTTAATGCTTTTTATACCCTTTTTATTTATGTTATCCATTCTAAGCAGTAGGTTGAACTTAATGGGGCTTTTGTGCTGCTGCTTGATGCTTGTTATGTGCTATTGTGAGAAACTAGTTATAGAATTGTTGCTGATATTAAAATTATAGTCTACATCTGTCCTTTGAAAAGTCTCTGTTCATACATTTTGTCCACAATCACATTAATAAATACTGACTTTGTGTGATTCTTATTAGAGTAGCAGCATATTTACAAGATTTTTGCAAAGAAATTAAATGTAGTCTGAGTCACAAAATGGTGGCGTGAATACTCATATGTAAGAAATATGATCACACACACAGGTATGCAAAATTTGCAGCTGATGGCAGATGGGAAAGATAGTTCTGAGTGGTGTACAAAAACATTAATTTAAAATCAACTGGCCATTTGGTCAGGCTAACTTTGACAATCCAAATAGCTGAAAAGCAGCATCATTTACTGGACAGGTACCACTATCAGTTAGCAAAACTTGGTATGGATTAGAAATTCATAATCCTCCCACTTCTGGCTCCAAATGTTGAGAATAATTACCAGTAATGAAAGCACCATTAATGTACAAAACTGTTTCTGGGCATAAGACATATAAGACATAGTACTGAATAATGACATTTTATCTGGAATAGCTTTCAAGTATTGACAAGCTCTTGAACTAAAAATAAGCCAAGCAATTTTGTAGTTCAGCTTTCCTGAGGGAATTTATCTGAAGTTCTCATGCTCCTAAAAAGTGGCTGGTGCTCCCTTTATTTTCTTGACACCTTTCACTGCAGTAGTTGTTTCAAGACTGAATCATACAATAAAACAAGATATTGTCACTGAGGAAAAATAAAGCCACCAGAAAGCAATAGAGCATAACTTATTTAAGAATCAAATAATATTAAATGTCAGCCTAAGGACTCAGAGTTAGCTAGTCCTGTCTGCTTTTATTCCTTTATGCAATACTTTAATACATCCAATTTTGAAAACTTTTAAGATAGATTCCAGTTCTCAATACTGTTTGTATACTACAGTGTTAATGGGCCACACTGCTTGTATGTGTGGGTAGACTGACGTAGCTGTGTTGGTCTTCAGTAGTTTTACAATTAAGTACAAAAGCTAATGATTTAATTCCATTATTTCCAGACTGATGACTGGCTTTCCCATAGACTGGTGTGAGAGAGTGAAAAAATTACTATCTTTCCTGAAAATGAAAGCATGGAAATAAAACATAATACTTACACACTATCAGTTCTCACTCAGATGATTTCTGTGCAAGTCTAGAATCATCACCACTATGATGCAATAACATGTCTCCAACATAGTTGCCGGCCAGGGAGAGGAGAAACAGAGCTCTGTGTTTCACAGTAGTTTTAATTGTCATGATTTAGTGAACTAGGATACTCCATTGCACCAGTACATTTCCAACTTCAGAAGAAAGCAAGGCAAGGCAAGGCGAGGCAAGGCAAGGCAAGGCAAGGCGAGGCAAGGCAAGGCAAGGCAAGGCAAGGCAAGGCAAGGCGATTGTTCTCTAGAGCAATTAACTGCGAGTATGCTTATGCAATTACTAGCCTGATGTTGCAACATCCTAGCTTGTTTTCCAAAATACCCACAGCATGTCTGCACTTATCAGTCCCTATCATAATTAAAATGCCATTCTTTCTATCCTAATCTGTCTACCCACTTCATTAACCTCAATAGTGTAGGAAACCTAGGCAGAAAACCTAAGCTACAGTTCAGAAACCTTGGACCAAGCTCCTAAGAATGGTGTATGGAGAGCAGCTCACTTGAAGCCTACAACTGAACTTTTCAGGCTAACCCCGAGTTATCCACAGTGACACAGCAACAACAGTGACCAAATAGCAGTTATAGTTACTTCAACAGTCTTAGGAAGTTCATATCTGTTGACAATAAAATAGGTGGCTGTGAATGACATCCAAGAGTCTTACAGTCCTGTTTCTGAGGAATTCACATGACTTGGATTATGTGTGCAGCAGCCTGTTTGTGCTCGCTGTTCTGAGAGGTTTAACACTCACCAGTGCTACCTTGGAAAAATATCTGTGTCTTGAAGGACGAGAGCTCTGTAGAGGCTATAAGAAGGCTTGTAAGACTGCTGTAGGTGAAACTTCCAGAGTACTTTTCATGTCTGGAATGAAAATCTTACAAAATCTTACAAAATCCTCAGGAATACCAGGAGATGCACACATTATCAGTATTAGAACAGAATGATGCTTGATAGGATGTCCGTCTGAAATGCAGAGCATGCATTTTGAAACACCAGTGTTCTGTGAAGTGGTATAATACTAGGATTATATGTGCATTATAATCAGCACATAGTAATGTCAGGGGTAATCCACTCAACATCCAACAACTGCCTCAAATCACTTAGCTCTGATTCACAGCAGTATATTTCAAGCATAGATAATGCTTTGCAACTGACAAATGAGAAGACAAACTACAAACAAAACCAGTCACATTAATATGAGAAGGCTACTAAGAGAAAAAATCTCCATAGGCAGCAGACAAGGTGTCACTTCCATATTTAATAAAAAATTGTGTGAGACGAATGTGTGCCTGAAGGACGCTGGTATCTAATAATAGCATTGCCTCACACAATTTCTTTCTATGGCAAAGGTTTCTGAGCACACCCACGGGGAGAAATCTGAGCTGATCATAAACAAGAGAGGCTGGGCTGGGAAGCAGCAGGAGCATACTGCCTCCCCAAGACATTCAGCTTTATGGCACTAATGTGGCACCTGAGCTGCATTAAACACTTGGACTAAATTTCTCAGAAGACACTGGAGTCTTCTTCAAAGGAACTTTCTTGCATCCAGATTCCCCTTCAAAAGCTAAGCACAGGTGCTTAGCTTCTCACAAATCCAAGTAATCCAAGTGAAAAAGAAATCAAGTAGAAAGACGAAAAGTTCTTGGGCACATGAAAGGTCTAAACGCTCTATGTACGATGAGATGATTTTACACACATACTCTTTATGTGTGACATTAGTTGGTTTTACAAAGTGTGCATTTGTTAGAGATTTGACTATACTTAGCTTTATTTAATTTTGCTTCAATTGCTGTTCCTATAAGCTCCAGAAAATACCATTCTACCAAAAAACAGGTGCCAAGCAAAAGGAAAGAACTTTTTCTTCATTCAGTTAACGTACCAACAAGAAGTTAGATTTAAAAAAACTATTTAAAAAAAAAAACAAACCAAAAGCCTGAGGTTATACCAGCAAGATGAGGTATAATCAGGGTTTTTTATATCCCCCTTTCAAATGCCGACCAATGAATAACAGGCCAGAAGTACAATATTTTTAGAACAAATTTAAGGTGTCATGTGCCTGATAATATTGAAATATTCCTACTTGCCCAACTACTTTTGAGATCCAGTTATTTGGTATATTTAATCTTATGGACAATGTATATAAGCTACAGAACAAATATAGGCTCCAGCTTTTAAAAAATTGGAGGTACACTGACATACGTCTTGTACATTTATGCTTGGAAATACTGAGAGTGATAAATAACAAAATATTCAAGGAAAACTCAGGAAAACTTCCTAGAACCAGCTGAGAGCTTTTCGAGTTCAGAAAAGTATTGCTTGCCAAACTGCAATTTTCGCTCGGAAACATGCTGTTAGCAATAAAATGTTAGTTGGCAAAGTGTTTTGATGTCAGACATGGAATTCCTAGATGGGTTTAAAGATAAATCAATCTAATTAATTACTTGGCAGTTACAGTAGTCTTCTAAAATGCAGGTGTCTTAGGATATGTCTGCTCTGGCTATTTAACTCAGCCTAAAGAAGACAATCCTTGCCTGTGCTGAATAAGAGGTACCAATGATTTTTTCTGTCCCCATTAGGATTTATATCAAGGAACAGAGGAAGTTATGCTATCATGCAACATAACACCTCCTGAATTTTCTAATATGTTTTAATAGTGATTAAATAACTTTTTCTAGGGCAGTTTTCTCAATAAGAAATTAATTTTTATTTTAATAAGAGCTTACTAGTGTAAAAATTGCATTTGGTTTTAAATCCTTTGGCACAGTATGTGGTCCCTAAAGCTAGCCCATTGCCAGTGCTTAATAAATAAGTATGGGAAACAAAGGAATAAATACAAACACAACTTTTCAGCTTCCACAAAACTTGTATGAGACAGCGATTATTGATCATATGCATGTCTGTTTTGTGAGCTATGTATGTTTTCCAAAGTAAAGCCTGAACACAAACACATGTACCAGAAGATGAAATCTCTTTCTGTATCATTTAAGCAGGGCTACACATACTGCAGTAGTAGGAAATATTTGCTATGGCAATACATTTGGAGGACAATAGCTCATATCATACTCTATCGATGAAGACTGAACTAAGACACGAAGCTAAACTGCTACACCTGGTTAGCTAAATAAATCCAAACTTTACCTCATCTTCTTTCCTCTAATCATCCGGTCCTGCTCCAGTACTCTAAGACACGAGTTTAATGGGATTAATTGTGGTATTCTATGCTTTTAGTTTGTTGGTTTGTCTAAACGTCTTCCACCTCACCCTCAGAAAAAGTAAAATGCACTCCCAGAATAATTAGTTCTAACAGAGTAAAAAGCTGATTGAAATGTGTGAATATGAATATAAATATTTTCCAACAAAAATTATCATATTGGAACTGTATCCTTACAATGTTTCTCATAATTGAGTTTCTTTTAAATTTCTTTTTTTGTACAGCAACATAATTCCAATTAAAAGCACTGCTTTACCATGACAGCTGGTTAGAGTGACTTGTTGGAAAAAATTTTTGTAAAATTAATTTGTTTGTTACTATTAGAAGAATTACTTTATATTAGTTTAATTTCCCTGTAAACTGAGTAAAAACTGTTGCCTTTGTTGAATTCTTTGTTCATTTCCCACAAGAATATATGGACTGAATGCTTATGTTTCATCTGCGGCTGCAGTAGATGATCACCCATATTTTCTATTTCATTTCTCTGTGCCTCTTTGATAGGGACAGTTCATCAGTCCTGACAGCTATTTACATTATGAATAACTGATATTTTAAAAAGAGCAAAAGAAAAAAGGAGAAAATACTGTTTATTAAAACCTGACTTATGACAAAAAATTAAAGCTAGAATCACATTGAGAAGCACTTCTCAGTAGTAGGTCTGGCTAGTAGCTAGCTCAGTAGCTATCTGGCTGTCACAGAAGGTGATGCAACTAGGATACCACTACACTGCTTGTCAGAGGTAATCTAAAGAGAAGAGAAGCACCTACACCTTCCTCAGAGTTTTGTTGGAGAGATGAGCACCATTATCAGAGCATCATCATGTTGACAGGATTTTAGAGATTTGACATCATTTTAGAAACCTGTACTTGCAAGTGTGTTTTTCCTTTGAAGGTTCAAAGAGCTGCAAATCACTTAAATCAGGTGAGAGCACATGCCATGGAGGACTACTTACTGAGCAGTTCAAAGTACAAGCTGCTTGTTGGTACTAGTCATCTCCAGCATTTTTAGCTCTGTTGAGCTGAAGGAACAAGAAGCATACAGTATTACAGTAGAACATCTGTCAGGAAGTAAAAAAAATGTTTTTACTAAAATATAAGTGAATTGACAGAGACCAGAGACATGAAGAATGAGGGAGACCCCTCTGTTAAGTCACAACGTTCAGAACAGGCCGCCTTCCTTTCTAAACTCCTTATGAACCCTAGGGAAGGCTAGGTCCTATCTTAGTGTTGGGTTTATTTGCAATGAAATTAACCTATGCAATGTTAATAATAATGATAATAATAATAATAATAATAATAGTAGTAGTAGTAGTAGTAGTAGTAGTAGTAGTAGTAGTAGTAGTAGTAGTAGTAGTGCTGGGTAGCTACATGGATTAGTAACATTTCATTACTATTAAATCAGCATTATTTCAATCACTTACCAAGGATCTGTCAAATGTACAGAATCTCTCCAGCTTGGGTAAGAAAGGCTACCCTAGTCTCAGGTAAGAAATTTCAAACCTCTTGAGGCTTCTGTGCTGAAGCAGCAAGTCACCTGGCATGCAGTTCAGCTGCAGTTCAGGGAGGGCTCAAATCTGGCCCATCCTGGCAGTGATATTTACAGAGTGAAGTAGTTGGCTGCTAGTCAGTAATAAAGACAAGACAGGTGTCTTCATTTCGGCTGTACCACCTTGATCTGTGCTTTAGTTATCTTGTAGTTTTGGAGACTTATATGTCTCTGGAAATATGTTTATGAGGCATTTTCACGCTGTTATACATGAGCCAGAGCTTAACAGTATTCAAGTTCACCAGAGGGCATGAGGCCTGTTGCTCCTTAGTCAGTCTGAACAAAAGCACGGGTGGGGGTCAAGTGTGTCTGTGACAACCATCTTACATAATATTTGCTGTGATTTTGTTTTGCACTTTAATGTACTTGATATTTTTCTCTCATATTGATTTAGAGGTGAAGTTTTATAGAAGTCCGTGTTTGCACTCAGAAAATAGCTTGCAGTGAGATGACTATGATTTTGGGGAGTTTTTTCATTAAAATAATATGGGTTTTATAAAAACTAAACAAAATACTCAGAATTTTAAATATGCAATGTAAATATTTCACATGTATATAACGAGGTCATATTTTCACCCATTATTAATCCTCCAATGAATTTACACTTGACTAATACAAAACGCAGCCAAGTTTTTATGTTAGAAGCTAATGATTCCAGTTGAAGTTAGTATCTGAATGAACGCACATACTGCATTTTTTCAAGCAGCTGGAAATCTGCCCAATGTGTAAGACAGAGATGATTTCACCAGCTATTTATCACTCTGCCTTTCTAACAGTCTGTCCTTCCTGAGCAAGCTCATTGTTAGCCAACTGTGGCACTCACTGCTGAGCTGGAGTAGTTCATACTAACACACAAGCTAAAGCCTCTCAGTACATGAGATCACAGAGGAAAGAAACAGTGTTCTGGTCCATAAACAGAGTGGTGGGCAGAAGAAAATACCTGAGAAGTCTTCATCAGTTGCCAAGGAGCAGAAGTGCTACACTGTGCTATATAAATGTATAAGCTGGCAGAATCAAGGAATACGAAAGGTCAATGGAAGCATTTGAATTCCTATATTACATGGTAAGCATGAGAACTCCAAATCAGAGATGTGTTACATTGGAAGTGGCCTTGTTTGATGTTATTACAGCTGACAAGCAGCAAGCTGTTATTAAATATTAACCAAAATGTCAGTTCTTTTTGCTGTAACCACTCTGGCACAGTTCAGTTTACCTTTTTACAGAAGGCCAGTTATTTCCTTGCCTAGCCGACCAGATGTTAATTTTTCTCTTTTAAATTTCTTACTAAGAAGTAATTTTCTACTTGCTTTGCCTTTTGTGATCATTTTTCCAGGCATATAATTCATAATGTACTAATGAGAAGAGTAGCAATATGGTTAAATTCTAGGTACTTTATCTTATTGGAAAGATCCACAAGCCATAGGAAAAATACTTAAAAGGAGAAATACAAGAAAGCTAGACTTCTAAGATGCAGCTGCATTTTACAGATACAAGGCTGAGGTGGCAGGTCTTGGTTCAGCCCTAAAGACTCACATGTGATGTCTGTGTAGTCTCTTCCCAGTCAAGTACTCCAAATAACCTGGAAAAGTTTTCCAAAACACTGGAAAGCAGGGAAGAAAAAAATTATTAATGGAAAGAGGGAAATTGCTAAAAAGTATTTGATAATAATATATGATGTTTTGATCTAGTTGTAATTAAGACACATATGCAAAAACATTTCTCATTAGTTTCCTACTAACACATCTTTATGACTGCTTGAAAAGTAAACTACCTAGTAGAAGGCCTTATTTTCCATAATTTCCAATCCACTTACTGAAAAAATAACTTTTTAATTTAAAAAAGAACGAGGAAGAGGAGGAGAGGGGAGTGAGGAGATGAGAAGAATGGGAGGTGAGGGGAGAGGAAGAGAGTGAGGGAAAGGGTGGATATGCAGCACAACCAGAAATTGATCATATGCTAGAAGATATTGTAACCCAAAAAGCCTGTCATCAAGAAAGACAAGAGTTCATAATCAGTTTGGCAGAGCTGAGTAGCTTGAGACTACCTTCATGAGACTGTGTGTCACCAAACCTCTAAGGTAGGAGATGTGAGAAGACTTGCATTGTTTTGATTCAGTTAGTGCTCGTGCATTGGGTTTGTGTGGTCAAGCTTCGGTAGTGGGGGAGGTACATTCACTTCTGTGAGAAGCTGCTGGAAGTTTCCCTGTGTCTGGCAGATCCGATGCTGTATGTCTCCAAGACAGACCCACTGCTGGCCAAGGCTGTGCCAATAAGAAATGGTAGCAATGCCTCTGTGATAACATATTTAAGAAGGAAAAAAAAGTTATTATGCAGATGTAATTATGGACAGAGAAGAGAGGGGTGAGAATATGTGAGAGGAATGAGAACATGTGAGAGGAACCATTCTGAGCGTACCAAAGCCAGTGGAGATGGAGGGGTAGAAGGTGCTTCAGACACTGGAGCTGACATTCTCCTGCAATCCATGATGCAGCCCATGGTGAAGCAGCTCTTCCCATGCAGCTCATGGAGAACCACCTGCAGATGGAGGTTCTTCCACCTGCACCCCATGGAGGAGCCCAGTGCTGGAGCAGGCAGATGCCTGAGAGGGGGTTGTGACTCCATGGAATGCCCGTGCTGGAGCAGAGTCCTAGCAAGGACCTGCAGGCCTATGGAGAGAAGATCCCATGCTGGAGCTGGTTTCCCGGCAGGACTTGTGATCCCATAGGGGGACCTGTTTTGTAGCAGGCTGTGCCTGAAGGACTGCATCCTGTGGAAGAGTGACCCACATTGCAGTGGTTTGTGGAGAACTGTTGTCTGTGGGATGGCCTCACATTGGAGAAGCTCATGGAGAGCTATCTTCTGTGGGAGGGACACCAGAGTGGAGCAGGAGAAGGATGCCTTCCCTGAGCAGCAGCAGAAACATGTATTGAACTGACCGTGACACTCATTCCCTGTCTCCTTGTGCTGCCGAGGTAGGGCTGGGAGGGAGGGAGGTGTGTGAGAGAAGGTGTTTCTAAGGTCTTTTAAAATTTCTCATTATTGTGCTCTGATTTTGTTAGTAATAAATTAAACTAATATCTGTAATTCAAGTCTGTTTTGCTTGTGCCAGTATTTAATAAGTTATCTCTCCCAGTCCTTATCTCAACTCATAAACCCTTTCTCTGCCCTGTCCAACTGCAGAGGGGAGTGAGTGAGCAGCTTTGGTGGGTGGCTGGCATCCAGCTGGGGTCCACCATCACAAAGAATCTTCAAATGAATACTACTAACATCTAGACCTTCTCGTTCTTACCAGTCTCCCAGGCAAGATTGTTGTCCAGCCAGGTGTGGTATTCAGACAGATATATATGAAAGTGTGTTAAAACTGTGTCAAGTTCGTGGGGTCACCGAAGTCCAGTTCTAAGCAAAAAAAGAAGTCATGTTGCAGAATTACTTCCATTTCTATGAAGAAAAATTTTCTGCAGGAAAATATGGACTAAGTCTATTTTTTTTATCTGTAATTTTATTTCCTTTAATACTATTGCTGTTTGAAAATATTTTTTATATCAACTATGCCATATGAAATATATTTACTTATTTAATTTACTAGTTATGTTAAGGTTGAAATGTTAAGGTTGAAAGCGACCTTACAGATCATCCAGTCCCAACTCCTGCTGCCATGGGGAGGGACATTTCCCATGTACCGGTTTGCTCCAGGCCTTATCCAACATGGCCTTGAACAGTGCCAAGGTTGGGACACCCATAACCTCCCTGAGCAGTCTGTTCCAGTGTTTCATCTCCCGACAGTAAAGAATTTATTTCTAATATCAAACTTAAATTTCCCCTCTTTCAGTTTGTACCCATTACTTCTTGTCTTATCACTACCCTACCTTATGAAAAATCCCTCTCCAGCTTCTGTGCAGGACCATTGAGACAGTGGAAGGCTCCATGAGGTGTCTACATAGCCTTCTCCAGGATGAACAGGCACGTATTTCTCAGCCTGTCTTTCTGAGGGAGATGCTCCAGTCCTCTTATCAACTTTATGGCCCTCCCCTGCACTTATGCTGAGTACCCCAGAGCTGGATGCAGGGTTCCAGCTGGGGTCTCACCAGAGCAGAGCAGAGGGGCAGAATCCCCTCCCTCCCCTGCTGCCCACGCTGCTTTGGATGCAGCCCAGGACACGTTTGGCTTTCTGGGCTGGGAGTGCCCATGGCTGGGTCGTGTTGCTTTTTTATCACCCCTAAGTCCTTTTGCTCAGGGCTGCTCTCAACCACTCTCCACCCAGCCTGTAGCTGTTGCTGGTATTTCCATGACCCAGGTGTAGGACCTTGCTCTGCAAAATAAATACCCTACCTTTCACCCTTCATATTTCAGGAATGCTTTGGCTTTTTACGATGATTCACCAAAAATGTAATTAGGAAATGTCAGTGTTTCTCATGAAAAAATTCTCTTTTTCCCCACCAGTCTTCTATTACTACAAAAGCAGCGGTTACTTTGCAATAACACATATACTTTTTTGTAACTACATAAGGATGCTTCCTCCCCTCATAATGCTACATATCAATTTGGGAAAGCAGCAGATGACCTTATAAAATTACAATGAGACAGGGTTTTCTTAGATTTTTTAAAATTTAATTAAAACAAATATTCAGACTCCATTAGAATTACTGGAAAACAATGTCATTTAAAGACATAATGGCTATTACATGCCTTGAGTCAAGTAAGTTTATGGTCATAACCGAATACCTCCTTGAAAACAATCATCTGGACTCAGGGCCAGGAATTAAAAGGATATTAAACTCTGGTACCTGAAATAATAATGCTTTATTGAGTCAGTGTAAAAGACAAAGTGGCAGTTCATAAGGGAATGTAATTTCATGGGTGAAAGAGTGATAAACAAATTGGTTAATGTGCAGTTTACAAGTTGCAGTCTTGAAAAATAAATATATCTATACTTTCTAGTTCATTTTTATGGCAAAAGTTATTCCTCAAAGCTGGATTCAGTCATTGGAGACTTGCACATATGATGCTTTTTTCAGCAGAAGAAAAGTCTGTGCCAGGAACATCTGCAGCAGTCCACAATCCAGACACACTAAAATCCTACCAAAATCTTCTTTGTGACAGATGGAAAACAGATTAATAAGCCCAGCCTGTTGTGCTGCTGGGAATGTGGTCAGCCAGCTTTCCAGTGGCATGTGGGTAGAAGTGTTGTTGAGGAGAAGAAAGATGCAGTGTGGATCCAGAACATGCCTTCCCTTTAGCAGTGCTGGTTCACTCTGGTCCTAGAATAGAGCAAATCCATGCTGGACCAGATGGATATGTCTGAAGGAGGCCATGACCCTACAGAAAATCCGCAGTGGAGCAGGCTCCAGGCAGCACCTGTGGCCCTGTGGAGAGAGGAGCCCATGCTAGAGCAGGTTTGCAGGCAGAACTTGTAACCCTGTGGTAGAACCATGCTGGGGCAGTCTGTTCCTTAAGGATCGCATCCCATGGAAAGGACCCATGCTGGAACAGGTCATGATGAACTGCAGGGTATGAGACATTCATGAAGAACTGTCTCCTCTGCAAGAGACCCTACACCAGACTGATGAAGGACTGTGGGGAGTCCTGTCTGTGAGGAGGAAGAAGAATAAGAGGTGTGTGAAGAACTGGTCACAGCCCACATTCCTCATCCTTTTATATTTCTAGAAAGTGGAGGAGGTGGAGAAAATAGGGAATAAAATTAAACTCAGGAAGGAAGGAGGGATGAGGAAAGGTGTTTTAAAATTTGAGTTTGTCTCTGTCTTACTCTGATTGTCAATCAATTAAACAAATTTCTGCAATTCAATTCTGTTTTATCCCCAATGGTAATTAGTGAGTGACCTCTCCCTGTCTTTATCTTGACACATGAGCCCTTGGCTCTGTTTTGTCTACTCTTTTCAGTTGAAAAGTTGGGAAGTGAAAGAGTGGCTTTGACGGGCACCTGGCATCCAGCCAGGGTCAACCCACCACACTGGCTGCTGAAAATTGAGGAACCATCTGTATATACTTGAGATCCCCTCTTCCAGGCAGCTGCATTATTGCCACAGTTGTGACATTGTCTCTGTGCAACAAATGGCGCATTTCTTATATCTGTTCATGTGGGAATAGTAGCAAAGTCTATTCTTCTTTATTTCTTTTTGACGGCCGACATCTAGTAATGTCAGAACCAGTGCAGCAGATAAGGGCCCATGAGATTCACAAACTGCAGAGGAAGCTTCTCCATCAGTTCACTTCAAAAGTTCCTGTTGTACCTGCTCCCCACTTCAAGAAGATGAATGACTGATTGTTTAAGAAACTAAGAATGAGTAAATTATTTACGACCTTAGAGGAATGCAGAGTGCGTGCACACTCTTATCTCATCATTTCTCTCCACAGAGCATTATGTCTCATTGCTAGCAACAGGTAGATATAACTAGTTTTGGTAGGTCTATTCCTTCAAATCAAATGACTGTTGGCACTGACAGATGGAATTTTGCCAAGTTACAATAGCTGATGTAACACTTGTTGCTTGCTGTTCCACACATAATATTTCATAGGGGACTGGGATAGTTAGAGAGATGCAGTCCCCAGGAAAACTTTTGCAAATACTGCTTTTGTTGCTTTGGTCCATTCTGGAAGTGATCAGGTTGGACAGAGCTCTGAGCTCAGGACTAGATGACCTTATAATCTTCTTTCAAACCTAAACTATTCAAATGATTCAGTTGTATTTTTGAAGAAGAAAGTCTAATCTGAATTCTTTCAAAGTATCATTTATGTTTCAGGGGAAAAGTATACAACACCCTAAAATATTTGTTCTTATATTTAAAAGTCCACTTCATTTCACTATTCTTTATTAAAAGTTATCACAGACACAAGCTGACAGACATCCTCCACTTGAATTTGCAATGAATATTTTAAAGGAAGGTAGTAACGGTCACCAACACTTTTTCTCAAAAAAAAAAAAAGATTTCTTTGCCAAAGATGGACTGTTAAGAAGTCCTCTGTGGATGATCAGCAGCCTCTTGTCTCTTTGTGGTTCAGACTATAAATACTCTTCAAAAACTTGGTGAACTCTGGGGGCTTCAAGGGGACGGTGATGTGGTGGCTTGACCTTGTCTGAGACCCTTGTCTGTCAAGCTTCTTTATGATTCTCCTCAGCACAGTGGGAGCAGAAAGAAAATAAGATGAGAAACAAACTCCCATGGGCTGAGAAAAAGACAGTTTAATAAAGCAAAAGAGAATGTTGCATGTATACAAACAAAGGGGGGAAAAAACCTCGAAGATTTTATTCTTTATTGCCTATCTGTGCATGATACTCAGCCACTTCCCAGGAAGCAAGGCTTCAGCACACAAAGCATACAGTCCAAAAGGCAAACACCATGAGCAATGAAGGCCACACCTTCCTATTCCTTTCTCTTAGGTTTTGTACCTGGACAGACATCCTATGATGTGGAATACCCCTTGGGTCAGTTTGGGTTGTCTGTCCCAGCTATGTGCCCTTTCAGGATCCTGCCCACCCCCAACCTCCTGGCCTGTGTGGGGTGGAATGCTGGGGAGAGAGGCTGGTGCTGTGCCAGCACTGCTCAGCAGCAGCCAAGGTTCTGCTGTGTTTTCAACACCTTTCCAGCCAGTGATGCAAAGCACAGCAATGGGAGGGCTGCTGTGGAAAAATGAACTGTACCTCAGCCAGACCAAATACAAGAATAAAGGGGTGTGCAGAAAAATCCATCTAATTTGGGTGAGTTATATTATTTGTGCGAGTTACATTACCCTAACTGAGAAATCAGCCATTTGACTGCATTTGAACAATCTGATTCTATTTAAAGCTCCTTTTATGGTTTCCAAGAATGCTAAAATGCAAATCTGCATCTGGATTACTTGCAAGGCAATTGCAAAATCTCTTATTATGTAAAATGGCCATGTTTGGACATCCATAAGCCAATAGACCCTAAATGGGAGCAATTAACCTTATATTGAGTCCAATGGAATGAAATGTCAGAGAGGAGGACAGTGACTCAAGGCATAGCAGTAATTTATTAAAGAATCAGAGCTGTCTTGATTGCCTTGCAGCATGTGCCAATGTACAAGTCACCAAATTATCTCCCTCTACAGAACCAGAATTTTAGACTTCAGCAACTATTGTGTGCATGTTTCCATTTAGGGTCTTGATTATTATTAAACTTCTCAGTATTTGATTTGGTTACAGGTTATTCTCCTCTTTCGTACAAGCTGCAGAAAAAAAATGACCTACAAAATGCACCTGTAGGAAAATGCATGTGTTGAGAGGCAAAATCCTTTTTGTCAACACAGTGCAATCAGGAGCTGCAAATATGGTTTGTGTTCCTGATGGGTATTCAGAACCTGACAGGAAAGCTGTGAATCAGGGAATTTGTGAACCAGAGAAGGACCATAGGAGCTGTTTACTGCACGGAAGAGCGCCAAGACAGACAAACACCTTGTAAATGACTGCTGCTGACTCTCAGAGGCATGAAGCAACATGTGACACAGATTATCTGGAATAGCATTCTTCTTCATTAGATCCACAAAGAGCAAGAAATCAACAGCAAAATCTGCAGGCCCATCTTCCAGTAGTAGTACATGGGTACATGTGTGGACAATCCGAAAAATCAAACTGCAGGACCATTCCTCCTTCTATGATAACTAAAATCTCATGAAAATGAGGTAGGACAAGACTTCTGAGAGTCATTAATTCATTGTTCTACTTGAACTAGGGGAATATTAATACATAACTGATAACATAATAAATACTCTGTCTGCACTGTAGATTTGGAAATGTCAAAGCTGCATGCAGAAACTTAATTCCATATATCTTACTCGCAGCTGCTATGATTTAGCCTTTAATTACAGAATTATGCTTTGTGTTTTCATTGAATCCAGACTCAAGGTTGTATGGATTGCTTGTTGGAAGCCTGTGTTCCACATTACCCTTCCTTTCCTGCTTCATACAGACCAATTTGAAAAGATTATGAAATTTCTCACATCTCTTGTCCCAGTAGTTGCAATTAATGTATTTCAGAGATATGATTGCTTGCCCAGTTGCTGAGGCTGTACTCACTGTGCTGTAGTGTCTGCTTCAGCCTTTTAGAGGAATGTTTATGGCTGCATGTTTTAATTTCCTGGAGTCTCTGTACTTGAGCTATACCTCAGTTCCCTGCAGTTAATCAAGGCACTTAAATGTTTTTCAGCATGCAGAACTGTCTATGCTTCTGTTCTAATTCTCTGCTGAGAAGCTTATTATCTTATTAGCGTATTAAGAAATCTTTCCTATCTCTGACCAGTGAAAGTTAGTCATTAATAAATCATGAAGAGGAATTATCCTGATGTTCTGATATTATTCTGATAATTTTCTTGAGAAGTGCACAGGTTAATGCCTGCAAACTACTATTTCTTCTCCATTATAATATTGAAAAAGTAATTAGGTATTCAGATCCTGTTGTGAAAAAGAGTTAAAAGGAATGGAGAATTTTTTCCCAGTTTTTCAGCAAATCTGGGAGGTCTTGTGAGTCTCCAAATTGCTACTTCCACACATTCCAACAATGTGATGTGAAACCCTTTAAACCAGATGTGTTTCCTAATTAGAAAACCTATTTAGTCCACAGAAACTAGAAATAAGTTCAGAATGAAGGGGAAATTTTTAATAAATTAATTTGATTTTTTTGTCATCAGAAGTTTCTGGAATTTAACTGTAATGATTTTTAAGTAATGGTTCTTGAACAATGGGCCTAAAGAAATGCAACAGTACCACTGCCAGCAGGATCTTGCATCCTTTCCTGTGCTATATCAAAAATTTCCCTCATTACTGAATCTAGGGGTCAGTTCTTTCCCTGCACTGTTTCTGGTGCCCCACTCCTGTGCTCCTTACACACGGCAATATGGTTAGCATGACTAATGACATTTAATACGGCAAAGAGCTGTTCCTGTGACTGAGTGGCCACGTGTCAGCTCACTTCCCCCCCCTTTATGGGACTTATCCACCTCCATATCATCCTCAGGGTTCCTGGGCACCAGCCCACCTTCTCACCTCCTTACAGTCACAGAAAAATGAAACATAACATCACACAGTGAGAGCACTCTGTAAAATGGAGAAGTTACAAGCCCTAAGTGGGACTTGGCCCACAGCTGCCGCTGTACAGCAAAACCCGCGATCCCCCAGTGGCCAGGGCTCTTCCACTGTTGTCTGCTTCCTCTGAAGATTGACTATAGATTATGATTATTTTATTTACACTGCAAGCCAACCTCCCAATCTGCAGAGACTCCAGGTGATCAAGAAACATCAATTAAGATGTGATTTTAAATTTGGTACTACGATACCTATTGTACTGGTTTAGGGCAAATTTGGGGGAAGACCTCCGGAAGGAGCCCCCAGAGAGCAAACCCCCCACGACTCCTCCCCCCACCACCGGGTTCGGGAAGAATTTTCTTGGAGAGAAGTGGAAAAAAACCTGTTTATTTAACAAGGAAAACGCTCCCCAGCACACACAAAAAGAAAACTGAACAACACCAGATGAAAAAAAAAAACAAAACAAAACTCCTTCACCGCTCTGAAAGGATGACAAATTCAGAAAGTCTCTCCTGCGAGTGGTCGCCCAGTTGTTGGTCTCCGGCGCTGGGGATGACTGCTGCTGATCACAAAATGCAGACTCCCGGTGTTTCGTGGCGTTTCCCAGGTCCCCGTCCGGAACAGGTTCAGATGGTATGATTGTATTTAGGCAAAAGCAAAAAGTAGAAGCAAGCAAAGCAAGCAAAGCAAGCAAGCAAAGCAAGCAAGCAAAGCAAGCAAGCAAGGCCAGCGAGCCTTTTCCTAAACACAGACCGTGGGGGAGGTGAGCCGGTCGATAACAAGACAAAACAAACTCTCACCCTCAGAGCCAGTCCCGAAAGCACAGAACACAACACTAAGCACAAACCGAACACACGATTGGGGATACAAGCACCAAATGTATAAAATTGTTTTACACTGATACCAGTTACAAAAAAAATCGCATGCTACTGTGATAATAAAATTCTATACTATGCTGATCATAAAATGATATTTTTAAAAAATAGATCTTCAGTTGTAATTACAACCTAGTGCCATAATTCTGCTGAGGTTCTCCAAAAAAATCAGTTTGTCCTTACCGTTGCAGTCAATAAGTAGAATTATAGGACAACCATTTTCAGTTTAAGGTTGAATAGTGGCATCTCAGTGGGGTAGCAATCAAGCATATTCACATGGAAGATTGTCCTGTTGTGCCAGTGAGGGCTTTTGGTCAGTGTCCTGCCTTATGCAGCACAGGAACACAAGGGCTAACATGCATACGGATAGGAGAGCGGCTTCATTTTAGGTTGAACAGAACCTCCAGATATCTGTGGACCACTGTCTTGCTGAAAGCTGGGCCAGTCTAAATCTGGGTATTCAGAGTGCTCACTATTCGAGGTCTCAATTTCTGACACTGGAGATCTCATTACCACTCTTGTAACAGTGCTCACCTTCTTCTCACTGTGCAGGAGGTCCCATTACTACCCAAAGGTTCTGTGTTGCACTGGAACTCAGAGCAGGAAGGTCAGAATCCTGCTATGTGCAATTACAGAAACAAACAAATAAACGAACAGATAAAACCCACCCCCCCCCCCCCCAAAAAAAAAAAACAAACCAAACCAAACCACCGAAAAACAAGGAGAAGCGCTTGCACCAAAATGACAGAGCTCCCATGTATCCAGTTGAGTTCAGGATAATTCAAGGTCCTAGACAAAATCTGCAATCTGTGGAGAGTCCTGTGCTGTTACAGCTACATCTTTGCCAGAATTTGTCATTGTCTGAAGAGTAGCTGGGATTGAAGTACATAATTCCAATGACTACACACTACCTGTGCTAAAAGCAAATCTATGATGCAGGTCATAGTGGCCACTTGAGCCAGAGCTTTCCAGAGAGGCACCAAAAATGCAAGAAAATAACAAAGGGAATGTCTGCAAGCACCGTTGCTCTAAATCCAACTGGCTTTATAAAGCAGCTTTTGCAAATTCTGCAGGATATCTGTAGGTGACAAAACCCTTCAAAGTCTGATTTTGAGCAGCCCATGTGATTTAAGAAAACTGAAGATGATTGATGTGAACTTGTTCTTGGAGGCAAAGAGATCATCGCAAAAGTAGCATTCAAGAGGAGTGTCTGGTTAGATTTTTTCTCTGCAGCATGAGAACATGGGACAAATTGGCTGGACTTAAATAACTAACATGCTCACAGTATGTCCTGATTTAGGGCAAATTGTTGGAAAACCTGCGGAAGGAGCCCCCAGAAAGCAAACCCCCACAACTCCTCCCCCCACCACTGGGTTCGGGAAGAATTTCGTCAGAGAGAAGTGGAAAAAAAAACCTGTTTATTTAACAA
>VWZS01003693.1:15919-40124 GCA_013397075.1 Rhabdornis inornatus
TATAAAAATATATTTAGCATGCAGAAATACCTAATGTGGAAATGTTTATAAGTTGACTTATTTTTGTTTATATTGTATTTTTAGCACATTTAAAGAGTGTGTGTGTATGGGAAGCAAGAGCCATCACTTTCGTACTCCTTTTGCTCTAGTGTTAGGAGTTTATATTGGTCTGCTGTTTATCACAAAAGCTAATTGCTTAAGGAGGATGTAGTTATTCATGTTACGGAAATACAAAATTAATTATTCTCGAGGTGTTAGTTGTAGCAATTATTTCAATTGAAAGAGGAAAATATTTTCTTGTTATTTTTATTTTGTGCTTTTGACTACCTTGTACAGTTTGAATATTTCCTGTGTACAGATTTTATTTCTTTACTTCTTTAAAACTTTCTTTTGACACTGTTTTTATACTTTTTTTAAATCATTTTTTAACATTTTGATTTCAGAGAAACAGAACAGCATTAGAGAAGCAAAATTATACCTCCAAGTAACTAAAAAAGTAAACATTGAAAAACTTTTTTTTCATATTAAACTCTCTAAATTGGGAAAAATTATAGAAAAAAAAATTTAGTGCTTTTAGTATGTGTATCAGTTGGTTCTAAGTGGTTTTCCAATTGGAGATCTCAAAATTCTTTGAATGGTTAGATATTTTCTTTTTCAGATTATTTCTCTGTCTTGATTTGAAGCACTTTATTTCCTGAAGGCATGTGTATGTGTAGACAGGCAACGCATTTTACAGGAGCAGTTAAAAAAATGCTGGGCTGCAGTCAGGGACTCTGATAAGGAAACAACAGACTAAAATTGCAGAAACAAACTTAATCCAGCTCCCTTCCCCATACACTGGGCTTTTAACTACATTAGTGTATTTCCCCCTTACCCTTCTGGTTCCAATTCAATGCTTCGTACAGCGCATGGGAAATCATAGCTGACTGGTATACTGTTATAACCCACTTGATATATTTGTTTTTCTTCGTAATTGTGCAGCCTACTGCTTTACTTGCTGTATGCCATCCAAATAGCTCATGAATGCTGAAGTGTTTCAATCTATGAATTTGTAGGAATTATCTCAAAATACATATCTGTACTTTACAAACATTGGAGGTTTTTTTGCACATCTGTTAAATATTTTCATTTTACAGATGGAAGACTGAAAATTGCTTATAAATCTTGTGTCAACTTGCTATTTGACTCAGTTTCAATTTGATATGCTTTATTCTTGACATTTGTAGAGTTACTTTACAGCACTTAAGAAGTTCATAACATTGTTTTCTTTGACTTAGTGGTTGTGAATGCCCTGCATTTCAACATATCAAACACATCGTTTCTCGTGGTGGATTCCTAAGAAGTAGAGAATGGGTTTTTGCCAATGGCCTTAAAACATCTATTCAGTTTCAGGTGTCTTGATCATGCCAAGAGGTGGACAAGAATAGATTTTCTGTCCTGAAAAATTAAAAAGAATCATCTTCCATATTGTGAAGAAACCAAAATCTCTTAAAGTTTATCCGTAAGAACAGAGACAAGAACTAGATAGTGACCCAAATCCCACAAGTAATTAAATTGTATGTCTGAAATATTGAAAGCGATTAATTTCCAGCAGGAACTAGCAACCCTGGAGAGTACCCTAAGCATTGGTTATTGGCTGTTAGGAAAAGAACTTTGCCTCTTAAATAATTGTTGTAGTTGGTGTAAACTGGTTGAATGGAAACCTATGCAGCTTAGTGGTCAGACCATTTCATTCTGATGTCAGTTTGTTGTCCAGCTGCTGTATGGTTTTGTTAGGAAAGCAAGACTGTTCACAGGTATAGTAAGCATGTTCCTAACCAGAACATTGCTTTTGGGATGTAGGAAGTTCAGGTTCACATGTCTGATCTGTATTAGAGAAGTTGTTGAGCTTTTCTTCCACCATCTGTCTTGTTATGGTCTAATCACGAGCTCCAGGCATGACCCAGAGGCTGTGGGTATATTATGGAACAGGTAGGATTTTTATTTCTCTCCTTGTGATAGAAAATTATTTTTTTAAGAAGTAATTTTTTTACAAATTGTCAGTTTCCAGCAAAAGTTCTCTTGAATAATGTCATGGTTTTGATTTGTCAATTAAGATATACTCATTTTTTAAAAAAACTTTAAAGAAACTTTTTAAAATTGATTTAATCTATTAACCATTTTATTCAATTCCCTTAGTAAAAAAATGTAATGTCCCAAAGAAAGCATCTCCTTTTTTGTGTAACTCTGATTTGTTTAATGATATATATGTCATGTGCCATATATGAGGCAGGGATCCTGTGAATAACAAAACCAATATATGGTCATTGAATGAATGACTATTATAATGCACAAGGGACTGAATTGTAGGCGTAAATAACCATAATTTTTACATTTCTTAATACTTGAGTGCTTGGTTTTATAGTTCTGACCTTTTTTTCTCTTTTTAAAAATAATGACATTTATCAAGCTTCTTGAATGTAAACACATCTGTGATAGGGGTTGCACTATCTCTCATGTTTGAGTTAACGATCTCTCCTCTGTGTTGACCAGGCACTCAGAGACATTAGGTAATGAGTACTTTGATTTTGAAATTTTATTTTCAGATCTTAGGTTTTGACTATTTAAGAAACATTTTTTTTTCTTTTAATAATATATAATAATTTTGTAGAATAGATTTACCCTGTGAAGACCAATAATAGTTTTAATGATTGTGTCATAGTTGCTTAGCATTGTTTTTGTGGTTGATTATGATAAAACCCAAATTGTTGTTAGACACTTTATGAATCTTTGCGAGTTAAAGATGGTTTTATTTTTGGGGAACGGGGTGGGTTGTGGCCCTGAGTGCTCATTGCAAAGATGTAGTGGTAGGCTTCCACCTGTGATTTGTTTGCAGTAACTTTCTGCATTCTGAACACAGTTTAACAAATTCAGTGCTCACGTAGCTTACATATTCCTCAGCGGTATGTTAACATAGATGTTAATTAGCTTCAGATAATGTGAGAGAATTTTTATAATTACTTGTGTGAAAGGCATAGAGATACTTTTCCACTGAAAAGGACAGAACTGTGTTTGAAAACTTGCCTTAATATCCTTTAGAAATAAGAATCGCCTACTCAACAGCCAATGTCTTAGAAGATGTGGAAAAGGATATTTGCTGTCAGTAAACATTGGGAATAATTAGCATTGGGAGGAGCTCAAATTCTTTGTAACACGAGCCTGGAAAACAAATGTAATGAATATTTATAGCCAGGAAAAAATTATGCTAACAGCAGTACTCTATATAGTACTAAACTGCTATTTCACATTATCCAATATTATCATGTGTGCCAAAGCATGCAGTCATGTCAAATGCATGGTCTGTGAAGGCCACTTGTGGTTTTGCAAGCTTTAATTTATGGTTTCCCATGGCAACTGTTAAAGACAGAAAAAAGGGTTATGAATTGAGAATTGTCCCTGGATCATGTCCTGTGAGTTTAATGTGAAGAGTTTAAATTTTTTGGAGAAGATAAACAGCCTGTTCTCCCAAGAACTAATCTTTTCCTTGATACTCTCCTCTCATTTGTGTGTTTTATCACAGAGGTTGGTGGTAAGGTAAGGTATTACACTACTGGGAAACAGGAAAGGAACTCGATAGTTTGAAGGGCTGAGTGAATAGCTAGCAAAAGATAGTATCCTTACCCATGTAGGTGCCTCAGTGTCAAATGAAAAAAGGAAAGATGGGGAACTGAGAACTAGATACTCTTTATTTCTGCTTGAGTGTATATGTTAATATTGATGCAAGTTTTAGGTCGTTGAGGCTTGATCCATTTCAGCCATTTCTGGTTTCTGTTTAAATGGCATGTGAATGAAACTAGAAGAGTATCATGCTTCATTTTCAATGTTTCTGTATTGCCAGAAGTTTCCCATAAATGTGTAGTCTCTGGGACTCCTTTGTACTAAAGTAATTTCCAGTTTGGAAAAAAAGAAAATTTATTCTATACTTCTACAATAGCAAAGCTGCAGAGAACTGAGAATCTTTTCCAAAAGTAGCCTGTGACTTGTGAAATTATGTTAATGTTTCACACTAGAAAGATTGAGCTACCTCTAAAAGGTGGGTGTATATCACTTGCATCCCAGGGAGGACTGCAAAGATCAACTTTAGTTTTCCCTCGCAGGTGATGCTCTACATCTATATATCTAGAAACGCTGTGCTCTATATCTTACTTTGTACACACTTATTTTCATTTGTCAGTCAGTGATGGTAGGCAAACAACTATAACTGTATTTTTCTCATAACAGGATGACCTGAAATACATAACACTTATTTTGGGATATTTTTTAATGTTTA
Organism: Rhabdornis inornatus; assembly: GCA_013397075.1. Taxonomy (NCBI): domain Eukaryota; kingdom Metazoa; phylum Chordata; class Aves; order Passeriformes; family Rhabdornithidae; genus Rhabdornis; species Rhabdornis inornatus. The sequence continues at coordinate 20,229 of VWZS01003693.1, forward strand.
ATTTTTAAGTAATTAAAAGATATAGTGATGATAATCCCATTTCAGTGGGGTTTTTGTTTTCTTTAACATATGTAAAACTCTGTGACATTTAAAATGTAATTTATCTGCATTTTAAATCCATCCCCTTGCTAGAAAAAAATGGATACTTCATTGCAAATTGTTGCAGTTGAGCAAATTATGAAAATAAAGTGCTCAACATGCAATTGTGTAAATTCTATTAAAATTTAAAAAATTAGCGTTACTGAGTAATCTAGTCTTCAGTTTATTTATTTGATTTATCTGCATGGTCAATTGTGGCTGTCCATGTATCTGTAGCATATGGCCCACAGTTCACATTTGCCTTAACAACAGCTGGGATAATAGTGCTGTCTGAATACTGTAGTAGTAAGCTTTGTATTAAAGCCTCAGAGAAATTGAAGGATATAATTAGGCTTTTCTTTCACAGTAGTGAGCTTTAGATCCTTAGGAAAAGAAGATGGTAGTCATTTAGAGTCAAATACCTGGAGAATAAAGTACATAGAATGTAACCAGAACATCTGTAGGTTGGATGCAGAGATGGAAGGATTCAGTGTGGATTGCTGTGGTGTGATCCTGTGAGGACTAACTTTATGGAACAGTTCTTGGGCCTTCTCCAAATGCCCATAACATAGCTTGGCAGTTCAGTCAGTAACTTGGAACTGTGTGGCCTAAGACTTGCTTATTTTTTATTTTAACGTATCAGTTTAGAATTGAGATGTATTTATAGGATGCATGTGGGTTTTATTAATAAAATTATATCTGCAACTCATACAAATAAAGAAAATTCAGAAATATAGGAATGCAGTTTTTGTTTATTAGTCACTAATTGATGACCGACTTTCTCACATTGGAAGGTGTGACTTACTCTCATAAATAATGAAAAAATATTTGTCATATATTAATGAATAGCAAAGTAGTAGCAGTGCATTTTTCCTCTCAGATTTTACCAGTCACTTATTCAGGGAAGTAATTTTAAGACAACTTTTTTCTTTTACTATGTAGTTTGTTGCCATATTTTTTTTGTCAACCTCATTATCTCCTTGCTTTTGTGAGAGCTTATATATTTGATATAATTTCAATATGCTTTCCAAAAAAAACCTGAACACTTCAGCAACTGAAGTTAGAAAGAGGTTTAACTAAACTAAAATAAGCTGTTCTTACAATGAGACTTATATTTCTGCATTTCTTTGATGTCATTTTTAATATTCTACTTAAATAAAAATGTTTTTTATAATTTTTCATTAGTAAAGTCTTACTCATCTCTCCTCTTCCCTCCTCAATTTTGAAATCGGCTGTTTAATCACTAACTCACATAAGGCAATGAAGAAGCCACATCATGAGAGACCTCTCTGGAGGGGGGAAAAAAATTAAATTCTTGTTCTGTTTTACTTTGGAGCATTGACAGAACAGGTTGGTTGGGTGGAGTATAAATCCGGCTGTCTTTCTCTGGTTTGTGTGTTATAACAGATTAGCAAATGAGAGCTTTGCAAGTGTGTGATATGAACAAGAGGAAAGACTTTAGTCTCTTTCTTACCTTGCAAAATATGAACATATTTCAGCTTAGGTGAGTTGGGCAAGTTTGTGGGCGAAAACTTGATTTCTGAGGAGGCATGTTTGATGATTTGCAATAATTACACTTTGTTTTACAGTATTGCATTTTTAAAATTAAAAATGTTTTAAAGTTATTTAGGAATGCTGACTTTCAAAGTCTGTTACTAAAATAGGTCTTGAGAAATGCTTTAGCTGATTGGAAGATATTAACAATTAGGATGATTAGAGAGATTCAGCCCTTCTATGAAGACAGGCTGAGAGAGTTGGGGCTGTTCAGCCTGGAGAAAGCTCCAAGGAGACCTTAGAGCACCTTCCAGTGCCTGAAGGGGGCTGAAAAGAAAGCTGTAAAGGGACTCTTTACAAGGGCATGGAGTGACAAGACAAGGGAGAATGGTTTTATACTGAAAGAGTAGAGGTTTAGATTAGATATTAGGAAGAAATCCTTGGCTGTGAGGGTGGTGAGGCCCTGGCACAGGTTGCCCAGAGAAGCTGTGGCTGCCCCATCCCTGGAAGTGTTCAAGGCCGGGTTGGATGGGGCTTGGAGCAACCTGGTCTAGTGGAAGGTGTCCCTGCCCAAGGCAGGAGGTGGAATGAGATGGTCCTGAAGGTCCCTTCCAACCCAAACCATTCTATGGTGCTATGAAAGTTTAGTATAATAGAATAGATAGGATAGCTCTGCAAGGATCTTTTTGTTTCACTACATCTCTTATTTCCTTGGATTTTGGGGAAGTGTGGAGCTGGATTTGTTTAGTCTGGGGAAAAGGAGGCTCAGGGGAGACCTTATTACTCTCTACAACTCCCTGACAGGTTGTAGTGAGGTTGGGCTGGTATCTTCTGCCAAGCCTACAGTGAGAGGACCAGAGGAAGTGGCCTTAAACTGAGACGGGGAAGATTGAGATTAGATATCAGAACGTTTTCCCTGTTTGTTCAGGCATTGGAATAGGTTGCTGTTGGATCCCAGAAATCTGGAGTTTTTGAGCTTTCTGTACTTTCAGGTACAGACCCCCTGGAAAACACTGCTTTTGACCTGAGGCCTTGGAGACGGCTTCTAAATATGAGTGGTGAAGTAGAAATCACGAGTGTGTACTGAATTACAAGTGTGTGCTTTCACAGGGTGATGGGTTTTAAATTTGNCAATGTGGTTTAGTGGTGACAGTGGTAGTGCTGGGTAGACAGTTGGACTTGATGATATTACAGGTCTCTTCCAACCTTGATGTTTCTTCGATCCTATTCTATCATTAGCATTTATTAATATGTTGTCTTGTTTGCTTACTTGTGTTTACTTATTGTAATAATAATAAATACTGTGAACCTTCTCTCTGTAGGGTATTTTGTATGGTTTTCAATGATATTCTACTCCACAGCAAAATAAAAACAGCGCATGACCTCTCTGATGAAATTTCCAGAAAAGTTATGTCAGAAAAAAATATTTAGATTGACATTTGGAAACAACATAGTGATATTGATGGAAGAAAATGCATTCTAATTTAAGGTCTAGCACGCTTTGATTTTAACTAGTGTTTAATTTTAGAGATATTTTAATGGTGTAAAGCTGAAATGCCTTAGTTCTGTTATTTTGAAATAAAGTCTGTTTAAATGGAAAGATTTTCTAAGCTATGTCCACTTTGACAATTGACAGTTTTTAATGAAACTTTCTAATTAAAAAACATCTAATTCAGTTTAATGAACATCTGTCTGAGGGTGAGGATCTACATAACTCCTTTCTTTCTAGCCATTAATGGTGAGGGAAGTGGAATTTTCACCAGTATCTTTCCCTTGTACTTTATTTATAAGGGCCTTATATGCTGTAATGTAATTTGAACAATGTTCGTAAATTTCTGCCTATCGAATGATTTTTCTTTTGTACATATATAAGATATTAGCCATTAGATCTCTTACAGATCTTGCATGTGCTTCTTGTCTTACCTGTTATTTTATAGCTCCTATCACAATCCACTTCAGAGAGCCTTAGACAGCTTTGATCTCATGGATTATTTTAAATTTTGCTAAATAAGCAGGTATACTAAGAAGATGGCTAGGACTTGTGGAGGAGGTTCAGTCATCTTGGCTCTAACGTGGATTTTTTTGGATATCCCTTTAGCAAAGAGAAATTCTCTGTTTACCAGATGTGAATTTAGAAAATGCAAGACAGGGTTAAGATGCTAATAGTTCAGTTTGTCACCTCTCATCCATAACCCTATCTACTGTGCTTCTTTTGTTAGGTTTGTATGATGGCAGTGGTCACATGGTTGTACAGCTTCCTATCTTCAAGACTGCTACCCCTACATTTCCTTAAGCTTAGAAAATACTATATGTACAGTGATTATATCAAGGCCAACTAGGGAAATTATAGCAGTCAGCAAAGTATAGCTTTATAGCTGAATTTTCTAATTTCTTGTATTGTAAAACTGGCAGTTAAATTATAAAATTTTGTCAGCATAATACTTGGAGAGCATAAAACCCATTAATATAAGCTTTTGTGGATATCGTGTCATGGCAACTAAGCACCACAACTGCTTTTCTCCCCCCTTCAGTGTGAAGGGGGAGGATTGGAAGGGTAAAAGTGAGAAGGAGGGGAGCCCCAAAACCAGAGAGGAAAGTAAAACCCAAGGAAAACAAGTTATGCAAATGGAAACAATTGCTTGCCACCAACTGACTGATGCCCAGCCAGTTCCTGAGTAGCAGCCCTGCAACAACCTCTCCCCGGTTTTATTGCTGAGCACGATGTCACGTGGTCTGGAATATCCCTTTGGTCGGTTGGGGGTCACCTGTCCTGGCTGTGTCCCCTCCCAACCTCCTACACACCCCTAGCCCCCTCCCCAGCGTGGCCATAAGAGGAGCAGAATAGGTCTTGGCTCTGTGCAAGCTCAGCAATAACAAAAACATCTATTATCAGCCCTGTGTTTAACACAAACCCAAACACAGACCCACAGCAGCTACTACGAAGTTGAAATTTATCGCAGCTAAACCAAATCCAACATGAGTTCTCTCTTTTCAGAGTATAGGTTCTTATTAGGAGTGACCATGCTTAGTCATCCTAATTTACTGAATACTTACTTTGTTTAGTCAATTTGTTTGCTGAAACAATAATGCTTTCTCCACAACAGGTAAAGCAGAAGTTTTGAAATTTATTAGAAATGTATAGATATAGTTTATTCAACACTGTTGAATTGTAGTGAGAAATAGTTGATATACAGGGCCATGAGCTTCTGACTCGAACTGCAAAAATAAGGAAAATGCTTTTCTTTGATTAATAAAACCTGTCTATCAAGTTTTATTTACTTTTTGTGGTAAGAACCCTCCTTAACACTGCAGTTTAATTTTTATCTATGACAAGGACAGTCTTTCAAAAGTAGATTAAAAATCTGTGATAATGCTGCTGTACATAATCATGATGTATTGACTGAAGAGCCCATTCTCGATTATATATTTCTCCCTTCCCTTGTTTCATGTTTGAAGTGGAAAACGTAGAGGTTTATGCTTGCTTTAAATCATGTTACCAAATAGGTTGTCAAATGCAGGAGTTTAACTGATAAAAACACTGGTGGAATCTGAAATCCTCTAATAATTTTCTAGTTTTACAATGTTTCTTCTCTTAAACCTCATTTTGATATTGCTCATCCAGCCACACCTGTAATTACAGCTTTAATTTGCCTAAACTAAAATAGTTGTTAATTTAGGTACTGTTACTGGGGAGGTGTTACTGGCCAGAAATTTTCTTGATAGACTTCTGTCCTGGTTTAGGGCAAATTTGGGAGAAAACCTCCAAAGGGCCTCCCCCCCAGGAAGCAAACCTAAGCGGCCCCTCCCCCAACCAGTTCGGGAAGAAATTTCCTTGAAGAGAAGTGGAAAAAACCTGTTTATTCAACAGGCAAAGCACTGCCCAGCACAAAAAATGAACAATACCAAACAACAAAACCTCTTGCTGCTCTGAAGAGATGACAAATTCAGAAAGTCTCTCTCCTGTGGGTGGTAGTTCGGCTCAGTCTGTTCTCAGTCCCTCTGGCACTGGAAAATGCTGCTGCCCAGGCCAGGCCCCGGTGGGCCACAGGTGCAAGCTCCTGATGCTTCCCCCAGGTCCCCAGTCTAGAGCAGGTTCAAATAATTCCAGGAAAAAAGAAAAAAACAACCATCTGGGGAACTTCTCTGCTTCAGTTAGTCAAAAACGAACTAAAAGCAAAGGAGAGCTCTCTCCCGCTGTCCACCACAGCGACACAGTTCAGGAGACAAAGTGATGGAACTCCTATCTCTATGTTTTGAAAACAACCGCCTCAGTCAACATTAGAAACATCCCTTCTAATTCCTAAAAAATAGTCTTTCAGAATATTTGGTTATTATAGTATGATGTTAGTTGCCTTTCAGTCTATTTTCTGAAACTGTGGACAACATATCTTGGTGCGCTGGAAATTACTTTTTTTTTCTTTTCTCATGAGGGTTCCTCTATCCAACTGACTATATTAAACCACTGAGGCAGATAGTACAAGACCACACCTTAATATTAACAGCAGTCTACATAACTGTTCTCTGTACTTCAAGTTACCTGTGCAGTATATCTTCTTAGCTTTTGAAGTTCCTAGCTTGAAGAGCAAGTGGTTAAAACATGGTAGGATGGTGTAAAAGGTAGTGGTATTATAAAAGAAAACAACCCAGAGCTTTGCAACTTTCAAAGTTTCCAGCACCTACCAGCAGAGAGCATTCTGTACCCTTTATCTATCTAGTCCGGTATCATACACATCTTGTGCCTTATGACTCTTGAAATCGGATTAATGATATCAAATTGTAAAGAAATGCCTTTTCCCACCTGCTGGTCCAGAGACATCAGTCGTGATGAGGCAGAAATCTTGACAATTGGATAACTTTTTTTTTCCTGTTAACCAAGAGTTAACTTAAAAAAAAAAAAAGAATAAAAAACCCCAGTGAATTGCAATACACTTTTTTTTTGTGTGAAATGGCATACAATATATTTTTAAAGAATGCTTTCTTACAGTGTGTTGGTTAAGCTTTGCTTTAACTATATTTTTTGTATTTAACTTTCAATTTGCCACTTACTTAGTAGGTTTCACTGAATTCCTGTGTAAGGTCATACCTTAGACAAATTATACCTTGATCTCCAAAACTGTTGGTGGTACTTGATCTAGGCAGTTTCAAAGATTGTCTCACTTTCTACAACCAAAGACTGACTTACCATTTGCTTATAATTTCTCAGAAGCACCAGGTGCTGGAATACGCAGGCTGAAACTGATAAAAGCAATGAAAATTTTTCTTAGCTGACCTAAAACACAAGCATGTATTACATGACCTGTAATGAATGTAAGATGAGAATTATGCATTCTATAAATTCATTCTTGTAGCTTTATCCATGCTTGTCAGTCTTGTACTGAAGTGCTGTTGCTATTCATAATGTAAGCCTATTTTAGGTGGTGACTGGTAGTGATGTTTAATAGAATCATAGAGTCATTAAGATAGGAAAAGACCTTAAACATCATGGAGTCCAACCATTAACCTAAAACTACCAGATGCACCACTAAACCATGTCTCTAAGCACCACATCTACATGTTTTTGAACACTTGCAGTGCCCTTTCCACCACTTCCCTGGGCAGCCTGTTCCAATGCTTTACAAAACTTTCTATGAAGAAGTTTTCCCAAATATCCAGTCTAAACCTCCCCTGGCACAACTTGAGGCCGTTTCTTCTTATCCTATCACTGGCTACCTGGGAGAAGAACCCAACCCCCACCTGGCTTCACCCTCCTTTCAGAGAGTCGTACAGAGTAAGAAGGTCCCCCCTGAGCCTCCTTTTCTCCNCTCCTTCTGACCCTTGTTATAGATGGCTGTCGCATTTGCCAATTTCCAGTCACCTGGGACCTCCTCAGTTGGCCAGGACTACTGGTAAATGATGGACAGTGGCTCAATGAGCGCTTCTACCATCTCCCTCAGTACTCTTGGATGAATACTATTCAGGCCCATGGCCTTGTGTGAGTCTAAGTGGTATAGCAGGTCACTGACCATTCTCTCCTGCATTATGGGGTCTTCATTCCGGTCTCCATCGCTGTCTTCCAGCTCTGAGGGCCGAGTACTTTGACACAACTGGTCTTGGTATTAAAGACTGAGGCAAAGAAGGCATTAAGCACCTCAGCTTTTTCCACATTCTGTGTCACTATGTTTACCTCCACATCAAGTACAGAATGGAGATCCTACTCGGCCCTCCTTTTGTTGCTGATGTATTTGTAGAAGCACTTTTTGTTGTCTTTTGCAGCAGTAGCCATATGAAGTTCTAGCTGGGCTTTGGGCCTTTGAATTTTCTCCCTGCATGGCCTCACAACATCCTTGTTCTCCTGAGCTGCCTGCCTCTTTTTCCAGAGGTGATGCACTCTCTTGTTCTCCCTGAGTTACATTCAAAGCTCTCTGTTCAGCCAGGCCAGTCTTCTTCCCTACTGGCTCGTCTTTCAGCACATGGGGACAGCCTGCTCCTGCTCCTCTCAGACTTCCTTCTCAAAACACATCCAGCCTTCCTGGAGCCCTTTGCCCTTCAGGACTCCCTCCTAAGTGACTGTCTCAACCAGGCTCCTTAACAGGCCAGTCTGCCCTCTGGAAGTCCAAGGTGGCAGTTCTGCTGACCACCCTGCTTACTTCTCTGAGAACAGAAAACACTATTGTTTCTTGATCACTGTGCCTAAGATGGCGTCGAGTTGTCACATCCCACACCAGCCCTTCTCTATTCACAAAGAGCAGGTCCAGTGGAACACAATTATATATTTTTAGTTTAGTGGTGTGGACAAGCTACTGTCATTTAAGGCAGGGTGTGATAATTTAATTTTGTTTGCTCTATCATTTGTTAAATGTGAGATCACTTAGCTGTTTTAGTGAAGTGACAGAACTAGGAGAAATTATTTACTTGAAATAGCTTTTTCTTACTTCTGACACTAGTGTCGCTTACAGCTTTGATGGTTTTAGACAGAACGCGAGTAAAAGTTCTTTTAAGAAAAAAGGTATGAACATAAATAGACAACATAGACACAATAAATTTTCCGTTATGAATGTATATTATTTTTTTGCGTATTTCTTTGGCTTTTCCTGTCATTGTTATGTTTAAATTTGATCCCCCCCCTTTTTTACATCCTTATTGACATGGTGATGTCATGTCTTCTACGGCTTTTTTGAATTATAAGAATTAGAGGGTTTTTTCATATTTCTGTATTGCAACTTTCATATTGCATATGTTGTGTTTAGAAATTATCCCTTTGTAATCGAGTAGAAGAAAAGCAGCAAAACCAAACCACATAAAAAATGATAGAATTTTTAAGTGCTTGTTCTTAGGAAATTTGATCATATGTTTAATTTTGTAAAGGTAATTTAAAGAAAGAGGGAAAGGAGAAAGGGGTTTAAGGATGGTGTCATTCTATTAACCTTATTCCTTGTTCACAGAATTGAAGCATTTTGCTAAAAGCTGGAAACAACTACTGCAGTTTAATGGACAAGTGTTTCTCCCTGTCTACCACATTTTATATTGATTGAGCATCTTTGCCAGTGAACAAGTCTGCAAGACCCATAAATATTTCTGAGAAGTACTGCCACTGAAGCCTGGCCCTCTTCATAGAAGTGCTACTTATTTTCTAGTATTTACTAGTGCTGTTATTCATGAGTCATAAATCATCTTGGGTCATTAAGCTTTTTGAAGAGGATTACCTGACAGTGTAGAAGGCATTGCCCAAGTATTCCTGAAGTTTCACCCAGAGGCCCTAACTGCTTTGAAGGCATATATGCATAATTTGGATTAGGAGGTCAGGATGTTCACTAAATAGAATTCAAGTTGGAGAAGAGCTTGCCCTTAATATCTGGAATAGGAACCTGTATAAAATGAGCTATTTCCATTGGACAGTGAGGATTCAGTTTGAAGTATGCTATGTATTAATGAATGCTGTCTACACAGCATTACATAATGGGTTAACCATCTACATATATACAGATATTTTAGAGGTCAGCTAGTGAGGGTTTGTGGTTTTTTTTCAGTCAGTGTATGCAGTAGACCAAAACTTTGAATGAACTGGTATGGGTTTGATGGCAAGTGAAACATCAGCTGGAGTTTGGTTCTCCAGAGACCAACAGGGGTGATTTTTATACGGTATAAAAATAGAAATTTTAGTAACTTGTTTAAGTCTTAGATGTTTTTTTTTTCTGCAGTAGTACCAGGAAAAAAAGCCAGAGCTTGCCAGTGTTATGCTGCTATATTGCAGAAGGTGTAAGGTAAGGTTTTGTGGACTGCACAACGTGTTAGAAATTCTTAAGTCAATTTGAATAGTAGATGTCATAGTAACTGTATATCTTTATTTTAAAGTGGATATTGTATATGGTTTTATTTAAAATTCAGCTTATTTTCAATTGTTGTTGCATGTGATTTTTGGCATATTGATGCTTGTCATTATAAAATTATCCTGCTAGAGGTATGGGTATTCCTAGGATTGGGCTATAATAGCTGAAGGCTTTTGTCTGGTACATGGGACTAGTAGGGTTTTTAACAGTGGACTGAAAATTTGGATGTGAGTGTTTGAAGTGACCAATTTTCCCATGTAGACCAACTCTTGATAAGATGGTAGCAACAGATGAAACAAAAAAAATCTACTTTAGATCACCAGATAGTCTCTATAGTACTTGGAGATGAGATGCCTTTCATTAGTGAATAATTTTCATCATTGACGATCAAGTTCCTGTGACCTTTCCCTGTCTCTTTTTTTTTCCTCCTTTTTTTTCTTTTTCTTTGTAGCTATTTGCCCATGTATATCTGGAGTCAGGTACACATCTCAAGTTTAAATTATTACTGTATAATATTTAAGAATTTGGAAATACTAGCAAGCTGGACAGTAGAATTCAGCACATCTGTACTCTCAAAGATTTCATCACTTTGTCACCACTGTTTCTACTAATACTTATGTTGAGTAAACCAGAGTGTTGCCCTCTTGTCCTGAGAGAGCAGGAGCAGGATTAATCCTAGTTTCTTCCTGATCTTTGCATGAAGCAGTGGGGACAGTGTGGAAGGAAACCTGGCCAATGTATAGAACTGAGAGAAAAGGAAGAAAGTAAGACAGAATATGCAAATTTGAGGAAAGTTTTTTGCAAAATAGTATTTTTGAACAGTTGGCAATAGCAACGGTAGTAGGAAAGGAGGCATATTTGTTCTTGCTTTAGCAGTTGCAAATGCACAGGAAGCAGCAAAGGGAGATAAATTATAGTGCTTTTTCCTGTTTCTCAATCCAACCCTTACTTGCATGAGAAATTTAATATATAGATTTCTTTTTGAGTGCTTCTTTCATAATAAGATTAGGCCATCTCCTTCTAACCCTCCTATTTATTTACTATATTATCCTTTCTCATTGAAATTAATAACAAATCAGAGTGCTGTGAAAACAATAGGTTTCAGTGTCAGTAAGCCACTGAAACAGTTCAGCTGTTACATCGAATTTTTCCTGTGCTTTATGTCAGCACCTGTAGTGCTATTACTTTCATTCAGCATCTCTGAGTCTCAGGTTGTCCTGCATTTTGTCACAGCACAAGCTGGCTTGTAACTAGGCAATTAATTCGGCTATAGATAAGAGATTCAGTTTGATTAGCCTGGTTCGATAAACAGGCCCCTAGGTGAACAATGATAGGATATATTCAAATCCAAACGGGGATTTCACCCAATGATGTTCCATCCTAAGCTACAGACACCCACTGGTCAGAGAGCTGGGCAGGCTGAACTCCCAACCATCAGCTGTCAGGGAATTCAAACCCTCTACTTAAGGAGGGTTCAGAATAATAAAGAAGCTTCTGTCACACAGACTCAGAGGGTCGTGTCATCTCTGTCTCCAACCACGACCCCACATAACGTTATAGTTACCAGCCCTACAGGAGGCAGAGAGGAATTTTTAATTTACCAGTGGGGAGCCTGAGAACAACTGGAAATAAAACTAACTCCCCACTCCTGCCCTGGTCAAATACTCCATGGGAATCTAGTCATGCTTGGGACACACAGAAAGCTGAAATCACACCTNCAGGCACAGCATCACCAACAGGTCAAGGGAGGGATTGTCCCACTCTGCTCTGCACTAAAGCAGCCTCACCTCAAGTCCTGGGGGCAGTTCTGGGTGCCACAATATAAAAAAGATATAAAGCCATTAGAGAGCATCCAAAGGAGGGTGACCAAGATGGTGAAGGGCCTTGAGGGCAAGGTTTACAAGTCATAGCTGAGGTCACTTGGTTTGTTCAGCCTGGAGGAGACTGAGGGGAGACCTCATCCAGTCCACAGCTTCCTTGAGGGGGGCAGCATAAAGTAAATGAAATGGAAAGCTTACTGATGTATAAAGCAAATGTTTTCTAGTGCTAAACTTCCATTGTCAATGTGTGATAGCATAATAGTTTTGAATATTGACAGAGGTATATTTTTATTTTTACTGTTTTTCAGTTGCAAAGCTTCAGGAAGTCACCTTAGCTTACCTGATGCACAGTAGCCTGAAGAGCAGCCCTAAGCTAGAATATTGACAATATATGGATAGAGAAAATCTTGATGACCGCAGTTCTTGTACCAAGCTAAATTAAAACTCATTCAGCAATTCACCAGGAAAATAATAAAATCAATTCCTGAATTTAGCAGTTTTCAAAAATTATGAGTAGCTCATTACTTCAGCTGTGTAACTACCTTTTAAACCAAAATTTGCAATAACCTTTCAGTCTCAGGAAAGATGGGATAATTTGTGGATACATGAAGTAGGTAAGAATAGTTATGTTTACGAGTTTATATAAGTAGGATATACAAGTTGTACCTTGTGTATGACAATCAACAAGTGTTCCATGCCTTTCAAAGAGAATATTGTTCACAAGAGATTTCAGGGTGGAGGATTGTCCTCATTTTCTGCCAGGACAGAGTTAATTTTTCACAGTAGCTGTGAGGGGGCAAAGCCTGGAGCCATGTAGGCATGTCTAGCTTGTTATTTTGTACCACTGAGATCATCACTGGGGGGCAGAAGTAAGGAATTATTACTTCCAAGAAGGGTATGTGGCTGGTGGTTGAGTGTGGTTTCGGACCTAGAGAGAGGGAAAAAGAGCAGCAACACACATGGACCTTTTTAGGGAAAAAAGGCCAACTTTATTGAGCGGAGAGCTTGTATTTAAAGCATGTTACGAGAGACTAGAACAGGACAGTAGCTCATTGGCTAATTGGGATAAACATCCAGGAGACCAGGCCTCAGGATGTATCCCATGGGAAAACAACAGGTGTTAATCTTTATTATGACTAGCACTCTGTTTTTCACGAGATTCTAAGTTGTTTTTGACCATTTATCACCTTGGGAAATTTCCTTTCTGTCTGCAGCTAACATCAGCTTCTCAGCCTGGGAAGCAAGAAGGATTCAGGCTTGAGAGAAAAGATTCTCGAGCTGTAATTTTGCAGCTCCCTAGGTGTCTCTGTCCACAGTTGAGAGAAAAAGTATGGGTGCAGAGGGTCTCTCTGCCATTTTGTTTATTGTCTCGAGGCCCACTTCATGGGTTTGGGCAGTTAGAATTTTTGGATGTAATTCGCCCTCTTTTTGTAGACTTTTGTTATTAATATTGTTGCTCTTAGTTTGTTTCTTATCTCGTTGCTGTTTCCATTAAATTGTTCTTATCTCAACCCATAATCTCTGCCTTTTGTCCCTCTCACTGGAGGGACAGGGGGATGAGTGGCTTGTAGTTTTGGAGTGCCATTCCTAAACCACAACAAGGATGCAAAGGACTTGTGGTAAATCTTGGAAATGTACTTTGTACACAGAAGACAGAACAAAGCTTTTGGCTGTTAGTGTGAAGGGGGCTAATCATAGAGGGAACTGGCCTTACTGATGGCATGGGGGAGGTGGAATGTAGTATGTTGTGAGAGTGTGTAAGTGATACGTAGCATCAAATGGGGAAAAAGCTATGCCAAGTCTTAAAGCTGTAAGATAGTAGGATAGAAATGGAAGCTGGTTGAAGGGAAAAGATGAAAAAATGGACTCAAAATGCCGAGAAGACAATTTTAACAATGAAGTATGCTGTAGCCTGTGAGGACAAAAATGGTCTGAAACTAGAATGTAAATGACATGATCAGTTAGAAAAAAAAAAAAAAAGAAGCATGCTGACAAACTGGAGGGACTGTGACAGAGGGACACCGAGATGGTTAGGGGGCTGGAGCATGAAATGTAGAAGAAGAATCTGACGTAGCTGGGTTTGTTTACCGTGGTGAAAAAAAAAAAGCTAAGAGGGCTTGAAATGTTGCCTTTAACTAGCTAATGAATGTTTATACAGAGGATGAAGACAAGCGCCTCTGAGGTGCATAACAAAAGAAGCTACAGTTGCCTGTGCAGTAAGGGAAATACTGATTGGATTTAAAGGGAAAAAAATTCTCAGTGAATTTCCATCCTTGGAGATATTCAGAAATACAGAATTTTCCATTGGCATTTATTGCAGATCTTTAAAGAAATGTTATAGTTGTGCATCGGTTTTCTTAGTGTGTATTAAAGAAGTTTAGAGGTGTTTTAATTTTTTTTCAAATCCAAAAAAAGGCAAAAATGGTGTGATGTCAAGTCTTATGCAAAATTGGCTACTTAATCAACAGGTATATTTCTGGCAAATTTTGTTTTATAAAAGTATGAAACATCTGAGAATGTTCAAAAACAGAAGGGCAAGATTAATAGTTGAAAAAGACTCCTGAATTGAATAGATTTTGGTCCAGTGTTTAGTCACTATGTTTTCAGCCTTGTTAAGATCCAACCTAATTAAAAGTCTTTAAAATGTAAGTAATTTAAGTACACAGTTGCTTTTAGAAAAGGATAATGCTACTACCAGCTAACATGACAGTCAAGAAGTTGAAAAAAACTCATTACTACTTCCTCTCTGTCACAACTGTTTTGTTAACAAATATATGTGTTGCAACCTAAAATGCTTTCCATTTGACAGAGCTGACCTACCAAACCCTTTTAATAGCTCTTGCTCTTCTATACATTTTTTGAATACAATGGACTGTATGTAATATCAGCTGCCACTTGAAACATTGAAAAGGCTGTGCTCACCAAAAAGGGCATAATTATAGATATACTTTTTGTTGCAATGGAAGTTGCATGAGGAATATGTAGTACAGATGGGAATTGCATGAACTGCTGAAGTAGCTTGGGGTTTTCCCTTTATGTTTGAATTTCTCAGTTATGCTTAATATCATGACTGCTTCCAAGCAAAGATTTTACAGTTTCTTCTATGTTCACTTCTGCAGAACAAAAATAATTCAGTAATAATTCAGTAGCTCTCAGTAATGTCAGAATCTTTGATGTTGAAAGGCTCATAAAGAAGATACTTATTGTTTAAAAAGATGTAGAGCGGTACTAAATTCCCTGAATAACTGGATTCTCCTTGACAGTTTTAGCTGCTTTCTTTTGCAGAACTGGTGAACATAACTGCAAAAATAATGTGTATTTTATATAGCTTAAGTTTTTGAAACATACCAATTTTTGGTTTAGATTTTGCTACTTTATCAGTTGAACTTGATCTGGTACTCCTTTAACGAGAAGGAGCCAGTAGTATCTTATTTTGAAACCAGGTGCAAGATTTATTTCCATTTGCTTAAATTTAATCCCCATGTTTTAAGGCAACAACTGAGCTGTCTCAACAGTAAGGCTCCCAAAACAGATTCTGTTTTGCATTAGTTCTGTAATGGAATAGAAGGAAATACACTTTGCTGTAAAACAGTATTTTTTTTGGGTTTTTGTTTTTTTTTGTTATAGCTTCAATGATGCATTGGGCAGTTTCCTTGAAAATCAGTAATTCTGAGATTTGCATTTTCCTCTTTGCCTGAAATAATGTGCGCTTGCTGATCATCACAACATTTTGTAAATATAATTTAGTTTTCTGCAAATTTTTGAGACAGGTTGTGTTGCCTTAATGAATAGGCTTTTTCTTGATGCATAACTGATATATTTGTGTATGAAGAATGTGATATGGCCTCATTTTAAAGAGTTCTTAGTATGCTAAGGCACCTGAATTAAATATTTGAGATGCTATTTTAAAGTGGAGAACATTGTTTATAACTGCTTTTAAATTTTTATAGAAAATAAAATTAAAAACAAAAAGCTTCCTGTGCTTGCAAGAAGGAAATGGCTTTAACAGAAAAATATACTAATGCTTTTCATTCTTTTTTGGGAAACTGTGTTCTAATGAATTTTCACCCTTTGCGATTCCAAGGTAGCAAGAAAAGTAAACATTTCCTGCTAGACATTCATGTAGTATAGGTCAGGGAAGCTGCATACTACCCATAGGTATCTGCTCTCTGCACATGGCTTTAGTCTGGTTTGGTTTTGTTTGTTGTTGTTTGCTTGTGTCAATTCCTCTCCTTAGGGAAGGGTTATTACAGGTACAAAGCACAATTATGCTTTATGTTAGTCTACCCTTGTAGAAACTGTAGGTGCACATGTGTTAGGGGGCACCTTTCCTTGAATCCATAGACCTAATTTTTTGTATGCTTCCACCACTTTTCTTGTGGCTTCTCTTGCCATTTACTGTGGTGTCACTGCCAGTACTAGCACATAGGCAGCAGAGGCATCAGTGTAATTGTTATTGAATAGAACAGCAGAGGCCAAAGCAATGTGAAAATAGCCACAGAGGAAGAAGCTGGTTGCTCTAAATTTTTTTTCTAAAGATTGCTTTATATTCAGAAGCAACTCTCACTTGGCCCAGTACAGTACTTTTCACTAAAATTTCTTTTGTTACAGTAGTTGTAGTGATTTGAGCAGCTACTATTGGAATATCTTTAGGAAAAAAACATTATGCTAATACTGGTTTAGAAGTTATGCTAAATAATTTTTATCTCAAACTTTTTAATTTTTCACTTGCTTTGTCAGCATTATTCAGTCTGTTGGCTGATCACTTTTTGAACTAAACATATTAATTTCACTAGTACACTGAATTTCATTTTTTGTCCTTCTGGGATTTCTGTATCACTCTTTTCAGACTTAATTTTTTGTAGCCAGTATTGTAGGTGAAACTATTCTGTATATGCCATAAACTTTCTGGTTTTATAAATGCTGATGTGTTTAATGGGATTTTATCAGTAATAATGAGTCTTCTTGATTTCTGATAATACCCCCCCTTCTCTCTGCCTCCCCCCACATGCTGCCCTCCTTTTTGGTTGTTCAAGTTAGCTTCATATCAGGTTTCTTGCATTACTATTTTAACCTTAGGCAGCTGCATCAGTGATTGATTACTGCTCACTTCCAATACTTTTTCTGAGATTGAATTAGTGTTAAAATGCTTTATATTGTGATTGTGTATGCTTCTTCTTTCTATGTAACTCAAGTGGTAGACTATGTTTTGACAACCCTATCTCCTGCTTTAGTATTTGTTAAATTATTTTTAAAAGCATTTCATTCAGGAAACTTGTAGCAAAAGTACTGTCATTGTATCAAAATGTAGCTCTGGTATAGAAACCAGAAATTTACCCTCTTGTACCTAAATCTGTCTGATGTACTCAATGATGGCATCTTATTTGAATGAGAGGATAATAACTCATTCTCTTTCTGCCTTTCTCATTCTTTAAGTGTGGGTGTTTTAAATTTTTTTTAAGGACAGTTTATGAACTGAAAACTAGCAGAGCTTCATGTAATAACTAATAAGAGTAGTAGTTTATTGCAAAATGTGGAAGCTTAAAACTGGTTGAGGTAAGGCTTCTTAAATTTATAATAGCATGTTTGCTGTTTTAAGAGTTTGCTGCTCACCTAAATTATAAAGTAGCTAATAAATGAGTTGTACTAGTTTACTTTGTGCAGCTGCAGAAATCAACTTTGAGCATAGTGCTGTGGTTGTATCAGTACAATGCTATTCATCATATAAGAAATTAAAACAATTTTTTAAAGTAGTTTCATCCTAACTAAAGATTTCATAATATAAACTACATAAAACAGAACTGTCTTTAACATGTTCTATTTAATACAATGTTTTAGAAAAAGAAAGCTATAGGGATTTGATATTTTAGCAGTTCTTTAAAATTTAATTTTAATCCATCTAATTTTCTCTCTTTTTTTTCGAAGAAATATGTTAGGTCAGTCATCTAAGGTAGCCACGGTCAACCCACTACAAAGTTACTTTTTAAATCTAAAGATATAAGTTAAAGAATAGTCTGGAGTATGGGGAATGAAACATTGAAATGTAAATACTAAATTTCTGAATCCTGAGGTGTTACTTATCTTTCCATTACTACTGAGCCTGTGTATTACTGCACATTAACAAATTTTTCCCTTTATTTTGTTTTCCAATGTTCTCGTGAATGTATGTAGCTAAGCCATGGAAGAACTGGTATTTTTGTTGAGGGAACAAGAATGTATTTCAACCAAGAGGAAAGAGAAAGGGGAGAAAATAAGATGGAAAAAAACCCCTTGTAGGTCAAGATAAGGCAGTTTACTAAAGCAACAGCAAAGGTCCTGTATACAAGCAAAGGGAAAAAGCACAAAATATTTTATTCTCTACTTCCCATCAGTGAGTGATTTTTAGCCACTTCCCAGGAAGCTGGGCTTCAGCACATGTAGTGGTTGCTCCAGAAGGCAAACGTAGCATAACGAATGCCTTCCCTTCCTCCTTCCCTTCGCTTTTCTATCTGAGCTGGGGAGGATGTTGGAGAGACAGCACTGATGCTGTGATAGCGCTGCTCAGCAGAAGCCAAAACACTGGTGTGTTCTCAACACCTTTCTAGTTACCAATGTAAAGCTGAACTCCAGTTTAGCCAGACCCAATACGCTTTATCTCAACCCATAAGTTTTACCTTTTTTCAGATTCTCTCCCCCATCCCACTGGGGAAGGGGGAGTGAGGGAATGGCTTCATGGTGCTTAGCTGGGTTAAACCACAATACACTTTAAAACAACCCAACCAATGAGCAACGTTTAAAATTTAACATTTCTGTAGGAATTTTCTTCGGAATGTTAATTTGCAGTAAATGAGAATATATAATTGACAACAAAAAGGGAAGAAGATAACATACAGAAGTACTGCTTTAAATGTGCAGTTACCTGCAGCATAAACTTTCTCAATATTACTGTCCTTGCTATCTTGGTTTCACTTTTTTTTTATTTTATGTTATGATGATAGTTTTTCATACATTATTCTCAATATCTGCTGCCCTTTCACTGTTTCCCTTTCTCAAAGGGGTTCTTTGTATCACTTCCTTTCTGCACTGTAGTTTCCTCCTCCCTGGAATGTCTTTTACAATATCTGTTTTTTCTTATAAAGCAGCAAGAGTATATGTTTATACTGAATATGCAAGTCTATCTTTGAATATATGTAAATTGTGTTTCTACTTCTCTGTTTGAACTGTAACAATGATGCATTGTTGTGCTAGTTTATATTAATTTATTTTTCTTTTTGTAAGGAAGGAAAGGAACCAGTTATGGAAATAATTCCCTGTAAGGACCTTGGCAGCTTCCTTTAGACCTAACAAAAACCAATCAGTGTCTTATTTTTAATATTACCACATTGTTCCACCACTGAAAAAGTTAGATGCGCCTTTGTGAACGTGCATTTTAAAACTAACAAACCCCAAGAAGCTCTCTTTCCCTTCCAGCCTAAGTACAAGTAACAGGCTGGCCGAGTGGGCTCTGCCACGGGGCCGGGCCCCTTCTCAAAAAACCCACTGGGCCTCGTCTCAGCAGGGGCGAGTCCCCCTCCCCCCAACACAGCCAAACCGAGCCCACGGCTCGGCTAAAATACTACTACTGCTAAATTTCACCAAAAACCACCGGGCAGGGGGAGGAGAAGCCGTCAACCTGCGGATGCTGCCACTATATTCTAATCTAGCTGCTAAGATCCTAGTTTCCCCCAGCGTGGCTGTCAAAAAATTCTCCATCATAAACAGCTCCAACCAGCACCCGGCAGGGATCACATGACCATCTAGAAGCCTCAAACGAGATATTAACTCTTTCATTACACAAATAAGACTTATAAACCTTCAATCCTCTCTCAAATAAAAGAAAGGGACAAAGTAATAGACACACAAAAAACCAACACAAAAACATCAAAGTAAAACAGAAAAGAAAAATCAGATCTCAAATAAGAGAAGATAAAGAGAAGCCTTAAGCTAAAATTCTCTTATAAGCTATAGTAATAAACTATAATATATTAAATATCCCTATAAGTCATAAAAAAACATAAGGAGAGAAGCGTTCACATTATAAACATAAGCAAAAGCATCCATACTAAACAAATGTTAAAGTAACTATAATTTAATAAAAAATTAAAAAAAATAATAAAAACCCTTTACCTCCAAAAAGAAGAAAAAGACCTCTATTCCCAAAGATAAAAATAATCTCAAAG
>VWZS01003695.1:1197-11740 GCA_013397075.1 Rhabdornis inornatus
TGGGGTTTGGGGTGTTTTGGGTTTTCAGCATTGCTGGGGTTTGGGGTGTTTTGGGTTTTCAGCAGCGCTGGGGTTTGGGGTGTTTTGGGTTTTCAGCATTGCTGGGGTTTGGGGTGTTTTGGGTTTTCAGCAGTGTTGGGGTTTGGGGTGTTTTGGGTTTTCAGCATTGCCGAGGTTTGGGGTGTTTTGGGTTTTCAGCAGGGCTGTGGGTTAGGGTGTTTTGGGTTTTCAGCAGTGTTGGGGTTTGGGGTGTTTTGGGTTTTCAGCATTGCCGAGGTTTGGGGTGTTTTGGGTTTTCAGCATTGCCGGGGTTTGGCACGGGCAGCCAGGATTGTCCTGGCAGACCCAGAGGCGCCAGGGGCTGCAGCCCCAGCTGGCCCTGGCAGTGCCAGGAGGGAGCGGGGCAGTGCTGGCCGCTGGGAATGGCAGCGAACACGTGTTGGATCATTTTCCTCACGAGAGAAGCCGGCAGCGAGCACAGGGACAGCAGCAGAGCAATGTGGATCGCTTTTCCCTCCCTGCTCCGTTTTGTCGCAGGCAGTGACCCCTGTCTGACAGCGCTGCTCTGCCCCTGAGAGGCGCCGAGCGCACGGCGCTCACGTGGCGGTTGTGATGGTGAACAATATCCCTAATAACACATTCATTTAGTGCTTGATTGATGTGAAGTTATTTCATCTTCTGGCTGCCTGTTTTCAGATGATGAGTATGAATCAGAATCTGTGATTATGGCAATCCATTAGACACAGCCCAGCCTTCTGTCTCTCCCACTCTGCAGGCTTTCTGAACACACTCACACACATATTTATAAATACACATGTGGCACTGTATTTATTTAATTGGATATATGTATTAACTCGTATTTAATTTAATATGTGTATTTATGTATTTATAAATGCACGCAAGCACTGGTGTGAGTGCTGGGTGCCAGAGCAGCCCTGCAGAAATCCACAGGGCACAACAAACTCTTCTGTCTGAGGGCAAGGGGGGGACCCTGCCCCTCTGCCCTGCCCAGGTGAGAGCTCACCTGCAGAGCTGCCCCAGCCCCGCCCCAGCTCAGGGAGGAGCTGGAGCTGCTGCACAGAGCCCAGAGGAGGCAGCAGGATGAGCAGAGGGATGGAGCAGCTCTGCTGGGAGGAAAGGCTGGCACAGCTGGGATTGTTCAGCCTGGACAGGAGAAGCTTTGGGCTGAGCTCAGTGTGGCCTTGCAGGGCCTGAAGGAGCTGCAGGAAACATGGAGAGAGACAATTCCCAAGGGATGGAGGGACAGCACACAGGGAATGGAGGGACAGGACACAGGGAATGGATCCCAGTGCCACAGGGCAGGGCTGGATGGGATTTTGGGCAGGAATTGTTCCCTGGAGGGTGGGCAGGGCCGGCACAGGGTGCCCAGAGCAGCTGTGGCTGCCCCTGGATCCCTGGCAGTGCCCAAGGCCAGGCTGGACACTGGGGCTGGGACATCCTGGGACAACGGGAGGTGTTTGGGGGGGTTGGAACTGGGTGGGATTTCGGGTTCCTCCCCCCAAGGCCACCCTGTGCTTCTGGGATCCAGTGCAGAATGTCAGGCAGGGATGGATGGGAAGCACTGGGAATGTGCAGGGAGGTTTCCTTCCATCCACAGCACACGTGACTCCAGTGAAACCAAAATAAATCATTTTAGGGTGTGCTGCAAAAGGGGGGTAAGAAACGGGGTGTGCATTGCTGTGACAGCTCATAACTGCCTCTGCACCAAAAGGCAATTCCCGGCCGTGCTGCCATGGAGAGAACCTGCCCGGGGTTTGTGGGAGACCAGCAGCAATTCCAGCTGGGTGATCCATGCTCCACTCAGAGCTCCTCTGGCCCTGACCTGCAGAGACATCTCTGCAAGCCTGGCTGCACTCCAGCTCGGCATCCAGAATCTGCAGCAGCCCAAACTGCAGCTGGCCTTGGAAAATGCTGTCCTTGAGGACTCTGGCAGAAATTAGGAACAGTGTGAAGGTCTAATTTTCTGAATGACAGAGTAAATCATAACTGGAGGCAGTTGCTTAATTAAGGCTGTGCAACTAAATGACTTCTCAATGTTCTGGCAGTTGCAAGAAATCCAGAAGTCATTTCAGGTCAAACCAAACGGTTCATTTAACCCACAGCAAGCTCTCGGTGCTTCATGGCCACCAACGTGGCTTTGTCTGTCAAAACCCCAATATTCCCTTTTCAGCTGCAGGTTCCTGGGGCAGGACAGGGGGGAGGCTGAGCCAGGGTCAGGATAATCCCTGGTTTCCAGGATAACCCCTGGTTTCCAGGATAATCTGTTTTCCAGGATAACCCCTGGTTTCCAGGATAATCCCTGGTTTCCAGGATAACCCCTGGTTTCCAGGATAATCTGTGTTTTCCAGGATAATCCCTGGTTTCCAGGATAATCTGTGGCTTCTGCCACACACTTGCAAAAAAAAGGCAGTTCATGGAGACTCTTCCTGAGCAAACAGACAACGAGATACAAATAATTACTGATTTCTTGTTAATGAATCATTATTTATGACTTTTTAGGAAGAAAAATATGCAAGGACTTCTACTTGAAATATTGAAGGTAATTAAAGAACTAGCTGACACCCAATTCTGGGATCCCTTCAAGCATCAGGGATGTGTTTGGCTCCTGCCCACGCTCACCTGCCACCCCTCCATGTCCATCCCTGCCAGCCTGGCAGCAGGTGAGTGCAGCCAGAGCTGGGGCTGGGGCTGGGGCTGGGGCTGGGGCTGCTCACTGATCCACAGCCCCCTCGATGGAAATCCCGTTCTGTGAGCTCAGAGTTCTGCTCGCTGATCCACAGCCCCCTCGATGGAAATCCTGTTCTGTGAGCTCAGAGTTCTGCTCACTGCTCCACAGCCCCCCTTGACACAAACCCTGTTCTGGGAGCTCAGGGCTGGTTGGTGGCTCCTGCCCCTGCCGCAGAGTGGGAAGGGCCAGGGAGGTGCCCGGGGCTCCCGTGCCTGGCAGTGGGACCAGGACAGGACACTCGGGCTGTGTCCAGACCCCCTGGGCGCCCCATCCTGCAGGATTTGCCTTTCAGACCTGGCTGGGCATTTCTGCCGGGGCCAGCGCTGTCCTTGGGCTGTGCAGGGTGGAATGGAAAGCAGTCCTGTAAAAAAGCACAGATGGGAACCCATCCCTGGTCACCAGACAAACGGGAGGGCGGGGAGAGGCGCTCCCGCGGCGACAGAGAGCTGGCTGTGCTGCTGCCCTGGCACTGCCCTTCACTCCTGGGCAAACACCGTGCCTGGCTGATGTCAGCTCTGCCCCAGATAAAAGCTGACCTGGAGATAAACGGAGAATCCTGCACATCCCAGGGACAGGAGAGTGCCTGTGGAGAGAGGCTGAGGCTGCCAAGCCTCGGGGTGACCCCAATAAATGTCCTGTGATTAAACTGCTGCTTCGGGGCTGCTCCATTTCCAGGCTCAGCCGAACGTTCGGCATCCCAATGAGCAGAGGAGGAATTCCCAAATAATTCTGTAAATAATTCTGCTCCCATCCCCCTGGAGGTGCCCAGTGCTCCATCCCCCTCCTGCCAGAGCGTTCCTGCTCTGTCATCCCAGTGAGCAGAGGAGGAATTCCCAAATAATTCTGTAAATAATTCTGCTCCCATCCCCCTGGAGGTGCCCAGTGCTCCATCCCTCTCCTGCCAGAGCATTCCTGCTCTGTTATCCCAGTGAGCAGAGGAGGAATTCCCAAACAATTCGGTAAATAATTCTGTTCCCATCCCCCTGGATGTGCTCCATCCCTCTCCTGCCAGAGCATTCCTGCTCTGTTATCCCAGTGAGCAGAGGAGGAATTCCCAAATAATTCTGTAAATAATTCTGTTCCCATCTTCCCCATGATCCCTCTCCTGCCAGAGCATTCCTGCTCTGCTATCCCAGCTCCCCGTGCCCTGTGCCTCTCCCACCCGGGGCTGTGCAGTATTTGAACATTCCCAGCCCCACCTCACCCTCCAGAGCTCGGTGTGGTTTGAGGAGAAGCGTTTTCACTCCCAGCAGCTCCAGGATCCCTCCAGCATTCCCCTGCAGCTCCAGGGCTGCTGGGGCTGGCACCCCAGGTGTGAGAGCTCCTCACAGGGCTGTGCCAGTGCCAGGCTCTGGCAGAGCAGGAACAGCAGGCACAGCAGGCACAGCGCTCTGCTGGGACAATTCCCAGCCCCACAGCCTGCCCTGCTCACTGCTGGCATTATTCCACGGTTTTCCCATCAGTGCCGTGATCCCGCTGACCTCACCCCCAGAAACGGCTCCCTCAGAGGAGCAGACACGTTGTCATCAGCTTTAAATAACTCTGAGCACTGTACAGAGATGGCATGTGCTCTATAAATAGATCTCACACCTTTCTGGCAGTCAAAGGCTCCAGTTCTAAGAGCTTTGCTTCCTTTTTTCTTTCTCTCCAAAAACCAGTGATCCGAAGGTCAAATTTAATTTCCTGCGCACATCAAATGAACTCATCCCCTCTCAAGCAGCCACCAGTGGCTGCAGGGCGGGCCAGGATAATTCTATTTCCACCCTAATTCAGCGAACTTATTTTTCACGAGCTTAAGTCTCATTGACTTCAGTGGACACTGAGCATTACCTTAAATTATTAATGCAGTTAAGTCATCGACCGAAATGAAACCTGGCCAGGAAAATTGAGAGCCTGAGCATGAACCCCTCAGCCATGGAGGAACCAGTGCAGACCGTGGATGTCATGGAAACAGCATGGTTCTCTCAGGGTGTTTCACAGGGGTGGGGATTTTTGTTGCATTTGGAAAGAGGAGCAAAAGGGGTCTGAGGGATGAGAGCACGGGGTTAATTTTGTGGGCTTTAGTCAAACCCTTTGACAAAACAAAGAACTTCCCACGAAAATTAAATGTACAGCCAGGAGACAGCCAAAAAGCTGAATTTATGGTATGTGACAGGGATGTGATTTCTCAGGATAAGCATAAATAAAATTTTAGGATATTTCAGCGTTTCTGGAATGCAGCATTATGAACTCCAGGCATTCCACGTTTTTGGGAATCACGTGCTGAGTGCACACACTCCCACAGCTCACACACAAACAGCTCCTTACTCTTTTCTTTTTTATGTACTCACATGATAGCACTGAAATAAAATCTCAAATTCACATGTCTTTACTACATCAAACTCAGAACTGCACCTAAAGGATGGCTGTGACAGATTAATGGCAGCAGCACTCGTGGTGAGGATGTGAGGAGTGAGATTCTCGCCTGCATCCCATGTGCACATTTATCCGGAGAATGCCATAAATATCCCTGGGAGAGGCTGCCTTGTCTGCTCCTCCCAGGCCACACAGAATGGATTTATGTCACATCCCAGCCTCCTTCTCCCCCCCAACCTGTGCAACAGAAACACCCAGGGATTGTGTGGCTGCACCCCACTCCCAGAAACCACTCAGAGTTTTTATAATCTTTACCTTTCACATGAAAAAACGGAAGTGCAGCTCTGCAGCAGGCAGGAGAGACCCTCAGTTTTGGGCAAGAAGCTCTTCTGGCCGTTTGTTCACTTCCCAAGCAGCAGTGTTTTGTCACAAACTCGTTTTCCAAGGCTCTCCCTATACATTAGTCTTTAAATTAACGTGCTGAATCTAAAACAGACTAATTCGACAAAATTAAGGTAGCAAAAAGAGAGAAGCAGAAAGAAAAACAACTTCAAGGGGTGTGTGAGTTAACCTCAGCCATTTCCCACTTTAACTTAAAACCTCATTTAGCTCCTAGACTTGTCACACCGGTGTGACCTCAATTAAACCCACTTATTCCTCTCCCAGCCCCTCTGTGCTCGCCTCTTTGCCTCACAATGCCCGCTGAGACAGGATAAAGAATAATTCCAATTATCCCCCGTGTGTGCTGGTGGATTAGGGACGACATCTGGCCTGGGGCAGGGTGTCTGGAGGAAAGGGGGCAGCACGGGGGGGTCTGGAAATCTTCTCCCTGCCCTGTGCCAGAGCCGGGGCTCTGCACTGCCTCCAGTGAGGGGAGAGAGCAGCATGGCCTGGGAGCAGAGCTGGGCTGGTCACCTGCAGCAAATGGAAATGTAGAAACTCCCACAGCTACCAGAGGGTTTGGTTTGCAGCCTTGGAAGAAGCTTGGATTGATGGAAAAGTAAAAGTACACAGACGTCAGGCAGAGAAATTATAAACTCATGTTTCTGTAGCTGTAGGTAAGGACATGCCTTAAGTAAATAAGAAACTGGATTGGGTGAGATGGTGAAGGGTTTTGTGGTGTAGTAATGTCATTGTATAGGGTGAGCTAGGAGTTTACATGTTATAATAGAAATATTTGTGTGCATGTGTAGTAATAATTCACTGAGTAAAAGGAAACACATTGCAGCACAATTAAATAAAGGTGATAGGCCAGGAAAACAAAACAAAACAAACTTTGTGGCAACTTCCCATTGGATTAGAATGTTCTGTATTGCCTTGGGATGAAGAAACTCGTGACTGCTTTGAGCTATGGCCGAATTCTGAAATCTCAGGGCCTTGAGGCTGATTCAAATATGAACAATAAATTGTTTTTGGCTTGGGCAGAATCCCATTCCTTCATTAAAGTGATGACAGTTAATAATCATCCAGGGGGACCCCTCTGCTGAGCCTGTGCTCACAGCTCTGCAGGCCAGGTTTTCTGCTCCTGTTCTGCCAGGTACCAACCCCCAGGGCTGTCCCACCCCCCCTGCTCCAGTAACTCCCAGCAGAAGAGTTCCAGTCTCTTTGCCCACCGAGAGAATAAATTCCGTGTCTGTCAGCAGCACGCCACAGCACACGCTCCACAACACTCAACTTTTAAACAGCTTTGCTACATAAAAACATTTTACCTCTAATACTGTGTTTTTACCCTGATTTCCTCATTAGGTGTGTGACAAGCAGCAGCTCTGACACTGCCCTGGTACAGAAGATTCTGTAATGACACCAGCAAACCTCAAAGGCTTTTAGAAGCCACCCCAAAGCAGCTTCTTTTAATATAAACCAGCTTCTTTTAATATAAACCAGCAGAGACCCAGCAGCAGAGCCATTGTGATTTCTGCTGGCTGCAGTCCTGGCCCACACTATTTAACGGCTTTTATTAAATATTTAATTACCCTCTTGAATACTTTCCTTGATCTCTGCCCTTTTCTCCTGGGACAGGTTCCCAGGCAGCCAGCACTGACACTACTTCTGTGAGAATATTAAATGTTTATAGTGATTTTTATATATAGGGATGATCTCCAAGTGCTTTACGCAGTGAAAGGATCAGTCACCTCGCCTCTGAAATGGAACACATCCTGCTCACTGCTCAGAAAACATTATTTACTGCAAGTGTTCCAGGACACAGCTGAGAAAAGGGGAAATGGATCTCCAGAGCCAGAGCTGAGCCAGGCAGGGCAGGGCAGTGGGGTCAGGATCTGCTCACTGCAGGGAGACCCATCCTGCCCTAAAATCCAAACCTCAACAGGGATCCATCCTACCCTAAAATCCAAACCTCAGCAGGGATCCATCCTGCCCTAAAACACAAACCTCAACAGTGATCCATCCTACCCTAAAACACAAACCTCAACAGGGATCCATCCTGAAACACAAACCTCAACAGGGATCCATCCTGCCCAAAAATCCAAACCTCAGTAGGGATCCATCCTACCCTAAAATCCAAACCTCAGTAGGGATCATCCTACCTGAAACTCAGACCTCAGCTCACCTGGCTTCTGCTCTGCCTGCAGCTGAACAGGCTCCAACCCCACAGGGTCACAGGTGAGCTGCAAGGACCCTCAGGGGTCACTGGCTCCAGCTCCTGGACCTGGTCTGGGCCATTTGCATTGTTAGGGGTTGGACTCAGCCTGAGGCTGAAGGATGCAATGTCCTAAATGGGTGGGGTTTTTTTTTCCCTCCTTTCTCAGCTGTAATTTACTGCTTGGAGTTTCACTGAGATGCTTTATTTCTTCTTTCACACAAGCCAGCATCTTCCAAGAGTGCCCAATTAAAGGAAGAACCATTTCTGAGCAGGCTCAAGCTGCAGAGGCTGTTTGAGGTGTCTGGGGGCTCCCCCACCCTGTCCTGGCTGGGCAGGGGACAAAGCCTGGTGTCCCTGGGGATGAGCCAGGCCTAGAGCTGGGCCAGGCTGTGCCAGGCACAGGCTGAGCTTTGGTGCCCGTGAGCTGAGGGTCTGGTGTTGGGATGTCACCGATCATTGTCACAGAGCCCAAAAGGGCTCAGAGCCCAGCACTGCCAGCACCACGGGCTCTGCTGTAAGGGCCAAAAACCAGGGATAGGGGCTGCAGGCACTTCTGTAAAATGCTGTTTATTGTCTCCAAATGACACAGTAATTTATTTATTATTTAAAATGCTGTTTATTGTATCCAAATGATACAGTAATTTATTTATTGTTTAAAATGCTGTTTATTGTCTCCACATGATACAGCAATTTATTTATTATGTATTTATTATGATACAGTAATTTATTTACTATTGTGTATCCAGCTGATGCAGCAATTCAGGGGTTGTGGGTGACAGAGCCCAGCCCAGCCCTGTCACCTCAGCTCTGGGTTTGTCTGGAACCACTCTGGTTCTGGTTACAATGCATTATTTACTTTTCATTGCAGAGCATCTTAACACATGGCAACCAATCAATATTTTACTGTTCCCTAGAGCCTGTCACAGCTACCAACATCACCATATCCACGTTGCTGTTTCCAATCACTAAAGGTCACTGTGTCACAGTTCAAGCCAGAAGTTGTTTTTCAGTTTTCTTGCAGTGGAAAATTCTGAGATCTTTTCTCTACCTGCAACATTGGCTTTCTTGTTTGCCTGTGAAAATCTTTTTGTTTGGTAAAATCATCTTTTGTTTGAGGTGGGTTTATCCTTTGCTCTGAGCCATAAAATCCCCTTCCAGCTCACTCACTCTTTGTCTTCTGGTGACCCAGTCAGACTGGCTCAGCAATTCTGTTCTTCTCTATCAAAACTTTGATATCATTTCTATTCCTTCTTCAGATTCTCCATCCAAAGATCTTTCTGTTCCACACACACGTGTGTGAGACCTTCCTGTCAAATCCTTCTCCTTCCCAGCACTCCAGCCCTGCATGGGACACTCACTGCCCCTGAGGATCCTCGTGGCTCCCTTCCCACCCAGAATTTTCTGTGGCTGTGGCTTGGAAGGGACCTTTAAAGGTCACCCAGCCCCAACCTCCCTGCCTTGGCTCGCCCTGGTTTTCCACAGAGCGTTCCAGAAAGCCAAGGAGTCTCTTCAGGAACAGAAATGCAATTTGGCTCCTGGAACGTCCTCATATTTTATTTAAATGACAAGATGGATCCTAATTTTTGCTATGCACAATGCATATTGATGGGGCAGGAGGCTGAGGAGAAATTGCTTTGTGTTTTCAGCGAGGGGGTGGGGGGCTCCTGTGGGAGCTGCCGGCTGGGCACAAAGCCCCTGCAGCCGTGGGGACCCTCGTGGCCTGTGCCACCACCAGGGGCACAGAAAGCGCTGCCACACCTGTCCCCGTCCTCTCGGATCCCTGGGACACGCTGAACGACATCGAGTCATGGAATCATTGCTGGATTTCAGAATCATTTCCAATTACTCGACTGGGGTTTGAAAAGACCCCCAAGACCTTCAAGTCCAATTTGACCAGCACCCCCACTGCCACTAAACCCTGCCACAAATGTCAGCTTGCTGCTGTCCCCTCCCAGGGACAGTGACCCTGCCACTGCCCAGGCCACCTGTGGGGTGTGTGCTGGCCTTTGCACCCTTGTTAGTGGTTTGTCATCAGCCTTGTCTGTTTTCCCTTAGACTTAGGATTAACAGAAACACGACTGAGGGGATTTTTGTGTTCGGGCTTGGGTGTTTATTATATTTTATTAGAAATCACAGAAAGCACGACAGCACTTTTAGTTCTTTGGTAGAAGTGGGAAAAACGGCTACAGTTGAGGTTGTTTTAAGGTTTTTTAAAGCTAAACAAACTAATAAAAGTTTAACATCTACATTATTTATTTTTTTGATTTAATAATAGATTTTCACGACTTTTAGAGTGACATTTGACTGACTAACTAAAGACTACGACTTGGGTTCCGTGAAGAAGATGGAAGAAGAAGATGAACAAAGAAAAAGACATTACCTAGAATTTTGTATTTTGTTTTATATTCACTACTATACTATACAAACTTTAAATTTAAAACTTACTGCTTCGTGAAAATACACACATTTACTTTACTACACATTTGTGATTTTTTACTCATCATTCACATTTACAAGCTTTTTTTCAAGGTTTTAGGTTTAGAGCAGTGTTTTCCAGGGGGTCTGTGCCTGGAAGCACAGAAAGCTCCAAAACTCCAGATTTTCGAGATCCAACAGCCACCCTTCCTGCACCCGGCCACTCCTGCAGTGAGTTATTTGGAGGATGCTTTAATTACTGCTTTAATAGTGTGACATGCAGCAGAAGGTGCAGTCCCAGCCCTGCAGCACGTGCAGGTCTGGCTGCAGCCCCTGCATCCCATGGCACTCAGCTGACACCGGGAGAGCCTGGCCAGCGGGAATTCCTTCCTTCCTTCCTTCCTTCCTTCCTTCCTTCCTTCCTT
>VWZS01003705.1:537-19301 GCA_013397075.1 Rhabdornis inornatus
TTCTTATGTTCAGAGTATTTATTCCTTACTCTTCTTTTATGTTGACATTTTATTAACACATTCTGGATCCAAACCCAAATCTGTTGTCATTGTAGATCACTTCTTTCTCTTACCTTAAAAATACTATTCAACCCATTTAAATGCTGTTATTTCCTGGCTGTATGTCAGATGCCTGTGTTCCTGTATCAGTGTCTCACCAGAAAATTCTGTTTAACATTAACGACGCATTTGTCTATCTAATGTAGCGCATAGTTTTGTTGGTTTTGAGAGTGTGAGACTGGGAGCTGTTGGGGAAATGAACACTAACAAAAGAGAACTCCCAGTAAAATCTTAAGTTTTTTTTTTTTTCATAAGAAGTGTAACATTGGTGCTATGTTTTATGTGCAGATGGATAGAAGAGAAAATAACAAGAGGTGGATACAAAGTTGAAATAGAAAACATGACAGATGAGATGGGAGTACTTAGTGTAGCAGGTCCATATGCACGACAGGTCCTCCAGAAGCTGACAAATGAAGACCTCAGTGATGCTTCATTTAAGTTTCTCCAGTGTAGACATCTGAAACTTTCCAATATTGCTGTTACTGCCATTAGGATATCTTACACAGGTAAGCAGTAGAAAAAAAATACACTTAAGGAAAGAGACCGTGAATAAAATAATAAATGTGATTAAAATTATGTTGAAAACTAAGTGTCATCATGTATTCATAAGATGTAGGTTTGCTACATCGTATATGTGAGTGCAGGAGGCATCGCGGTACATTGATTTTCAATTGTAATATGGTCAGGGTCTGTGCTGAGTTTTTCCAAGACCTTTTTCTCTAGAAATACCCTAGTGTAAATATTTATTTTGCAGAACAAAAGGCCAGTTCTGATAACCTCTTTCGTATTTGCTGCAAAACCAACGTCAAGAATTGTTTGGATTACTGTATATTAGTGTTGGTAATGTGCCTTGAAAATGTAATGTGGTAGTGCTTAGTATTTGGCTTTCCCAGTTACTTTTAATTTTTATTTCTTTTTGCATCTATTTTGAGTGTAATAGACTGAATTGAGAGCATTCTGAAGCAGCTGAAGTCCTTGCAATTCATACTCTCTTTCTGTTGTGTTAAATATGTTAAATACACTCATTTTTATTTACTCTCAGTTACATTTGCTGATCACTTGGCAAGTCATCATCTGTTTGTAATGTCCTTAATTTATCCTTGTAACTTGGTTATATGACCTTTTCTTATTGGTTATTTTGATAGTTTTTTACCCACAGTTTTCAGTTAGCGGTTTAAATATGAATAGCACCACTGCTTAAGATGTAGGGCACAAATCCTCTGGTAGTTCTTGCTGGGAATTAGACTTGCTGTATGATAGAAATGACCCTATAGTGTGAATTAACACTTACTGCATTGGTCCTCACTTTTGACCAAGGACAGGATTATATTTATTAGGATCATTTAACTGAGTTGATGAAAATACTAATCTTTTTTGTGTAACAGGTGAATTGGGCTGGGAGCTCTACCATAGAAAAGAAGATTCTGTACCTCTTTACAATGCAATCATGGAAGCTGGCCAAAAAGAGGGAATTGATGACTTTGGAACATATGCTCTAAATGCTTTGAGGCTGGAAAAGGGTTTCCGAGCCTGGGGAGCAGAGGTCAGGAAATGCAACTTCTTTATTATTCTTTCTGGAGGTTTGGGGATTTTTTTTTTTTTTTTGTGGGGCAGGGGGTGTTTTGTTGGTGGGTTTTTTTAATTTAATTTTCTTATTTTGTTATGACTATGCAGCTTTTAGTTACAGTTAGCACAGCTGTTATTTGTGCCATTTTCTCAGTTTAGCATGAAAAGAAAATTTTCCTCAAGCAGGAAGACCTGCTATAATTCTTACTGGTGATTTTCTAAATAAAAACAACTGGTATATTACATTGCACTGCTGGCAAAGAAACACTTATTTTGATTCACAGATGGTTTTCCTCTTGCATATAACAAAATCATGATGGTTTTGCTGAGCTCTAGTGTTTTAAAATCAAAGGTTTGGCTAACAGGTTCTCAAAATGTTTTATTTCTCTAATAACTATGTCATGAGAGGAAAAATATTTTTGCTTCATAATGTATTTGGAACTTTTTCATTTCCCTTTACCTTGTTCCTGCAGAATTTTCTCATTCATAATGAAGAACTACTTGGAGGGCCTAGAGAATCTGGGGGCAGTCAGTATAATTTCATTTTATTGTAAATTTCTCCTTTGGAAATGAAAGAACTCAAGAGGTTGAAATGGGGGGAATTTAAGGGTCCTTTTGGTTTGCCCTGTGCTAGTTATTTTCATTCTTTCTTCAAGTGCTGCCTAAGAAATTATTCCCCCTACAGCTAAGGGGAAGGGGTGAATGAAATTGGCTTTGTGTTTTATTTCCCTCTCCAGCTAAGCCACTCTGCTGTGTTGCAAATGGTGTGCGCGCCTCAGTTACAATCTTCTGAGGGTCCATTCTGCTTTGATGAAAAATCTTATTTCTTACTGAAAAGTGTTTACTTTGCATGTAGAAACATGATATGACTGGTTTACATATCTGTATGTCATATTAGGCGTGTTAGTTGATACATTTTCTGAATCCTATGTTGGAAGCTTGCAGTGTATTCAGACAGAAGTTGTGCATGCACAGTGTGGAAGACCATGACACAGGAGTAAATGGAAGGATGTAAAGAATTAATAAATACCACCCCACCCCCCCCCAATCCAAAAGCTATGATGGTCCATCATGTATGGATGGTGAATTTATATCTTTTAACAGATGAACTGTGACACTAATCCCCTGGAAGCTGGACTGGAGTATTTTGTAAAGCTAAACAAGGTATGTCTTATGGTTTTCAAATGTTGTATTATGTCCAAGATTATTCCTTAAGTGTTTGAACATGAAAAATGCCATTAGCTGGAAAATAAAATAGGTTTAGTAAATCAAAGACACAACTATAATTATAATTACTTTAAAAGTAGCAACTTGTTTAAAAAAATCTTCCCCAAGTTTCTTGCTATTGAAATTATACATTAGATCAGGAAGTTGCAAATGCTTAATGTTGTCTATGTGAAAAATAACTCTTTGTGATTTATTTTCAGAGAGAAATTTCATTCATGTACTTTTGTAAACATATAGTATGTATACACACATATACATATATATGTATATATACATACATGTATGTACACACACACACACACACACACATATATATATATACATACACACACGCAAGCTGAACAAACCTGTTCATACTGTGTTAATATTCTACCTGTTCATTCTTGTTAAAGCTGATATCTCTAGAATTTTTTCCCTGGCTACCACTCTGGTACAACAATTACTGAAGAAAAGTACATTTTTTAGAACTGCTAGGGACAACTGATAACAATAAGTTAAATATAAGTTAAATGAGTATCTTCGTTAAAAGAATAATTAGTTTTTAATGGAATTTCTGAAGAGGTCCTCTGCTCATAACTTGTTTTCACCTGATTTGAAGGTTAAAGAATGGAGCTAGTTGAATTCAACTGTGCAGTAAAAAAGAAAAGACGTTGTTTGATCTCCTTTAATTAGAATCTTACTTCTTTTTAATTAATATTTTGGCAATTCAAATTCTGTTTTAGTCTAAGACATATGAAAAATTGCTTGTCATTCTCCTAGTCTAAATGAATCACAAACTGTATGTCTAAACTATGTCAGATAGAGGACCTTTCCATGAAATCTGGTGAAATCTGTGCAGATCTAAAGCCATCTGCTGTTTTCAGTCACTCCATCAACTCAAACAGTAGTTGCCTGCACAATGGATCTGAAATTTCTAACGTGAAAAATCTGGTTATAGAGATTGCAAGTGAGGTTCCTAAATGATGGCCTGTTTCTGACGTGATCTTTTGCTTCAATTATTAATTTGTAAATTAAAGTATATAAAGGAGATCAAGAACAAAAAGTGTTTTCAAAACATTTAGTCTTGACAATGATGCAGTGTGGTATAGCAACAAACTGTTATTATTTATGTACCCTTTATACCTGAAATGGTAATAATCAGGTAATAAATGGTCCTTAATATATTTGCCCTGTTATGTGGAGGCACAGTAGAACTGACAAGAAGTATCCCAAACTTTAAGTTACAGCTCTAAATAAAAAGCAAATCTTAAACTTTGAACAGGAAAGAATTACACAAGCATGTTAAACGTAAAAGGGTGCTTTTATATTTATGAGACAATTTCACTGACCATAACAGAAAAAGCCCAGGAAGGTGTTTTTCCTCTCACTGTTGAACCTGTCTATAGAAGGTAAAGCTCTTCAACCTACGGAGGACTGAAGTAGGGTGCTCCCAAGGATATCAATGGCAGTTTCTGCATGTAGTGGAGTTACAGGTCTCTCCATTGGGTAGTATAATTTTGCCTTAATCCATGGAAGTGACACATGCAAAGGAAATACAGAATTTTATAGATTAGATTTAAGTTGCATTTACAAATCAAAGCCTTTCCATCTTGAGGAGAGATTAGCAGAATTGCAGGAAAGGCAATAAAAATATTTTACTATTACTTGTTTTTCTTTTCACTTCTTTTTGATACATCTGTTTTCCTTTTTTTTTTCTTTTCTTTTTCCTTTTCTTTAGCGTAAGTAGGAAAGCAGCCATAAGCAGGGAAAGCTGTAAAGCTGTTGCTTGCCAAGGTAGCCATGTGGATCATAGGAAGGCATTAGTGTACAAGAAGCACTTGATTCTTTAGTGTCTCTGCACTCTCTCTGCATGATTGAAATGCAGGGTTGGAGCAGTTCTCCAGAGCAGGTACTCACATTGTAGACAAATAGGCATGAATGAATGTCCCACAGAAATGCAGCGTGTCAGCCTGAAACATTTGCCAGTTTTGCTGAACTAATGTGAAAAAGGAAATAATCAATGTTTTTTTATTGACTTAAATGAGGGCAGTTGTGACTGTATGTTGACACTTCAGAGGTACCTGAGCTAATTCAGCTATTGGAAGCACTCTAAACGCTGTAGCATGAAATGCAGTGTGAGATTGTTTACTCTGCTTCTTGGCAGTTTGAGTCCCAGTCCCATGCCTCTGGTTTTGTTGCACATTTGGCATAGCACAGACCTCACCATATTTTACAGGCTGCCATGACTGAACAAAAGCAGAACACTCTTTTGTTACTTGTTTCTATTGTTATGCAAACTTTCCCCTTAAAAAAGGGTAAACGACATAAAAATTACAAGTAACAGATACTTAAATACTTCTTTTTAACATTTTGGTCTGTTCAGCTCCCCACGAGGATTATTTCTTTAAGCATGCGCCCTCAGCTGGGGAAAGTGCTGATTTCTGTGTAAATTAGAACCAAAAGGCACTGTTCAGTTAATTACTGGAGTTCTTCTAACTGTGCAACACGCAGCTGAAATAGCTCACAAAACAGAATTCGCTTATACTGAAAAGACTTCAGTATAAGCGAATCTTAAATGGTATGTCATGGAAAATGAAAGCAGTTTCTAAACAGATTAAAATGAATGAAGAGCCAGATGCCAGTGAAGGTAAATATAATCAAAAAGAATTTTAATTTCTACAAGAGGACATTCAAATATCTGGAGAATATGTATGAAGAGATGTAAAGTCTCCATAAAATCCTGATGGTCTCTGTTTAGAAAGTTTAGTGTATATATCATCTTTATGTACAGACGAACTAGTAATTTTTTTGTGTTTAATAATAGGAAAACCTCTTCAAAACTGAAGCTTTCTTTTTCCTTACAGGGTATTAAATTATAGCATGGCAATAAGTAAACCCATTTCCACAGGGTTTCTGTGTCAACTTTCATTTTGTCAGTAACACTGAGGCATTGTTCTAGGTGGTTTCCTCAAGAGGCTGCTTGATAATCCCTGTTTCGCTAATGTTGTAGTTGCTTCCTTGCACACATGAGCAGGATGGGCTGCAATTTAACAAAAGTGGAGGGACACTAACAGGATTAATTTATAATTTAGAGTATAAAATGCATTCACAACGTTGCAACAAAATTCTGTCCAGTTTAGGGATGCGTTCTTTAAAAATACCTGCTGTCTTTCTTTTGGCTGTTCAATTACATTTAGTAAGTTAGTTAGATAGTTGTTAGATAGCCTCATCTCATTAATAAGCACTTTGCTGCTAAATATTCAGTAGAGTCCTAATGCTAGTCACTGTGCCCAGAAATGCACAGAATATGTTTAAGGAAGAAAATGTGCAATTATTTTTGGTCTACATCCAAGAATACTGTTCCGTACATTTGCACTTGCTCAGGTTTTTCAGTGCTCAAATATACAGTATATCACTTCTGGATGTTTAAAATAACCTCATTTTTCACCTGACTGTAATGGAACAGAAATCCCCATGAAACTTGATGCTAGAGTGAAAAACCTTCATATCAGCCCACGGAAATTAATTCTTTCAGAAGGGTTTTTCTGAGCTCAAAGCCCGCGGTTGGCTGTTGCTGGGTTTGTGCTTGTGTTGCTGTATCCAAGACTGCCATCTCCTGGTCACTGCAGAAGCAGTGACTTGGGAACAACACCGCGGCTTCGGAAGGGAATGCAGTAGATGAAGGAAACCCTTTGGAACTCTGCTCTTGTGTGCTCTTATAGGTCAGGATCCGAGTGCTTGACTCATACTTCGTCTGTTTCCACTAGGAGAAACTGCCTGTTTTTGGAGGCAGTGTCTTTGCCTCAGCCCTCTTTATTTACTGGAGCAGGTATTTTGTTCTCAATTGCAAACTTCTTTCCAGATTTTTCTGTATGCAGAATCTCTTACTTTTTCTTAGGTCTATTCTAGCAGCTCTCCCCCCCCCTTTTTTTTTCTTAACTCCTTTTTAGTACCAACCTAAAACCTTCTCCTTTGATTCTTGCTTTTTTCCTTGTCTGCTTATCACTACTTGCATTTCATCTCCTCCATCCCTGCTCAGTGACTGCCTGAATGTCCTTGTCAAAGCACATCTCTCAGACTACAAGTGCTACTTCTTCTTCTCACTTTGACATTTGGTGGTTTTTTACTGTTACACCTGTTAGACACGTGAATATTTAATTGCTTTGGTATGCATTATGAATTGAAGTTTTGTCACACCCATCAGCTTCATAATTAGGTAAGTGAATGACAATTGAGTATTGACCTAACCTCCAACATAACAATATGTAAGATGTTATTTCTCAGGAAACTAGCATGAGCAGTTCTAAGGATGTGCCTCCACCCTTTTATTGCTTTGATTGCAGGCTTAGATTTACCGTTTTATTCCCTTCTTTTTCTAGTCATTTGTTTCTGTCCTGGCCGCTTACCAAAAGTGTCCCTCATTTGTTTCAGTCCAACTTGTGTTCCCATGGTCTTGGTGTGGAACGGCCTGAGTTTCAAGAATTCCTGCATCTCCCCGTGACTGTCATTGTCTGCCCTTGCTTCACTTCTCCAGCTTGCATCCTTTTTGTTCTGAGAGGAATGACTACAATAGTGGTCACTGACCCCACTCCATAACCTGGAATAAGACTGTTTTCCATGCCAGCTTTACTCCACACAAACAAAGGGAAGAGAAGGAAGAAGCAAGAGCAGAGGCTTTGCTGCCTGGGCTAAGAAGGGCTAAGGAGCCTGGGGACAGGAAAAAGGATGGAGTGATGGATAGGAAATTTGATATAGGGTGTGGTGCTTCTTCCCCCTTCCCCCGCTTTTAGTCCCCATTTATTATGGTTATAACATACTGAGAGTACTTTTCCACCTAAGTCCTGTCCCCATTCAAATTGAATTTCAGGAGTGAGTGGAACTGTATTCTATCATGACTTCATTTGGTGTCCAGAGGACTTAGTCAGAAAAACAGAGGACTTTTTCCATAAATTTATACAGGCTAGAAACATATTAGAAAGGATCTGCAAAGATTTTGTTATCTGTATAAAATGCACATCTAGGTGTGTGTTTGTTTGGCTGTCTAAAGGAATAAGCACCCAATAAGGGATTTTGAGCCAAAATAACTCAGTAATTCATCAGTTGCATCTATCATATCCATTTCCTACAGCTGACTGCATACAAGAAGGGCTTAGGTGGATTGAATGAAAGATGCATTGGTGCAGGTGCTATACATACAGACTCCACCTCCCACCTCCCTTACAAAATTTTGTGTGGTGTAAGTTGTAGCTTTGATTTGCTACAGAAAAAGAAACTTGGCAAATATTTGCTCTCTGAGAAGAAAAATTGTCTTCATTTATCAGGCTGGTGAGGCAGATATCATTTGGAGTGCTACCCTGAGATAATTAAAGAGCATCTAGCTACGAAAAATTTAAAAATACTGTATAGAGGCTTCCTCCAGA
Source organism: Rhabdornis inornatus (assembly GCA_013397075.1). NCBI lineage: Eukaryota > Metazoa > Chordata > Aves > Passeriformes > Rhabdornithidae > Rhabdornis > Rhabdornis inornatus. The sequence continues at coordinate 8,829 of VWZS01003705.1, forward strand.
GTGTTGTAGCATTATGGTTATGGTAGATGACAGCAGCTGTTGGTGCTGCTTTACTTAGTGGGGTGACTTTGTGTTCATGATTTGGCTCTATGCCCACATTCCTAAATGGTATACTGGATAAACTACAGCAGTTCCTTGTTGAGAGTTGTATATCTTTGCTGCAAGTAACTGTTGAACAGGTATAGTGTATTTCTTTTTAGGCACTTTATTCTGATAAACTGCATGGTGTGAGAAACAAAAAAAAAAGTTTTTGAAAGGCTTATAGATAGTTTCTATTCCTTTGCTTCCCTTAAACTAGAAGAGGTTTTTCCAGAGGATTAGAATTAAATTGGGGTGTCATTGAAAGCCAGGTACATTTGAAATACAGTAAGTTAAACTCTTTAAGGTATCTCACTGTGCATAAAAAAATCATATTGGTTATTGTCTCATAAACTCTTTTTAAAAAACTGGGTTTATCTAGTGCTATCAAACACATGGCAGCTAACACAAAGTAAAAGCCTGATAAGAAGGATAAGGCAAATACATACATAGTGTATATTAATAGATTAACTAATTAGTGGTATCCCTTTAGCTATGTGCTATTTTAAAAATCTGGCTGATTTGTCTTTGTGATATGATTTCTCATTTTAGGTTTATCTAAACATATCTAAGACACAAGTAAAAAGGAACAGCCCATCTTTTTATCTGGTGAACTCAATCAAATAAAACAAAGCTAAGCAGTAGATACTGTCTTTATCTTTGGTGTCTGAGAAGTGTTTTTATTTTATGTGAAAACCATTGCATCTGCCAAAGCTAATGCTTTGGAAATTTGTGCCAAAGTAATGGAAAGTCTTCTGTATTTTAAGATTAGCTTATTAGGACTGTCTTTACTTCAACTAGTATAAACATTTTACGTTTATTGTTCCTACACATAAAGTACTTTTTTTTTTTTTTTTCCTACACATAAAGTACTTTTTTTTTTAAACTCAGACAGTGAAGAGGAGCTTTAAATTTTATATTTGTTCAAGGTTGGAATATTCAGTGTTTTAATTTGTTTATATTCTTTTTCTTCTGTTTTGTTGGTTTTGGGGTTTTTTATATTAATTAATTGGATTATACTGGTTTAAACAGGATGAATAATTTTTGAATTATATTTTGTATGACAAGATAAAGCAAATAGAAGCAGTATGCAAACTGACTATTTTTCTCCTAGAAAGAGGAAGTGTTTGTTACCAAAAATAGCCAGACTGAGGTTGAATGAATCAGCTCCCAAATTCTGTTTTGATTGGAATGAACAATCAGATGCACATACTCTTAAAAAGCAAAAATGAATAATGGTGGGGATACATTTGAGTGAAATTGACTCAATGGGTACCCAAGAAAAGAAGTAAACTGAACTTGTTGAATTTCTATAGTTGGAATTTTAGAAGGTGCTTTAAATATTTTAAAGTAAATATAGACTTTTGCAGTTGTGCATTATATATACACATGTATTTTCACACATACATTTTTATTCATGTTCATATAGTGATCAAGTATGTATGCATCTGTTTATGAATCTATACATAAATAGATACACACATTTTTGCAGTGTGTGTGTGTATATATATATACGTATATATATATATATCTCATGTAGGTGCACACATTTTTGCAGTGTGTATATATATGAGAGGTGTGTATTTTGTAGAGTTTGGATTCTAGATTATGTCCTGCTTATTTTTCCAAGCCAACATTCTAAAAAGACTGGAATATTCTTAACCTTCAATAATCAGAAGATAGCAAAGAACAAGCCCTTTACATGAAATCTTCCATATGCATCTTCATTTAGCATAATAGCTGTGTGGTGGTTTATTTCTGGTGGCCAAAAGCTTGGCCCAGTTAAAATTAATTGGGAAAGGATTTAATTTTGTATCAGCAAGCAACGGGCAGAAAATGATCCACACTTCAGGTAGATTCTAAAGCCTGCTAGCTGCTTGCTCTAGTGGTTCCCATACCTAGGGCATATAACATTGCATTTGAATACTTGTGTTTAGTTCCACAGTTATATTCCATATGACTAAATACCTGATACTACATTAGCATGAATAGGAAGGAATTGATACAGTGCTCAGTATCCCTATAGAATGTTTACTTCTTGGTATTTCTCTTTGTTATTTAAAGCATTTTGGTCTGTGAGTCATGCTATGGTATACAGTCTTACCTTGCATTTGTAGTTGCAGGTTTTTCCTACAGTTGCATATACCATGAAGCAGAGAAGTAGCTGATTATTTTCTGGTGTGAGATCTTTGCTTTATATTTTGCAGCAGTATCTTGACATTATATTCTAAAATGAATCTTTACAGTCTTTTTTGTGATCTGAGCTGTATTTCATGCTTTTTTCCCCCAAAGGGTGCCAGCTCTGATCTTTATCTGCTTTATCCCCAGTTGAACCACCTTGATTTGCAGACTAACTGCTCCTTAACTGGTTCATAAGCTGTTTTTCAGAACTGCTTACAGAGCCTAACCTTTCATAGTGTAAAAACTCTTCATCACTTAAATAATTTCTTCTGAGCCTACACATGGATTTGCGTGGACCTCAAGAAATATAAAAACACATGAAGTAACTGTATAATATCTATTCCATGTACATGTTGCCTGTAATTCTGACAGTACAATAATTCTCTACTGAAATTAAAGAACATTACCAGAAATAGTATTTTTGAAGACTTCAACAATATTTCATTTATTTTCCCTTAAACACTCATCACATTAACATAATTCCTACTTCAGACCTAATATCAACTTAAAATGGCTTTCACTGCTAGTGAAGCAAAGGGTAGAAGGCTAGAGGACTTTGTAACTGCTATTATATTTCTGCCCATGGGGCAGGCTTGTGTGTATTTGGCAGTTTAGTTTGAATACAATTCTTTTGTTCTGTCTGATCTATGCCATAGGAGAACAAATGGACATAATGAAGAATTTCTTCCTGGAAAGGGTTGTTAAGCATCGGAAAGGGCTGTCCAGGGAGGTGGTGGTGTCACCATCCATGGAGATGTTCAAGAGACAACTGGACACGACATTCTGTGCTATGCTGTAGTTGATAAGGCAGTGGTTGGTGAAAGATTGCGTTCAATGAGCTTAGAGGCCTCTTCCTACCTAAATGATTCTGTGATAGAATCCAGCTACTGGAATCAGCTCAGTATGATCAGATACAGTAAATACTGTCCTATATACCCTTGAGGGTTCTGAGACTTGCCAGTGCTACCTCCATACTTGTCACACATTTGTGCAGTCTTCCTCTGGAAATATGAGAATCTGCTTGTACCTTTCAAGCAGGCTGAAAAAGAAAATTCCAGACAATAGCAGCATTCTTTACAAAACATGCTGCATTATCCCATAAAATGGGAGATATGGGAAAAAATGTACCTACGTTAAAACAAGAATACGGAGTAAACTGCGAGCTGTGCAGCCTGGCAGAGACATCAAAGTGGAATACTGACATGTGCTGACATTTGTGACATTACTGTCACAAATTGATGATGACTTCAAAAGGAAGCATGTTGACAGAGCAAGGCCCAGCCTTCAGGATCTGGGTGCTGGAATTCACTTCTTGTCATAGTCACTGAAATGATGTATAGTCTTCTGGCTTGCAACTTTAACTGGGCAGGTAGTCTTATAATGTGGCTCACTGTGTTGGAATTATGGATATTAAAGGCTGAGATTTAGGAAAACTAATAAAGGGAATCAATTTACCAAAAAGGTATAATATGCCAGTATAAAAACAGCAAGATACAAGATACACTATCTGTCAAAGTTTTGATTTCATCTGTATTTCATACTAAATACTTATTTGACAGGCAAACACACTAAGATACATTTAAATGTTTATATCTCTAAACATATTGGAGAACCCAAATAAACATATATAATCATTATCTTGTTTTTTTTCAGGCAGCAGACTTTACAGGAAAACAAGCACTGAAGCAGATTAAAGAAAAGGGGCTCAAACGACGACTGGTATATCTCACCCTAGAAACAGATAATGTTGATCCAGAGGGAAATGAAAGCGTGTGGCACAATGGCAAGGCAAGGACTATAGTTCGTGTTGTGAAAAATCAGTCCTAATTCTCCATGAACAGAATTTTTGTGTTTCAAGTGTGAATGCATTATTTCTATTTTACTGTCACAGAACAATTTGACGCTATGATAAGCACTCCAATCTTCAAGAAAGAAGTAAAGACTAACTAGGCACCTACAGAGAAGATGTAAAATGCTGTCAAGTCATTGAAACTAGAGTTGGAACAGACTAAAGTATTGTCATCCATTCTCTTCTTCTGCAAGTTCACTGCAGTCCTAAGAAAACACTTCTGCTATTCAAAAGAAATGAAACAACGACAAAGTTTGGGGCTCCACACTTCAGCACAGATTATGTGTTGAAATACTCACTGGCAGTTAAATTATTACAGATAATAAACATATGCATGTGTATTGTATGTGTTCCAGTGAAAACTTAATTGAACATAATAAGAATAGGTGTTTTTTCAAAAAGCAAAAACTTCCCAGTTTCAGGTGGTGTTACTCTGTTGAGAATATTATGAACTGCATGACACACTTGAAACTTGCATAATGTCTGAAGTGCATAAACCAAAATGTGAGATGTCTAGTTGTTTGGGTTGTTGGCTGGGTTTTTTTTTTCATAAAATCTCACTGCATCTTGAAAATGAATACAATTGTTTTTGGTTTTTTTCAGGTTATTGGCAATACCACATCTGGGTGTTTCAGTTACGGAGCTCAGCAGAGTCTAGCTTTTGCATATGTTCCCATGGAGCTCAGCAAAGTTGGACAGAAATTGGAAGTTGAACTTTTAGGTAAAAATTATCCAGCAACCATTATACAGGAGCCATTGATGCTGACTGAACCAACAAGAATGCGCCTTCAGAGAAAGGGTGAAAGTCCCAAAATATAAACACAGATGAGGATTGAGCAAATTGTGCAGTAGGAAATAGTGCCATTAATATGCATAAAATTAAGAGAATTAAACTACTCAGGTTTTCTAATTACTAAACACAAGATCATCATTGCCATATGTGAGTGAGAAATGCAATGGCATTACTTCCTACTTCCCTGTATGCACTGTTCACATTGGAGAGCTGAGCAGGGTTGATGAGCCGCTGTGCATTCTGCTTCCCAGAAGCACTTGTGCAGAAAGTGGCAGGGAATGAGTACATTGTTGATCCAGCTTGCTCCCGCATTGGTTGGCAGATCTGCATTAATCCATATGAGAAGTGTGTCCTTGATTCTGTCCAATAGCAAATTCCTCTCCCTCCCTCACACTCACAGTTCCTTCTTTGCCTGCCCTTGAGGTAAAGTAGCTTATCCTGCCTTCTTTACACCTGAATAGCAAGCTTACCATAAAATCATGTCACTGGTTCTACACAGTATGCTTCATAAGGAATGGAAAGACATCCAATTAACCATTGAAATAATAAAGGCAATATTAAAGGTAAACTGAAATGTTGACTTTTTTTTCTCTGCGTGTCAGCCTGGTAGAAATTCTCATAGAAAAGCAAAATCTAGTTCTTCTCAATGAAACAATTATAGGAAGCCAATTCTTTGCTATTTTATGTAAGTCATCTGGCATATTATATGTAATATTCTACAGCAAGCAGTATGTTATTACTCAATTTCTGAACAAGTCTTAAATTATAGATTTACTGTATTAAATCTGAACCACTAGACTGGCACCAAAGATGGTCAGTTTTTTCTTACTGTTAATTATAGATTGAAGCAACAGTAAGAGCCATATATTTATTACTACACAGAAATATTAGCAATGAAAAAATATAATTAAATTCACAGCAAAGAGGTTTTATTGAGTGTTAAATAGTCAATAACCCAAGTAAGCAGCATTAGGATAGTGTGTATGATGGGAACACACTAAATTGATAAAAAACTCATCTGGAATTCAATAATGTTCTCAACAATTCCTTTGAATATTAATGTTAAAATTTCCAACTTAGTAATGCTGTCCTTTAGGCTATAGATAAATGTTTTCAAAGTATGTATGAATCATGTCTGAAATGCACTTTCTTCAAGGGAGTCAGTGCCTCTAAATCTTCAGCAAAGAAGCAAATGTATAAATAGTGTATACCAGGAGAAACACAATTTGAGTAATGAACACTGACTCTTGATAAAGTAAGCTGACATTACGCAGTGCTGTTTTGCGTATCTTTTGCAAAGCAGGTGAAAATTTCATGTATGAGCTTTGCCAAGTTTGCATGTAGTACTATCCTGAGTGAAAAATCCATTCAGAAATTATTCTCTGCTATACTTCCATAAGTGATTCAGTTATATTTTGCTGAACCATCAAAATGTTACTTTTTATAAAGATAACATTATCTGTAATGAGGCACTTAACCACTGTGACTCTGTGAGCATTTAAGAAATCCGAAGTAGAACATGATGCTATGTGGTTTTATTTAGACTATGGAAGAAAAGAGCAATGCTTAGGATGCTTAGGAATGCTTAATTTTAATATTTCCCAAGATTATGCAAATTCACTAGACCCCACATCCTGGAGTGTAGTGTAACAGTTAGCCTGAGACAGATTCACCTATACTTTCCCAATCAGCTTTTCTATGCCAAAAATGTTCCTACAATGCCTCCATATCCCAGTCTGACAGTTAGAATCAGGTTTGTAACTTCTTTTCTGACTCAGAAGAAATATAAATATGTCAGCTGGATCAATCTGACTGCAGAAGGACAGGCTTTTTGCAGCCTGAGCAAAGATTAATGAATAGCAGATAAAATTCCTGCAGTCAAGTGAACTCAGAACCTGAGTAGGCATACCCTCCAGCAGCTTGTACTGCATTTCCAGCTGTAACCTCCCAACCCCTAATTTCTCTGTGAAGCTGGTGCAGACTTCTCTCATTTTACAGTGTAGTATTATATCCAAGCCCAGACACTGATTTCTTTGGGGGTTACTCACTGACAGCTCTTGTCACCCAGGCCTCACCAAGATCAAGCCTCGGCCAGTTAGTGGGAGCTAATGTATGAGGAGTGGCTGAGGTCACAACTTCCTGAGGGGCAGACACTGATCTCTTCTCTGTGGTGACCAATGACAGAACCTGAGGGAATGGACTGAAGCCTAGTTGGGGAAGGTTTAGGTTGGATGTTATGAAAAGGTTCTTCGCCCACAGTGTTTTTAGGCACAGGAGCAGGTTCTTCAAGTAAATGGTCATGGCACCAAATTTGTCAGAGTTCAAGGAGTGTTTGGACAATGCTTTCAGGCACACAGTATAATTCTTGGGGTTGTCCTGTGCAAGGCCAGGAGCTGGACTCAGTGAGCCTTGTGGGTCCTTTTCAATTCAGCATATTCCATGGTTCTAAGTTTCATTTTATTTCAAGATTTAGATAAGGTAACAATGTGTCATGATGTTTCTGGGTCAAGGCAATACAGTTTCTTTCTTGCAGGCAATTTACAAGACTATAACAACTTCTGCTTCATCACTGACCACACGTAAGGCAAATGGAGTATCTCTCCGTTACTTCTTAAGAATGTCTGTGCTTTCTCTTTAACAATGAATTCAGGAGCAGAGACATCAGAAGTAGTTTTAAGCGAGGGTGGCTGAGAATTAGAAGTGCTGTAGCTGTGATAGCAGTGTTTGAAAGTGCTTCCTAGTTGACCTGGCTTCTTTTTACTGCTCTGATACCCAAGTCAGCTTGCTGAATATTCATCAGAACAGCTCAACATTGCATTCTGCACAGCATGGATAAATGAAATTATCAAGACAGAGACGTGCCCACATACAGGTTCACATATGTAAGTCAATCCTTTAAAATATTAAAAAAAAAAAAGTACATAAACCTGACGAAACGAGGTGGGGGAAGTGTTCAGCAACTATTGTAGTTTCCTGTCACTTCTTTTCATTACAGATTGAAATATGGTGTTGCCTAAACTTGTGCCAAGACACAGCAAGAGGAAGTGAATAAGAGCAAGAATGCTTAAGTATTGAGCTTTAAGAGGACTTCTAACCAATCAAACAAATACCAGTGTAAAAAGACTGATAGGGACTTCTTTAGAGTCTTTCTCAACCTCATCAGCTAACAGAGGAGACACATTGCAATGAGGTGAAAAAATGTCAGTTTGTCATCTAGGAAATTTCTTGAAATACTCAGATCAGGATATGTAAAAAGCAGTTTTCTCAGACACTTTTGTTTGCCATATTCCTATATTTTTCCACCTCCAGAGTTTTTGCACACCAGAGTAGATGTTACTATTACCATTTGAATTTTTGTTCCAAGTTTCCATGTGCTATGGCAAAAAGTGTCCATTTCATGCTTTGTATGGCATGATAAATCCACATTGATACTGTAACCTTGTGAGTCACTGTAATGGGTTCTTTAATCACTGATCCCAAAACAGCATCCAAATTATTCAACCCCAAATTTGGAAAAAATAAACTGAAACATAAGAGACTGAATATTGACTATTTCCTGGATTTATTCTTTTGCTTCAAGAGAATACTGTCTGAGAAAAATAGTTTTTTCTGGTTGAGATTCCAATTCCCTCAACTAGTAATAAAATAAATATAAAACCAAAAATACTGGAAAATATGTCAGGCAGCAACATCCAGACTGTGACTGTGCAGTATCTGCAGTGTATATTTAAGACAGTTCAAGGTAATGTTTTAACTATGGTCAGGCAACAAGGTTATCTAGTTCTAGTGGAGTAGGATAACCAGTACATAGCTTTTGACACTTCTCTACAGGGAAATATGAATATTGCTACATTTGAATATCATTATAACTTTGGAAATACGAAACGTGAATAGAAATTATAAATTTTGTTTCAAAATTTCTGGTTTCACCAGCACTGTAAGGATTTTCGAAGTACTTATTTTGAGAGAACAAAAAGGGTTTCTGTGGGAAAGTGCTAACATTTGAATGAAATTTAACCTGTAATAAGGAAGAAGTTAGAAAAATAAACAGTTCAATGAGACGTTTGAGACTAGTCATGGGATCTAAACTAGAAACAAGAGAAATCGGAACTTTGAAGCTTTTGAACAGTATGAATCACATTTCAAAAAAGAAAATACTACTCATGGTCACACACCAGTTTGTCAGTGATCCTGGAATTTAGTTCAGAAAAAACTAATTTTAGGACAGTACCATTGCTTCTTGTTCCAGTCCTGACTCTAGATTGTAGTACATTCTCATTGTAGAAAAAAAAATTACATCACTCATCATAGCTGTTGTTTTCAAACCAGCAGGGAAACCTGTGGGATTATAAAAAACCCAAGCTGGACTATTCTTTCACCTGTTACCAAAAGGCAATATAAACTTGGGAATATACGTATTTACCATTCCAGCTAAATGGGAAATATATAGTTATTTGATCTTCCACTAGATACTGAAATGTATGTGTATTCCATGGATGAACAAAATTGACCAGAGTTGACAGCTATTTCCGTCCTTTCACTCTCTTAGATTTTACATCAAGATTATTACTAAGGGAGTGGTTGTTTGCAATATTGCTTTAGATGATTACATGGTTTGAAGAAACAGCTCCATGAACATTGCTGCTATTTCTGCTCCCGTGTTACTTCATTTCCTACACTGTAACAGTCACAAGCACCATCTTACAGCCAGATCTCGATCTGGGCTTCTCATCGCAATGGACAAAATGGAGAGAAGAAAGCACTGGGCTGCTTATGATTTTGCAGGGGATCGGGGGTTGAAGGGGGAGAGAAGACACAGGGGTCTCTCCCGTGTGTGTGTCGGGGGGTGTTGTGTGTATGCACGCTAGCAGCTGATGCTGACAGGAGTTTCTCCAGCAGGAAAAATCGCTGCCTTGCTCAGCTCAGCTACATCTTCAGTGATGGCTGCAACTTGTTTTTCCCAGGCTGTCCTGCACATTGTCCAGCAGCAAAGGCCGTGTGTGTGTTGCAGCTGCCTCACTGTGCTTACACACAGAATAAGCTCTGTAGGCAGTAATAAAGATGAGCTGCTATGAAGGCAGAAGTAACAGTCCAAATTTACAAGAATGCACTCTGTCTTATCCTCAAAATGTTGTCCTTGTGATAATTGATAAAAGATTCGTGTTAATCACAAAAGCATTGGGGTTTGTATAAACCAGAATACTAAGCTCTGAAGTGAAGCATGGATACTAGATAAAGGAAATTATATGATAAAATCATTCTGTTTAAAATCACCTTGTTATATTATATTATGTAACGTTATGTTATATTATGTTATGTTTTCCAAATAANTGACTTCCTTAAAACTACAGATGAGTTGAGACACAAACTTGCACATAGTTCCCTTGTTCCCTTGGGAAAGGCTCCGAGTCTTGAACCGGGTGTTCAATGTAGGAGTTGGAGCAAGACAAAATTAGAAGGGACCGCCAGCATCAGCGGGTTGCATACCTTGCGAACACCGGCAACACCTTTACAATTTGCTTTTAAGCTGACACCAAAACCCAGCGGCACAAACCCGCAGCACGGCACGGCA
>VWZS01003705.1:23794-54541 GCA_013397075.1 Rhabdornis inornatus
GTAATTTTTTTTTAATAGAGGTGACATTCTGTGCAGCAGTAATTATGCAACAAATAATTATATTATGCAGCAAATATCTGTAATCTTTTAAAAAATTGTTTTACCCATGGATATGATTAACAGTTGCTTAGAAACTTGAGAAAGTAACCTAAATCTGGTCCTCTCTGGAGCTGAAATTTTGGTAGTCACCTTGCAATCCATATGAAAGAAAAGGAATGGTCTTGGTTTAAGGCAGCTATAGATTTTTTTATTATTATTGCCTCCTTCTCCTTTTTCTCATTTTCCAGATACAGGGCAAGAAATTACAGTGCTTTGCTAGTTTGTGTCATTCTGTATACTATTTTTTTTCTGTAATACAGCATTTTAAAATATTTTAAAATATATTTTATATANACAAAATTCACCCCTTACTAAGACTGGAAATTCAGTAGAACTATTAAATATCAGATCTAGTCAGTGTAAAGCTTGTCATCCCTATATCCAAATGATTTCTACAGTATTTGTACTCATTTAAAGCATGCAAATAAATATACAAGTGTGTATATATAATGTCCATTTAAAAGAGCAATAGAAAAATAGTTTTCTTTTATTGACCTTTCCTCCAGTGACTGTTCTCTGATACAGGCAAAAGCTTGATGGCTTCACCTGCCATGTGCATTTTTGCCCATTTCAATCCCATTTAAAATCTCTCACTCCATCTTGAGATGCACCTAGCCTTCAAACAGACCATAATGGTAATTCCTACCTGTTATATTTCTAGCTAAAAGTGTAAAAGGCTTTGTGTTTGTTTGTTTGTTTGTTTTGGGTTGGTTTGTTCTGAGTTTTCAAATTGTGCTTGATTTATGCTTGGGAGATGTTAACTCTTGCAGTGCTATTTTCTTGTTTTCCTCTAGGCAACCCCTGCCCTCCACCTGCAGCTTCTTCATCATCTTCAGTGCTACATTGGTAAAATGAAGAGGCCCCAGAACTAATGCTGATCTCTAATGCAGCTGTGCTTCTTTTTGGGTTTGCTTATTAAGTTAAATTAACCAGTGGGCTGCATTGTTAGTGATCTCTCATGCTTCTTTTCTCTGCTAGATCCACACAGGTTTACAACACCAGATAATTTGGCCATGCCAGCCCAGCTGTCTGCCACTGGATGAGAAACTCCTCCCAGAGCTACTTCAAGAGGCGGGATATGTTACTCACATGGTGGGGAAGTGGCATTTGGGGATGTACAGAAAAGAATGCCTTCCAACCCGCAGAGGATTTGACACTTACTTTGGTAATGGTTTGGTTTAACATGGGCAATAAATGCTGTGTTAAAAAGGATAAGAAGCTGCCCGATTCTTGTAACAACAGCAGATTTACTGTTGATTTATTAGTAAAGCCATACCTGGTTATGCATGTTTCTGAAGTATCACTGCTTAACTTACCCATTTTTTCTCCCAAAAATATAGTAGACATTTGTATTGTATTTAAGATAACTTCCTTTTTTCTGTACATTTGTTTTTGCAGAAATCACTAGCTGCAACTGTGGAAAAAAAGGGTTCAAGTAAATTTCTTGTGTCTTGGATTTTTGTCCCAAGTTCTTTTTTTTCCAGAACATAAGACTGTATTTTTTTCAGATTCATCCATTTTGTCAGGGTACTGGGGGAGAAATCTAAAATCTAACTTCAAATGTAATTTTTGAGATTCAAGTGATTTTGAAAAGTTTTATTTTTGACTGCTAAAACACAAGAGCTCTCCATGCCTAACAGGCTAACCCTAGGTAGGAGCAAATCTGTATATGTAGAATTTTTTCTTAATTTCTTTTGGATATCTCTAAATGATACTGTCTTTTCTTCACCAGCTGGTGTCAGTAGTGGATCAGAAATTACATTACAGCAGACATAAAAGATGATTCATACTTGGATGTTTTTGAATAAATTAATTTAAAAATTCCAAACTTTCCAATAGAGGTGGAAGCCTTGCAGCAAAATACAAACATAGAAAATCATACTGCCAAAAATCAGACTAGTTCATGGCTAGATCACTGCTTTGGCTCTCAGTGCATTAGTTTGATGCTCATGGACATCAATGTATAAATAAGAAGTCATTGAACAGCTTTCAAAATGTTTAATTTGTTTTGAAGCTACAACTTGCATTAGCAATGAGAAGCCTATGTGGTATTAAATGTGGAGCTACTTAGATGTGTAAGGGGTGTTACAGTAGGTGGTCCAGGGTTGAATTAGTGTTTTGGCTCAAAACCATTAATGTTTTGACATTTATGTTTGACTTTTTATGGTGTTTATGTGACACCATGTTGGCCTGCTCATTTGACATCTTTTCCTGTTCTAGGCTATCTCCTGGGCAGTGAGGATTATTATACTCATGACCGCTGTGTCCTCATCAAAGCAAAGAATGTGACCCGCTGTGCTCTGGACTTTCGAGATGGAGAAGAAGTTGCAACTGGATTTAAAAATGTGTACTCCACAAATTTATTCACAGAAAGAGCTATAGATATTATAGCCAATCACAAACCTGAGAAGGTACAGGCAACAGCTGCTACTCTGATAACTTAAGCATTAAAGAATGTTTTTTAAAAAGTTAGTGAAATATTTATAGAGAGAGCTGTGTTTGAGCTGTTATTCAGGGCTATTCAGTAGGTGCATAGAGCTACATGTGAGAAACAGCACTGGTAAAACTCATCTCCTGCTTCCAAAACCGGCTTTGTCTGCATGGTCCTGGCCTGCTACCCTTCTCCATTTCTTTTATTATAATACAATTAATAATTTTTTAGAAATGGTTTAGCAAGTAATTTGCACTTCCAAAAAGAGAAGGGAAATTTGGGGTGAGAAGTTTAATAGCAAGAAATTGTTGACAGTTGTGTTATGAGGAAAAGATACACCTGATGTTTTTCCACAGCTTTTCAAAAGTAATTTTTCAAAGCTTTCTTAGTTTATGTGCAGGGATTAGAAGATGTGGAAATTGTAGAAATCAAAGCACACTTCTGGCATTGTTGATAAATCAGGTCTGCTTTTGCTACAGTAACTTTTGCACTTAGTACTTTAACTAATTTCCATTCTCTCCCTTCCACCCCAGCCTCTCTTCCTCTATCTCGCCTTTCAGTCTGTGCATGAACCTCTCGAGGTCCCTGAAGAATACATGAAACCATATTCTTCCATAAAAGATGTAAAGAGGCGCCATTATGCAGGAATGGTGACTCTTATGGACGAAGCGGTAGGAAATCTTACTGATGCTCTGAAAGCATATGGTCTTTGGGACAACACAGTTTTTGTTTTCTCTACCGGTAAGTTCCTTCGAGTATTCTTTCAGTAATAACTTTGCTACAGTGTCTCACAAGCTCCCTACAGAGACATCTGGCCACTCTGTCTTTCCTCTGGATATTTTCTAACAGCAGAAGAGTGATGAAAGTTGAGCAGGACTTCAAGTAAAACAGCGGTTTCTTTCCCTTCTCTTAGGGCTTTCTCAAGCTTGACAAAAACAACTCTGAAGTAGTGTCTGTGCAAATGGGGGATGCTCCTAGTGTTGTACAAATACCTTTGTAAAATCTGAGGAGTGCAATGGAGTTAGAAACATCCTACTTGATGCTGCAGTTACTGAGGATCTGTCAGAATTGAATCCTTACTAAGAGCTGTCTACAAATTTATTTCTTCTGAAGCAGTCTGTCCTGTCTGTGAATTGCCATATGTTGCATGAAGCACGAACAGCCAGACAAACAGCAAGCAGGTTGAAGCCAAAACTGTTTCTTTCCCTCGCTTCAAGGTGATGTGTAGTTTTTGTCTTTCTTAGGTGTTTCGCTGGCATCTTACTCCCATGAAACAAAGGTCTGTTAATAAACAGCTGAAAATATGATGAGCAGTCTAGTCAGCCAAATTACAGTCTAAATTTTTGTATGTACAGGCACATGATCCAGTTTCTAGATTATTAGAGTAATGCAAATAATACATTCCAAAGCAGTCTCCTTTGTTACCAAATTAAGAATAAAACAGGACCTTTTTGAAATACAGCTACTTGGCTGGGTTTCAGGAGCATATTTGCTCTTGTTTGATTGGAAGGGGGAAGTAGCCTTTCAATGCATACAGTTATTCTTTTGCCCACCTTTAGGGAGTAAGATATTAGGCTGTCAAAATGGCAAATTAATTTTCATATAAACACTTCAAATACAACAAAAACAACTAAAAAAACAGACAAGCAAAACAAAAAAAGTAAGAACCAACTAAAGTTTGCTGAAAATGCACTGATGTGTTTTGAGTTTAGCAGCTGCTTCCTTTAGCACTCAGAATCTTGGAATTTCATTTTGAGTCCAAACCTGTTTGCTTTATGATGTTACATTTGTGTCCAGGTTTTGGCTCTAGCAGGATTTGATAACTCTTCTGTGCCTGTTTCTGTTTGCAATGTCTTTATATTTAGAACTGAAAGTAAGCAAAGACATATGGAAAATGATACCAGTATTTATTCCATATGGAAAAAATCCAGTCTTTGCTGATGGGGCTTGGTAGAGTTATTTAAGTAATGCTTTTTCAGTACATTGTGGAATAAAACTAAGTGTATCTGAGCTAGAATTACAAGGTGTGAGGGAATTAAAAAGAAAAATTTGTGTTTTCATTTATGAGGCATTGATTTTTCTGAATGGTGACAGTCTACCCTGTTTTTTAACAGTGATTATTTTGCAATCAGTTGCAGGTATTTTTCAGCAACAGTCAAACAATCAGGAGAATCAAGTGTCTGCTCTATCTAATGGGATTTATTTTGAGTTAATTGGCAGTTTAAACTTCCTGGAGGTAAATTTAGTATGATTAAAATACATGGAAATTGGACTTAAATCAGCCAGGACAGGGGCCAGTGATTTGGGTTTTTTTAGTGTTCTCTCTTTACTTCACGCAGTTATTCTTTACAGGCATAAAACATTGCATGCAATAAGGACCCAGTTTCAAAAACCAAGTGCTATAACCATAAAACATTTTTAAAAGACCAAAAAAAGGAAAAAGAAGTGTCAAATTATTAATTTTTTCTATATTTTGTTTAGTACTTTTGCAGGTGTTGTTTCAGAATGGACATTAGAACATAGTTGAAAAGAAACACAGGCGGGTCTGCAGTTGAGCATCTCATGCAGAGAGCTGTGCTGTGTCAGATCTCCCTGCAGAACTTCCAGGTCCTTTGGAACTGGGAGTCCTGGTCTGCACTGCTAGCTATAATATGGGCATATGATTATAGTATGATTTACCTTTAGCTCTTGAGGATATGTCTGCTTGAAGAAGTGCCTCTTCCTGCCCCAAGTGCTCTTCTGTCACTGAGAAGGAGACACTCGATTTGCTTGGTGTGACACAGCAGGGGACACACACTTTTCTTTATGATCAAGAGCTCTCTCTCAGAAAATTCTTCCCATTTTGTGGGATTAAGAATCAATTTAAGGATTTCTATAAGACTGCAAGGGACAATCTAGAGAATAATAAAATTTATCAGTAAGTTTAATGAGCAATGTTAGAGACATAAAATCATCATACTTGCCCAGAAGGACTTGGGGGTGCTGTGGCTGAGAAGCTGGACATGACCCAGCCATGGGCACTCCCAGCCCAGAGAGCCAAACGTGTGCTGGGCTGCATCCAGAGCAGTGTGGGCAGCAGGGCAGGGAGGGGATTCTGCCCCTCTGCTCTGCTCTGTGAGACCCCACCTGCAGTGCTGCATCCAGCTCTGGGGTCACAGCACAGGAAGGACATGGACCTGCTGGAGGGAGTCCAGGGCAGGGCCACAAAAATTATCAGAGAGCTGGAGCACTTTCAGTGTTAGGACAGAGAGTTGAGGTTGTTCATCCAGGAGAAGAGAAGGCTCTGAAGACACCTTACTGCAGCCTTTCAGTATACTTAAAGCAGGCTTATAAAAAATATGAGGGCAGAGTTTTTGACAGGACCTGTTGCAATAGGACAAGGGATGATGGTTTTAAACTGAAGTAGAACAGGTTCAGACTACATATAAGGAAGATATTTTTTATGAGGTTGATGAAACACTGGAGCAGGTTGCACAGAGAGGTGGTAGATGTCCCATCCCTGGAAACATTCAAGGTCAGGTTGGATGGGGCACTAAATAAGCTGACCTAGTCAAAGAAGTCTGCTCATTGTAGGGGGGTTGGACTAGATGAATTTTAGAGGTCTTTTCAAACCCAAACCATTCTATGAGAAAAGCGCTCTCTGTTTTGTTAGCTGTGTGGTTTGAAAAGGTGTTGTTGAAAGCCTGTAGAGGAAAAAGAAGGCCCTAATTTTATGGTACATTTTACTAGATTTATTACTATTTCCTTTGTAGTTGAGGCCAAAATTCATGCTTCCATGTTTGTATCTCTCCATCCTTTAAAATTCCTGCCCAAAGACAGGTGGTCGCTTCTTATTTTGTACTATAGCAAGTAGCACTGCAACAAACATAGTCTTCTGACTACTTCCCTGTGGAGTGTTGACCTCAAACTGTAGATCTCTTTTTAGTGGGTACATATTTAAAAACCATGTCATATGATGTAATCTATGATCTTGTGGTAAGTTTTTTTTTATCATACCCTTTCATGTTTCCTCCTATTTGATATGGCTAATGAAAACGTGCCAGTTGACAAATGGAAATACTGCACATTTTGAAAGTCTTGTGAAATATGTAGAACTTCAGTTCCTCTTTAAAGTGGCCTGATGGAGATACCAGGATAAAAATGTAACTTCATTATGTTTGGTCATTAGCAAAATCTAACTCCATCAGTATGTCCTGTAAATCAACCCTCTGGTGTCTGTTTGAACAGATTGACAGGCTATTTCTACAAGTAAATAAGAAAAAGGTGAGCAGGTTCAATGCTATGTGGTGTTATATTTGTGTATCAAGTAGTAGCTTGAAAAGTCTTGACTGGTTTGATATGAAATAGAATTTGCTTTTATGGAGCATTTTTTACACGGCAGATACAAGTAAGTCTGTGCTAACGAGATAATGGTTGAAAATTAAATCATTGCTTGTTTAAGCAAAACAGATGAAAATGAATGCAGCAGTGGTGGGTACTCATGGCCTTTTGTCCACTTGAAATCAAAGGGAATGAGAGGTAGAGCATGTTTTTCCCTTTAGCAATCATTGGAGACTGTAACCAATGTCCTTAAAGAGGGCCTCAATTTAAAATAAAGATCATAAAAAGCATTAAAGTAGTACCAATTTTACTCAGAACTATTAACATGGACTTAGAGTCCAAATTTTGCTTCAAATACAGAACTGTGATTTGAAGTAAGAAGTGGGGATTTGCTGTGAATATGATGTGATTATAGTTTTGCAAGGCATTACAAGAAATTTTGGTGTAAACTTGCCAACATGAAAGCAAAGGAATATGACCCCTAATTTCAGAACTGTATTAAAGCTACTGTCCTTTGCTTTATTTAACTTTTAGCTTTTTGTTATAGTAAAACTCTGTGGAGCAACTCTCCTATCTTCTAGTATTTCTTGCCGTTTTTAAATGTATATTAGCACTGTAATGCCCGGTAGTTGCCATCAGAGGGCTTCGAAAAGCAAAACACTTTTCAAGTGGAACTTTTCAAGCCTTATTTTACATTGCTAAGAGGAAACCACATAAATCCTTTCCATAATGGAGCATGTGACAGTGATGACTGTTTTCACTCCAAAAGGTGGTCTTTTTATCATTGCAGAATTATGATTAATAAGAGCACAGATTGTTTCGGACATACTGATGTTGATACAGTCTCTATCATACCCCTAGGGATTTTTCCCCACAAAATTTTAAAATTATCCTTTTTTTCCCCTTTTTTTTTTCTTTTTTTTTTCTTTCATTCCAGCCAGCATATTGTGGCTTTTGGCTAATGAAATACTGGGATTTTCATTTTCCTATTTCCAGTGCCTTCTTTGAGACTATGAATCTGACTTTCACTGATTCCTTAAGGGCATGTTTTTATCTTCTTGATGTCTTTTTTCAAAAATGAACTCCTGCTCCTTCACTTTTGCTTGTAAGGGACTTCAGAGAACCTTCTAATTGCAGATTGGCCAAGCCAACTGACCGGAGCAGTTTTTCTCTGTCTGTGGTGTCTGAGGTGCTAGTTCTGAAGGTTGTGCTCCCAGCTGTTTTTATTGCAGACCTGAAGACTTGTTTTAATTGGTCTTTCAGAGGTTTCTAAGAGGTTTGGTGTGCTGCCAGTGAGGAAGATGCCTGGGCATCTGTTGCCTGAGCATCTGCTGCTTCCTAGGTGGAAATAAGCACAGGTGCCTTAGCTGAAGCACCTTCAATCATACTAGTTATTTGAGTTCATCTATTACCACATATTATTTTCATGTTTCTTGTTTATTTAATATTTTTTTAATACAGGCAAAGCTTCTGACAGATCACTGTGCTTGCGTTAGTTAGAATTGTTACCTGTCAGTGGCAGTGAAAGGTGCGTGTGGTTGGTGTTTTGTACTCCAGTGCTGGCTTCTATTTTTGTTTTCAGGCTTTTTCCATATTAAAGTATGAGTGATAATTTAGAAATTAAAAAATGCATTCTCTGTTATATGGTGCAGATAATAAAAATGAGACTACATTTTTAATAATATGTTACCAAGGGCGGAAATGTTGTGGTGGGAATGGATTTAAAATCTGTACTGAAAGATGTTGATAGACCATATATTGACTCCCTCCTCCACTTTTAAAATCCTATGAAAACCCAGAATGTTTTGTAGGAAAAATTTGTTTATCTTGTGTTCCATCTATCATTAATCCCTCCCCACCCATCCAGCTTTTTCCATGCAAAACCTAACACTCCAAAGCCAAGTTCCTAAACAGGGAGTAACCCAAGCCAGAGATATTAGCTTCTTTTTTGTCCTTTGTTTTTGTTAAACACTCCATCATAAGTTGAATCTTGAATTTTTCTTCCTGTTTTTAGTGAGCGCCAATGCTTGAAGTTCATTTGCAAGTGAAACTCGGAAGTGAATTTTGCCCAGAATTTTGCAAATGGGACAGTTTTGTGTAAAGCTAAGCATGTTAATAACTATACTAGTAATTTTTTTCTCAGAACAAGATGAATGCTGAAAACAGCTGATTTTGTATATTAACAATAGTGTTTAATAATTTCCCACAGCTTCCAAAAGGTTGCCTTAAGCTATGATTACTATTAAACTATACTAGTCTTGTTCTCCAAAATAGTGTTTGAGAAGCCTTTATTCTTTGTGTCGACACTTCTACACCTAAAAAGTGGTCAAGTTCACTTCTCCTGTCAGTGGGATAAATAAACAGTTTTCTTGACAGTGTCTTGTCTAACTTGCTCACTGCAGACATATGAACAGTTTGTTAGGCTATTCCTGTTAGTTTTGGGTTAAAGTTTCCTTCTGTGTTTCTGTTGTGTCTAATGATGGTGCATGCTGGTGTAGACCTTGACACAGCAGGGTCTGTAACTACTGAGACCTGTTTAATTACTGACACTGCTCACAATGAAAGCACTTGACTGAAATGGTCTGTGCTAGAATTGCTGCTATCATGAAAGCTGTACTAAGAAGCAAAAAAAGAAAATATTATCATATTTGGATGGAAAAGGGCATTGTTCATGCAGCTTTTGTAGGGCTACATCTATAACTAGTGGAAGCTTGTGTACATCAGTTTCTTTTCCCATGAGACCAATTTTTTTTCCCCAGTTTTGGAAAAGACAAGACAATAAAGAGACGGTTTTGGTGAGCTGCAAAAAAACATAGAGGTTGATTTATATGAGCACAGCTTGATAAAAGTTACTCTCTAAATGCTCTGTAAAATTCTTCAGCAAATGGTGCTCTGATGCAGGAAAGGTATTATATTCCCTCGATGGAAAATAAAACCCCTATGGTTGTATTTAAAGCACAACAAGAATTAAATTAGCAGAATTTTATATTAGAAGGTGTAGTTTTCTATTTTCCCTCTAATTGAAAGGCTTTCAATAGTGCTTCCATCACACATATACAAATAAATGTGTATCAAGCACTGGAAATACAGTAATGTGTCAACACTCTGAAGATAAAGTGGCATTTCTGCCACTGAACATTGAACTTTCAAGGTTATTCTTCTTGCTGTGAGTGAACATCAGCCTGAAGTACACAACAGATGTTTTTTCATCAGCTGGTCTTACGGAATGATTTTGGTTCATTTTGTTGGAAATTCGTGTTTTGTATGAGTCATCAGAGGGAGTGTGATTGCTCTTCTGTCATACTTGCAGCACGACTGAAAAAGGCAGGGATCTTTCATGATCCAATGTGGATCTTTCAGATGCAATGTGGGAAGCAGGGAAGAACATGAGTTCAAATTAAGGGCAAAGTTATTATCCAATTCATGCTGTGAATCTCCTATCCACAGTGTAGGTCTCTGTTGTGTATTCTGAACTTTTTTTTTATTTTTAGTGAAACCTCAATGGGAATTCTGCACTTGGAACATCTACAGAGTAAGCATTATTTATGCTGTGAAGATCAGAGGGGAGAAATTTTCCCCAAATGTGATCCTTTACCAGAATAACTGACAGTGCTCTCTGTTTAACTGTGACTCACAACCATGAGCTTAAATCACACAAAGAGCTCTGAAGTCCTGTTCTGTGACCTAGACTTTCAGCAACAATGTTGGAGGTCAAAAATGAGATGCATATACAGAGCTGTGCATTGGTGCTATCTAATGTTTGCTCATATTGTGTCTGGCACTAGTAAATGCTATTTAATTCCCTTTCATGTATGCAAAATTCACACAAAAAGATTTTTAAAAGCCCAACCAAACCAAGCACTAGCTGCCTGCTTGTTTTGTTGATGTTGGCAACTGACTGTAGTTTTCATTCAAAATTTTGTACAACTATTAGGCATGACCTATTAGTAGACAAGTAGACTTGTCTCCTGCTTGTATACATCACTTCATTTTTAAATAACATAATACACATTGTGGTGGTATCATGTCTGCTAAGTACATGTGTGGGTTTTAAATTGTTCAATTGCTCTTGCTTGTACTTCCCATTCTTTGCTCTTTACTAATGTGAACTATTTGCTGCCTCTGTAATTTCAATAGTGTTTAAAACAAAATCACACAAAGTCCAGATTTGCATTATGGAATAGAGATGTCAGCACTTAATGGAAATGAAACTGTGCAGGTTTGGCTCTTCTGTGTCTCCCCATCAGAAATGGGCAACAGGAGGAAATGCATAGAAATAGGGGGTTTGTCCTACTTTCTGTCTTTTTCACTTGTGTGCGGTTGGTTGCATGTTACACCTTTTGTTTATTTTTAGTTGCAAACTTCAGGAATCTGATTTGTAGAAATATTGAAGGTAGCATGAGTCATTTCATTGACATGCTTTGTTTTCAACAATATCAAGGCACTAACATTGTTAAAATGGCTTTTTAAACTCTGTGAGTTACATATGAAATAATTTCACAGTTAACTTTAAATATACTTTCCAGTTCTGCTTCAGTTGGATGGACCCTCACACTGACCTCCATGTGGTTCTGATTAAGTTTAAGAACATGATTGCTTCTAAAGCCCCAGCCCTTCAAAGGAGCATGAGATACATAACATGTAGGAAATGTTTACAGGACTAAATTGTGGACAAATTGTGTATGCCATCATATTTCTGCCCTCCTTTTCTATATTTGTTACACTCATTATTGCTTAGTTGCTAATTAAGGGAACCTACATGGTTGCTGGTATTCAAGGCTGAGTTGAATTTGATTTTTAAAGTGCAGTATTACCATATCAGAGGGAAGAATTAAAATCTCAGTATTGGAAAACAAAGCCAGAATTACATGGAGGAGAGAAAGAAGCAACCTCTTCTGTTGTCCAGTTTAGTGGCTCATACTTTTTTGGAACAGTGGGACAAAGATGTTTGAAAAACCTGTTCTTGATCCATCATCCATTGTAATTCATCCTCTGTTAAGGGAATTTTGCTGCCTGGCTGACAGTGGTACAGAGATAGGATTGCTTTAGATGCTGTAGGATTGAGGATTAGAAGTGTGTTTTTGTTGTTGCTGTTTACAGCTTGTAAAATCTCTTAATGCTCTAGCACAACAAGAAAGGGGGGAAAAAGTCCTGAACTCGTGAGAGTTTGAGTTTTTTCTTAAATTTGATCATTCTGAGCTCACATGTTGCACAGTAGAAATGTATCAGAAGTGTGAGGAAAGGAAAGGAGGAAATTAGATTTTTAGAATTAAGGAATTTGGTCTTGCTTATTTTACTGGGATGTAGAGTTTCTGTCCATTTCCCTGATTGACCGTCTTAGGTATCCAAATCATGAAATGTCTTTCCCTTCCTGTGGGGAAAAAAAGAGACTGTCTTCTAATCGGACTTTAGGAATGTGCCCCTACAGGGAGCAGAGGCATCTTCAACTAGATCAGGTCACTCAGAACCTCATCTCCAGTCTAGTCTTGAATGTTTTCACAGATGGGACATCCACCACCTCTCTGGGCAACCTGTACCAGTGTTTCCCCAACCTCATAATAAAAAATGTCTTCCTTATATCCAATATAAATATACCCTCTTTTAGTTTTAAAATCATCACCCCTTGGCTTGTCACAGCATCAGCTAAATGTCATTCCCCACCTTTCTTAAAAACCTCCATGAAGTACTGGGAAGTGCTATAAGGTCTCCATGGAGCCTTCTCTTCTCCAGGGTGAACAATCCCAAGTCTTTAGGTCTGTCCTCATAGGAGAGGTGCTCCATCCCTCTGATCATCTTGGTCTCCTCTGGACTCCCTCCAGCAGGTCCATGTCCTTCCTGTGCTGTGACCCCAGAGCTGGATGCAGCACTGCAGGTGGGGTCTCACAGAGCAGAGCAGAGGGGCAGAATCCCCTCCCTGCCCTGCTGCCCACACTGCTCTGGATGCAGCCCAGCACACGTTTGGCTCTCTGGGCTGGGAGTGCCCATGGCTGGGTCATGTCCAGCCTCTCACCCACAGCACCCCCAAGTGCTTCTGGCCAGGGCTGCTCTCATCTGTCCATCCCCATCCTGTGTTGGTACCAGGGTTGCTCTGACCCAGGTGCAGCACCTTGCAGTTGATCTTGTTAAACCTCATGAGATTCACATGGGCCCTCTCCTAGAGCTTTTCCTAGTCCCTCTAGAAGAGATCCTGTCCCTCAGGCATGTCAGCTGCACCACATGTCAGCTGGGTGTTGTCTGCAAATTTGCCAAGGGTGCACTTGGTACCACTGTCTGCGTCATTGGTGAAGATATTAGTCAGTACTGGTCCCCATACAGACCCCAAGGGACACTACTCATCACTGATCTGCATCCAGATGTTGAGAGATTGACTGGTTCTCTGAATGTGACCATCTGGCCAATTCATTGTGCTGTGACCCATCAAATCTATCCCTCCAGTCTGGAGAGAAGGATGTTCTGGGTGACTGGGTCAAAGGCTTTACAGAAGTGCAGATAAAGAACATCTGTAACTCTTCCCTTGTCCACTGATGTAGTCACTTTGTTTTAGAAGGCCATTGGACTGATCAAACAGGACTTGCCCTTCCTGCAGCCATGCTGGCTGTCCCAAATCACCTGCCTGTCCTCCATGTGCCTTAGCACAGCCTCTAGGAGGGTCTGTTCCATCATCTTCCCAGGCACAGGAGTGAGACTGACAGGTCAGTAGCTCCCAGGGTCTTCCTTTCTACCTTCCTTAAAGATGGGTACCATGTTTCACTTTTCCAGTCATCTGGAACTTGCCCTGACTGCCATGACTTTTTAAATATCATGGAGAGAGGACTGGCAATACTATCAGTTTCAGGACTCTGGTGTGCATTTTGTCACGTCCTGTAGATTTATATAAATTCCTCAGGTGGTCATGAACCTGATCTTCTCTTACAGTTTCTCCCTTTCTTGTGGTCCATCCACTCAAGAGGTGTGAGAAGAGACTGTCAGTGAAGACTGAGGCAAAAAAGTTGTTGAATACCTCAGCCTTCTCCTCATTCTTTGTCAGTCATCTCCGTTGTGGGGATATACTTCCCCTAACTTTCCTATCCTAGCCCTTGTTAATCTTTGCATCCCTTACCAAGGGGTGCACAGCTCTGGCCATACCTTGATACATGCTTTGGACTGCATCCTTATACTCTTCCCAGAATACCTGTTCATACTTCCACAGTGTGGAATGCACTGCCTGTGCATTTTCTTCTTGCACCTCAGTTTTACCAGTAGGTTGGCTCTGCCATTGCCTTCCTTCCCTGATTTCTTATGCCTGGGGTTCAGGAGTTTTTGCCCTCTGTGTACTTAAAGCTCTGGCATCTCTGTTCTGCTCCCTTGTCCTCAATGGCACTTTCTCAGGGTGTCCTATTGACTAGCTTCTTGAAGAGCTGGAAGTTTGCTTCCCTAAAATTCAGGATCCTGTCTTCACTCTTTGCCTGGCCCGTATTTCTCAGGACTGAGAATTCTACCAGTACATTATATTATGGAAGGCCATTTGAAATTATCTGAATGTAATTTCTTAATTTTTTACAATTTTTTATTTCAGCATTTTTTCCAAAAATTGCTTGATAGAACTAAAGCAAAGTTTGATATTTTATATATGTACATTTTTAGGCTTCCTTTGTAATTGATAAATATTGTTTGAAACAACCCAAAACTGTCTGACACAAAGCTTTAGTATTTATTTAGAAATATTGCTTCTCCAAGGGACTTACTTTGTCAATCAGTGACAGCCCAATAGAAACACGGGGAAAATCAATCATTGATTCACTTGGGAAAGAAACATGCAACGTTGTCTGGTCTGGGTTAAGAATTTGGAAGAAGTTGCAGGTGTTGTAAGACGGCCTTAGTCAAATGACTAGTATCTGAAAAAAGGTAATTTGAATCCCTGCTGAGATGTTCTGGATCTGTTTTTCTTTCCTGTTTTTCCTTTTTTTTCGTGTATGTCCATATAAACTATGGGTTGGTTAGTACATCTGTTTCATATATTTATGAATATTCCAGAACTAAAGTATGCTGCTAGGCTGAACTCTACAGAAGAATCTAAGAACTTCCAAATAAAACCTCTGCACAACTGTTCTTTCTTTCGCTTTTCATTACTTCATGTTATTCTTATACATAGAATATAATGGATTAATATTTGTGGGCAATATCACTTTAGTGTGCATTAAAAGAGTAAGATTTTCACTCTCTGCCTTAATTAATTGGAGGGTAAAACTGCAGAATTTACTTAGATGATCAGAATATAGATGTGCTGAATGCAAAGGAAGCCATACATTTTACAGATTTTTGAGATAAAAATACCAGAAGAAACCCTGAAATCCGTGAGCATGTTAGCTATTAGGCAGTGGATGCTAAGATTTGGCCAGTTTTACGCAGTAAAGTGTATCAGATAATTTAATATGCGATGTGAAAATGGCTTGGAGAGCTCTTACTGCTGTGTTCACTGCAGTTTTTTTCCTCTCTTCGTCCTAACACTGAAACTAGTAAGCTAATTTCCCCTCCTTTTGGAAGGTTCCTTGTTTGTTTTTTTCAGTTCCTTGCAGCTTGGTCTTAATAATTCCTTTGCTTTCTCTATACCTCTATGCCCTTTTGAAATCTCAGTGTTTCTAGACACCTTCACACACCTCTTACAATACAGCATCTGTCTTTACATTTCTCTTTAAGCAGGAAGAAACACCCCCGCTTTTATCTGAACTTTGAGCACTAGTGCCGTGTGGAATGCTGCCTGTGCTTGCTCTTACATTTGACCTCCAATTGTGTTTTCTCAAGTTAAAATACAGCCAGAGCTTTGTGCACATTTGAGTGAGCTGACCCTGAATTCTGTATTAAGATTCCAGAGTAGCTTGAACTACTTGTTTGGGAAGAATCAGAAGTTTGCAGCAGTAATTTCACTTATATTTTAGAGTGAATGGCTTTAACCTACAACACATAAAAGCAAATAATGCAGCAAATACAGTGCAGACTTCTTGTAGATGATCTCCATGTTTAGGCTATGCAAAAGATTGTTACTGGTCGCTGCAGAGAACTGGATGTATTGAAGTATTGTACTGCTTCTGATAACTTGCAAGAGTATACTTTATCAAATCAACAATGAAATAGCATATGCTGACATCTGGTATGCAGAACTTAATGAGAGTGTTAATAGTTGTATCTCTTTAAGTCTGCTTTAAGTCTATTTTCAATTTGCACTGAAGCATTGTAACACATTTTGCAATCAAATAAGCATCTGTAAAAGTGGATATAAAGAAAGACATCCTCTGCATGTTTTGTTTTTTTTTTTTTTGCTTAAGTCCAAATCTTTTCAACACTATTCTGTTACTCATGGGGGATAAAAAACAAAAGGTGCATTCCAATACTTTTCTCTCTAATGTTGTACATAATTGCAGCTCTGACTGCAGTGGGTATAAATTGATATCTGCCTATTCTAATGTATCACACATTGTGCTGCCATCAAGCTGTGTTCCAGTGATTTCAGAGGATTGAAAAAGCAAAGACTTTATGACTTTGTTTAAAACAATTTAATAGTTAGATTTCACTGGCAACAAATGGTTTGCATTGACTAGGAGAGAGAAACTATTGCTGACTATCTGTTACAGTTCATTAAAAAGTCAGAGGTACCGGAAAGAATACAATGACAAAAACAACCACCACTGCCACAACAACAAAAACTAGAAGGAAAAATGCGTGCCTCAGGTGGAAGAATAGCTGTGTAGACAGTGATGCTGATGTGTGGGGCTAAGGTTAGGGGCCCTTTCTGCCCAGGTGCCTCCTTTCACAGGCGATTGCCCCTGAGGTCTCTCAGCTGCTCAGGGCCTGCATGTGGCTTCCTGTAATTCTCTCCAAGTGACCTTGGGTAGTTTGAACATTTTAAATAGCTACAGTGGTTTTGATTTATTAATCTAGATAATTTTGACAAAACTGTGTGAAGAGTAAGCATACTAACCATCATACCAGCTTTTTTAGGGATTGTTGACCTCTTGTGTGATCTGAGAGGTTTTAATTACCTCTGTTCTTTAAATTAGTTCAGTCAGAGCCTTTCTACAGCCGAAGGCAAATGAGGAGATAGGCTTTGGGAAAACATGGATCTGAAGACCTTGCCTAATTTAATGGATCACTTACTCCATAATCCCAAGAGAAATCTGAAGTAGGATTTAGTAAAACTCCCCAGCTAAAGTGGGAGTAGAGGGAAAATGTGACTTCTGAACTCACTAGTTCAGGTAGTGGTTGTTTATGGGGGCAGAAGTCCTTTGTGAGGAAGATAAAACTACAGCTGTAAATGTGGAGATTAAGGGAGCTCATGACTTGAGATACCACCATCACCTGTAGTCATCCTTTGCTTGCAGTGACCTACCCTATGACTTAATACTTCTTAAATCAGGGTTGGGCTAAGCAGGCTGAGGAAGGATCATGTAGTGGTTTGGTCAGTTATATAAATGAGATGATAAATTCTGACTGCTGGGGAATATGCAAGTTGACTATTCCTAAACGCTGACATCAGGGATGTCAAGCAATAGTGGAGAAATTAATTTGGCAAGCATCGGTTGAATGAAAAATGTGCTTTTTGGCTTTAATATCACTGCATTAGATAAGAAATTTGCAGAGAAAAGAAGGCAAGATATCTTCTGAAAATGGTAGGATTGGCCTGTCTCTGAAGTACGGGTGTACTGTGAATCATTTGACCATTCAGGGCTAGGGCTCTGTTCATAATGAAGAACTGTCTTTGAGCAGAGGAATCTGTTAGTGCATTTTGGATTTTTCTGCTTCTTTCCCACTTTCAGGAATTAAAAAGGAAAAAAATTACCCTGTATAGGATAGAATTTCCAGGGTAAATGTTCTAGGAAATGATCATTAGGCACAAACCCATTAAAACTATAATGCCCACAAAGAGCAAAATATGCACTTTGACTATTCCTTTGAAGTCTACAGTTGTTTCTGTTGTGTATATGAACAACTTCTCTTAAAAATCTCTTGGAGTTACAGTGTATATTTGAGGACTGAATGTGGTCTGTACAGCTGGATGTTGCCAAGAGGAGAGATTTCACAACTTCAGGATTCAGGAAATATGATCAAAAGTGGCAGAAAGTTCAAGGATGATGATATTGAAGAAAGGTTGGATCTTGCCAAGAGGAAATTGCTGGTGACCTTACTGAGCTAGCATGGTGCAGGCAGATTGCAGAGATTCAAACTTGGGAGTAATTAAAGAGGGCATGTTTTGGCATGTAGCTGGGGGAAAAATCATGAAGTTGGAATAAAATAATCATTAATTAGTTTAAAATTGTCAATTTAAGTGTTGCTTCTTGTCACTCTCTTGAATGTAGCATTGATGTGACAAAATGGAGGAGAGTATTAGGCACAAATGTAAACACTAGTTTTTTTCTGGTTTTTGGAGAACATAGGTTCAGTTTTGTCCAGCTTAACATCCTTTTTTTTTAGATTCAGCAGTATATTATTCAGTCATTGCTACTTGTAACCAAGCAAAGATATTAAAGAAAGGAAAAGCAAAACATATTCTGAAACACTCATTCAGCAAATAGGTTGCCTGCCATTTCCCTGCTGAAGAATGGATTTATGGAAACTGGTTAAAAACACTACTTGGATCATTAGAGGGAGCAGATATTATTTATGTAAACTTTCATTACTCTCCATTAGTTGTGTTTCTCTATCACCATATTAACTTATAAAATAATGCCTTTCCTCCCCTGCATTCTTGGTTGCATTTAGCAAACACTGAGGTGGCTGTTGGGGGAGCCTTAGACAATGCTGGATGTTGCATTTCCACCTTGTTCAATTAACTTACCTGTTTCTTTTCATCATAATCTCTCAGAGAATGATACAGCCTACAGCAAGCAAAACAGGTACAACTGATCACATTAGCCTTTTTCGTCCCCTGTGTAGGACCCCTGTTATAAATAATGTTATTTTCTTCACTCTTTGGAGTAAAGAGTTTCCATTTTTGTGGTTTATGTGCTTGGTGTGAGAATGAGCTTATGGACACATGCTTCTTCCTAAGGTGCATGCTGCACTTTTTTAAAATGTCCCCTGTGGTAAGTAATAACTGAAGACTTTTGTTTCATTTTTATATTTTTTCGCCAGCAGGTATGTGTTTCTTTCTGGTAATGAACTCAGTCAATATATTCCGGGTATGGCTAGGGCCCCAAGAGATTAAAAGCTCAAACAAAAGTGATGTAAAAAACAGATGTAAATCTGTCCAATGGCCGGAATCAAGTCATCATTTGCACAGTGTAAAACCAATGCATGTGTCTAAACTTAAGAAGAAAAAAAGACATCTGGCTTATAGAGGGTGAAATGTAAAAGTGGCAGACTCACGGGAGGGGTTGGGTTACTACTGGATGACCAAGGATCAGCTGTAATACTCCCTACATGAAGCAGTGGCCCTACCACTCCTGCTTTTAGGAATGTACTTCTAAATTCCTTGCACTGAGGTTTGCGCTGTTCCTGGGCTGATTGGAGAGTTTCACCGTGGGGCAGTTTTCCCTGTCTGCAGGCAGTGGTGTTGGAAGGTGCCCGTCTGTACCGCCTTCCTGTGTACAGTCTCTGTTGGACTGTATGCAGCCCTGTTCTTCCTCCCCAGCCTTTCTCCCAAAACCTTTCCCAGCTGTATCCTGATGTGCTAAACTGCTTAAATTAACTCCAGATTGCTCTGTTTATTATGTGCCAGCAGAATGACAGAAGGCAATCAGAGCAGCTTCCTCTCAAACCAACTCCAAGAAAAAGGGGGTACAGGATTTCTGGGAAGAACCCTGAGGCTTTAATGCCTGTGTATTAGATCAGGTCTCTGCTGTTTGCATTTTAATTCTAAGTTTTGGCAGCTTCATATCCCTGGAAGTGGGGTTTTGGGTTGTTTTTCTTTTTTGTTTTTCTTTTTTCTTTTAAAAAGAAAACAAGAAGGTTGCTTGGTCAAAGCAGTAATTTCTTCTCCCCGCCCCGCCCCCCTCCCCAAATGACACTGGAGGAAAGTGGAATAATGCTCCCCCCTAAGGTTATCAGCCTCCTTGTGGGCCATGTGCACGTCAGTGCCTGTGCTTCATTGGAAGTCAATGACTTCTTTTCTTGTATATGGCTCTGACCAGCCATAAATGTAAAACTAGTTTTCCACCAGCTCCTGTCTTCACAGTTGGGATAGCATCCTCTTTTCTAACCTTACAACTTGCAGCCTGAAATACGAATGTAGCAGGTCTGAGGTCAGATCTTTCCATACATCTGGAGGTGCGGTTTTGGCTTGTCACTGCTTGTAAAGACTATCTGTAAGCACAGTAACAGCAGACATACTTCATGCTTTTTTTTTTCCAAAAGCTGGTATAAATATGCCTCCTAATTAGATCCATAATATTATTTTGATAATAGCACTAGGCTTCTCAGAGAGTCACACTACTTCCAGAAGCAGAGGAAGAAACACAAATGTATTCAAAATAAACTTTTGAATGCTTCTACTGAATAAAAACACGTAAGTCCTGCCAGCTATTGGACAGTATCCGCACTTAGAAAATTTAATGTGTAAAATTCAGTGCTTCCCAGTATACTCTTAGTCACATGTCAGCCCTATCCTGTCCTCCTTTTATTGTTGTCTGTCTACCATAAGGACATATCTTTTGTGTTTGGTAGGGAGAGATGGGGGATGCACTTGGAAATGAAACATCCTTCTGCGTTACAGCAGTTATTTGTTTTAAATGCAATGAGGGAGCGTATAGGAGGGATTCTGTTCCATTTAGCAAAGAGAAACCACCTTAGTTTCACTCTTATATTCATGAAGCCATTTATGTATTAATCAGAAGCAAGAAGCTGGAATGGGAGTTATTACTGACCGCATTTCCCCTTCAAACTCTTTATGCATGTATTTCATGCTAGGTTACATAGAGTTGATGGCTTTAGGATGTTAGCAGCCTTTAGTTTCAGGAATAGCAGAAGCTTAAAAGGTTTTTTCTCCTTATTTTGAAGATGCTTTAATTTGATAACATATTGAAATACCCTGCATTATAAAATAAATTGAAGCTGGTTTTTTTTTCTTTTGGTCTGTACTCACTTTAAAAATATTGTGTAGCTTTAGACAAGGCTTTCAAACAGAGCTTGGCATGGTTTACTTATCAGACAGATGTGTGTTAGATCAGCTTACTGCAGGGGCCCTTGAGGAGAAATCAAAGAGCATGGGAGTTTTCTATTGCAGCTTCAGAGAAATTAATCAATTCAAAAGAAACTAGGAGCCAAAGTACAGGTGGAAAACAGAAAGAAGAGCTGGGGCATGCCAATGTTGGATTTGAAAAGTACTGTAGGTACATAAGGACTGTTTGGAAAGTTTTTTTTGACTGTTTTCAAGAAAAAGGTGACCTAGGTGTTGGGAACCAGAAGTATTATACTAGATCTTTAAAGACTGTAATGGTTGGTCAAAATTATCATGAGTACATGATAAACAAATACTGAATTGATTCATGATGTCTAATTGTATTTATGTAATCCTAGTTCATCGCACTTGTTTCTCTCCTTTTCTTTTTTCCTGACTATTTGTTGGTTATTTCTTGCTCTGCAAGTATATGAGTTATATACATACAGATATATTAAATTTTGGATAGCTATTTACCAAATGAATATAGGTATCCAAGAAGTATTTACATTTGTAAACCTCATTAACATAAAACATTTAAGATGTTTGATTTTGTGTGTGATATCAAGCACTTTTGGTCCTCTGTAACTTACTGCTAAAATTTATTTATTCAGAATTTGTTGTGCTCTGAGGTATACAGAGAAAAACAGTTCAGAAATACTTACCCTATTGGACTGCTGTGCTGAAAGACAACTTTTTTTCTCAAGATTGTTATTTGTCTTATAGAAATTAATTAATTACTATTGTGTTTTATAAAGTTATTTTCATGAAGATTTTTCCATATCACTCCTTGTTCTACAATGCCAAAACCCATTGTTAAACTTACCTTGAGAATTAAGATTATTAGGATATATACTTAAAATTACAGTTCTGATACTGTAATCAAGGTTGTATAATATGTATCACAAACTTAAACACACATATAATCTCAGCAGAATGGAAAGTGTAGAATAAATAGAAGTTAAAGACAGTTTATGTAAATGATGAGTGTGTTTGTGAAGTACTGGCTAACTCAAGTAGTCAGCAAGAGTGATTTTTTTTTTCCCCTTGTAAGGAGACTTACAGGTACCTCTTTATTACTTGAACTAACAAAATGCAAACTGAAGAGAAATGCTGGAGGGAAAACTGCTTAATAACAACACCAAATACAGTCCTGGATGAATCTTTGGAGAAATTCCAGGAAGCCCTCTTGGAAGAGCTTGTCTAGAATAATTTGCCAGGCACGTCAGCAGGACTGTGGGGTGTAGCTCAGTTGTGGTTGAAAGAAGAATGCAGCAACCTGAGTGGTCACAAGGGAGATAAGAAAAGTATGCTCTGTTAGGAAGAAAAATAAAATTCACTTTTCTGTAGTGTAATTGAAACAAGGCCTGGTCTGTTTGAACAAAATAGGTAGCTGTACAAGAGGACACATTGTTTCTTTTGGGGAAAAAAAAAGCAAAAAGTTTTAATGTACTATTTAGCATTTTTATTTGACACGCATAAGCCCTATCTAAGACTTGACAGAAAAAAAACAGCAAGGGATATCTTTAAATGAAGACTAATTTCTGGCCTATTTGCAGAGAAAAGAGTACCTATATTCCAAACCATTAATGGGAGGCAGGATTGTGATCGAAAGCTGCTAAGATAGCATGTGCAAGCAATAGAAGTCACAGGAGGAAGTTGCTTGGTCCACATGGTGGAAAAGATAGGATGTTGCCTATACTGTACTTAGGTGGTCTTTGGAAACTCTTACGGTGTTTTGCCCACTATCCAAAAAATAAAATATAAGAGTATCTTTATAGGTTTTTTTTAAAGGTTTTCATTCCACTGCATAGACAATAAAGGATTTTTTTTTATTGCAAACAACTGGGGGAGATTAAGCTTGCTTTATTAAAGAGCCGGCCTTACACAGTATTATAGTACTTGTTTCCATTTAATTTATTTTCCTAGAAATAACTTTCAAGCCCATTGATCAGTCTAAACTGAATGTCTCAGAGAAGTGATTTCTGATGCTTAAAGTTTCAACAAATCTATTAATTCTATTAATATTGCCCCTGAGTTCAGTAACTACTGTGGATTTTTCTTTGCAATGAATGCACGCAGGCAAGAGATATTTATGACCATGGGAAGGACATTTGTCAGAGTTTGTTCTTAAATCAACACTTTTGCCTTTTTTTGGTTTTCTACTGTCTTGTGAGGTACAAATCCCAAATAAAGATTTCCCCACAGTTATGAGCATCTATTTCCAATGGTTATCTTCATAGTGCAAAGCAGACTGTTGCTTCAGTTCCACGGTAATTTTGTGAGAAAGTGAATCCATCTGAAGGCTTGAATCCATGCTTCACTAGTTACTGCTCTCAGAATTGCTTTATTGCTGTTTTTTATTGTCCATCTCTTCTTTAAGGAAGTCTTAGTCATTAAACTGCTTACTAGTTACATACATCCCACATCACTGTATATATACACTGTGCTAGTCAAAATGTTTGGCAGCTGGCAACTCTTCAGAGAAGTATATGGGAGAAATAGAAGGGCCTCTCTGTTAGTTTTGTTTATTGATTCCCTTAAAAACTCCTGCAAAACATCTCTTACAGTTTAGAAATTACAGATTTAACAAATTAAACTCTTTGTCATGTATGTGACAATGAATATTAATTACAAAAGCAGATGTTTGTGAGAACATTTGCCTTCATTTTTAAAGTTGCATTGTATATTCAAGAGACACAAATTTTACTTTGCGTCTATTTTTCTTACATTGAAAGATTTTTTTTTTAAAAAACCCTTCCTCTTCTTTATTTTTAGTAAGAGAACCACAGTAGTTTGAAAGGAAATCACCTGTATTTTAAGAATAGGTTATATTCTCTGATTTTCTGAACCAAAAATACGTCCTATTTTCACCCAAATTGATTTGGGATGGAGGTACTTTGTGACATATTTTTGTTGTTTCAACTTGTTCCATTGAGCCAGGTATTGGTTCAGCTTTGATGGAAACTACCTTTTAAAGTAACCAGAATGTTTCCATTGCTCTCCTTTATTCTCTTGTTTTGTCATTTACCCAACATATACATGCTGTGCATTTTTTCATTGTTGCTGGTGGCGTCTACTACAAATTCTGTTTCAGCCCATTCTTGTATTAGTGAGACTGTCTCTTCCCCATATTCTCCTTTGTAGCAGAAAATTCCATGAGAATGGAAATAAAGCACCTAGGTATCCATCCCCCTCCTTAAAATAATACATAATGAGAGTGATTAATGCTCTGAGAAATAACGGTAGCTAAACATCTCTCAAAGCAAGCCAAGCCAAGCAAGGAATAAAGTTCTTTAAAAATATGTGATGCTTCCATTCAAGAAAGCAAACAAAGCTGCATAAATTGGTTAGATAATGCTTATGCTAAGTGGCATAATTTCTAGGTGCAGCCTTATTCTCTCCCCTTTCATCCTTTCTTTAGGGATAAGAGCTAGTTAGTTTTATGATTAATACCCCTAGTGTGTTGTAGGTACTGCTGCAGTCTAAATTACGTAGATGTAATTGCAAAAAATTTTCTTACAGATAAGAAACATACACTCACTACTCACTCATTTTCCAGACTATTTCAGTATTTTTAATGAAAATTATATTTGATGTTTGTCTCCAGCAAAGGGATAATGAAGTATCATGCCTGGGGGAGGCTTGTGCTTTCAGCTGAAGTAGCAAGGCTGAAACTTTAATACTAAGCAATCTTACAAATCAGGCCATGTGATGTCAGTAGCTTGATTCCAAAAGCTTTGCTCTGGAGACTGTCTTCTGACATAAGATAGGATAAGTCACGGAGAGAAGCAGTTACAAAAATATGTGATAAATAGTTCAGAAAATATTGTTTTGAAATGGATTTAGAATTGTATATGAAGCCCATGTAGAACATGAAGAAACAATTATTCCATTTGTCTCACACCTAAGTGTGTTTTAAACTACCATGAGTTTCCACTTGGACTTTGGAATTTGTTCATGTTTGAGATACTTGAGTAAAATAGCATAAGGAATTAGTAAGGAATAACTTACTTGGGAGAAAATGTGAATGGTTGTGCTTCCACAGATGGAGGATCTGTCTAGCCAGGCACCCCCTCACTATGGCAATTCTTGGTGACAAACGTCTAGGAAACTTTTGTGAAAACATGCAAATCTTCAGTAGTTTGTGGCTGAAGAAACTCCTGCGACTGAGGTGATCTGTTTTCATATAGAAACTATATAATTTTTTCAACTTTAACTTCTTCAGTGGCTTTCTGAACCCATGCAAGCTTTTAGCTCAATATATACATCCACAGCTCTCGATGTAGAGGAAATGTACCTGAACACACACATACACAGCTGGTGCCCATCTTGTCTCTTGCTGTCCAGACATACTCCTGGAGGCAAAACCGGGACCAGAACAGTAGTTACAGTCCTGAGTGGACTTTCTGTAAGGTCCATACTCCATGCAATCAGTGGCTTCTTGTTTATTCCCTCTCCCTTTATTATTTAGTGCTTAGCTTAATATTTTATTGATACGGATCCCATTAGGGTCTTGCATTCTTATATAACCAACTCCTCTTTAACAAACTGTAGGTATTTGAAGTCCTCAATAACATTTCAGACTGCATGGAAGGTGTTGCTTACATGCAAGCTGCTAGTGACAGATCAGTTACATTCTGCCTACCTAGAAAGAAACAAAACTATCAGAACAGAAGCCATCCTTTTCCCTCCTTCAACACTTTCTTGATAATTCAGTCAAGAAATTATGCAGGAAGGACCCCTTGAACATAAATTCCTGAGGAAGGAAAAAATAATATTCTAGCAATGTGAGAATGAGAAGTCAAGTGAGGGGGGTGAACCTTGTTTCATGTGTCAAATTTTTTTCATTTGCATATCAGATCAGCTATCAAAACACAATTTTTCTCCCCCTGTCTTTTAAACTTGATGTACTATTCTCAGTGCTGATACAAGACACAAGTTTTTTCAGAATGTGTGTTAGATAGACTCCTTGTATCAGGGAAGTTGACGTGTAGTGAAACTGTCAGAATGCGAATATTTTTACAGAAAGCAAGGAAAAAGTAAGTAGCATAAAAATTT
This sequence comes from Rhabdornis inornatus, assembly GCA_013397075.1. NCBI lineage: Eukaryota > Metazoa > Chordata > Aves > Passeriformes > Rhabdornithidae > Rhabdornis > Rhabdornis inornatus. The sequence goes on from VWZS01003705.1 coordinate 49,834, forward strand.
GACTGTAACTGAGAAGTGCACACTTCTCTCTCACTGTTCTTCAGAAATACCACCTCCTTCTATAATTTCCTTGCTACCTTGTTGCTGATAATCAGGAATTAGGAAACCCTCATGTGCTGCTATTAAACTGATATGGATAGTGAGCAGTCTGTGATACAAAGGAGGTATGTAATATATTTAAGTTTTGATTCCTCTGTATGTCCAAACTGTGTTCTAATAGAGTGTGGATAAGACGACTTTTATTCAAAGGCCACCAAAGGTTAAAAGCTACTGAAAACTCTGTCCCATGAGTATCTCTGACAGGAATTCCTGTTTACATTATGAGTAGAAGGAATTGTTGAAACTGATTGTGGTGGTTTGACATAGCTTTTCAAAAATTTTATTGTAACCAGCAACTGCTTTAAGTTCTCAGATCTCTGAGCTCAACATTGTTATGCAAGAAATAATGGTAGCACTCTTGATTAATTTCTTTTTAATCCAAAAATGCAGGAACATGGGCAACCAAACTGGAAGCTAATGGGGCCACAGGACATTTAACTCTTCTAATAATTCTATTTTTACCAAGTGCTCCATTTAACTTAGGCTTCTACCTTTCAAAATCTTCACAGATATCTGTGGTTTATTCCTCTGCAGAACAAAAGTGGTCTTCTGTGTGCAGTAGAAAGATGTGGGGGTTTGCCGTGATCCCTAATTAAATGCAGAATTACAGAATAAGCTGAGCTGAAAGGGACTTAGAAGGGACCCACAGGGACCATTGTGTCCAACTCCTGGCCCTGCACAGGACTGTCCCCCAGGATCACACCGTGTGCCCAAGAGTATGTCCAAATGCTTCTTGGACTCTTGTCAACCTGAAAGATTTTTTTTCTGGTTACAGTAAAGTTCTGTAAGGTGTTGGACTTCTTTTTTCTTCCCTCAAATTCATGATTTTTAATCAGAAAATACAATATGAACCTGTCAAATTACACTGAATGTCAGTTCAGCAATTTGAAATAATTTTAACCTCATTAAAATAGAGGAAAATTATGCTTAACAGAATTGTCAGCAATGACTCTTCTGAGAATATTACAGTAGATTTGAAGAAGAACAACTGTATAACAGTACTGAAAGTAAATTCAAAGACTCATTACTGTTAACTTCAAGAACCTGGATTTTATCCTAAGTGTGGAAGCTTGGTCAGAGAGAGTTAAAAAGAAAAGCATTCCATGAGCCATCTCCAATTCACGTGGATATTTCTGTAGTCATGATTCAGCTTTTTCTGTAACTGTCTTATATGTTATTCTCACCAAATAAATTAAATTTCTGAATCACTTAAGTTATGTTAATTAGTTTAAATTCATTTTATTAGGGCTGTCTTATTCTGCCCGAGGAGAAGGAAACCCTGTTTTTTCTCATCTTATATATCAGTGAGGCTGTCTAAAAAGTATGGAAAAAAACCTGCTTTTAAACTAGGTGTGCGAGTATTGTCCCGGGACTGGAATAACAGGTTTCATTTTAAGCATGCTATACTCAGTACTCAGTGTATCCTGAGTACTAATGATGGCATTGATAGCAACTCTTCCTGTGGTCTTTAAATTAGCTAAAACTAAATTTTTAAAGTCTTTGGTTCTGAAGGCTTTGGATACTTAAACAGTGTTTTGAATCGAGGTCAGAAGTTGTTCTTTGCGCAGGCTTTCTAAATTACTGTCTTCTATTATGGTGTAATTTCTGCCTAGTGATAACTTTTCATTGGTGTAATTTGTAGGTGTTAAAATGTAACATGTTTGTTACTTGGCCGTGAATGTTTGACATTATATGGACACCTGACAGCAGTATGCAAGTGCTCGCGTGACTGACGCACATATATTGTGAAAATATTTTTCAAATGTGTGAATAGGTGTTGTGGGGAGGATTGTTCTGTTTCTTTTTCACCAAGAATTCTTCTTGTTTATTTGTTTTTCAGATAATGGAGGACAAACTTTAGCAGGAGGGAATAACTGGCCACTGAGAGGGAGAAAATGGACCCTCTGGGAAGGAGGAGTGAGAGGTGTAGGCTTTGTTGCAAGTCCTTTGCTGAAACAAAAAGGTGTCGAAAGTCATGAACTCATCCATATCTCTGACTGGCTGCCAACACTGGTGCACCTTGCTGGAGGACATACCAATGGCACTAAGCCTTTGGATGGCTTTGATGTTTGGAACGCTATCAGGTAACTTTCATGTCAAATCACGAAGTCATCATTCTGGTATGAGAGGAATTTAATCAGCCCAGAAAACAGAACTGGAATGGGGAAGAAAATATTGCCTGTTCCTTTCCCATGAAAAAGGGAAGGTACAAATGCCATTAATTTATAGTGCTGTCTATGAGAGAATTATCCAGGCTGCAAATTAGTCTTGGTTGCAGATACAAAGCCTCCATACAGCTTTAACTTGGTATTTTGAATTTCTCAGTATGAACACAACAGCTCACAAACATGGTATACTTCTTCAAGAACATTCTGTCATCCTGAAGTATGTTAACTGATTTTGCACAGCATGGAGTATATAAGTTAGTAAATTTTATGGACCAAACCCTGCTCTCTGCAGAGTTCGGTCAGGTGTCTCCGCAGTATGCATCTGGAATTGGACATGTGGGAAATCTGTTCAGACATTAAACTCGCTGGACATGGATTCCACTCTGATGGTTTGTTAGCTCAGTATGGGACTTGTCAGGCTGGCTCACAGTGTAACCATTTGCACAGACCCATGTCATGCTATCCAGTGCCTTGAAAAGCATTTGAGATCAAGTACAAAAGTACATCTGACCTGGTTCCTGAAGGTCATGATGTTGTGACTGATTCAAACAATCTGAAATACTCAAAAGCGCAGTGCAGACATGCTTAGATGACTGGAAAAAAGAAGCAGCACAGCTCCAGCTGGGTTATTTCAATGTTCTTTTATTCCACTAAGAAGGATTACAGAGTAACCTTAGTTTCTGCAGAATTTGAAAGTTCTGGGATCAGTGTATTCATTGATAGGGCTAAATCCTGTTCTCTATCTTTGTAGAAGTTATATTTATTTTAGTAGGTCTTTGAATATAATTTTAATTCACATAAGAATAATTTAGAATGGAAGGTTCAATACAGCAAAAGCAGAATAAAAGGACTAACAACTCTATTTCCTACATGCTATTCAGTTGAAGATTAATGTACTGTTTGTTCTGGTAGTCTTTGTTCTGTTTTTATAGCAGGTAGACTTTACCATATTATGTGTGTTACCACCTTTTGTCCCCTTCTTTATTTTTTGAGTCTTAATATCCTAGTAATCCTGTGAATTGTGGGAGTTAAAAGCAATTCCTAAAGAAGCATGGGCAGGAGTGCTGTCTGGGATAGGGCCTGAGGTGAGAAACTGAGAGTTAGAATACGCAGATTTGAACCCAGGTACCCATCCATGGATCCATCTATATGGATCTTGGAGTGAAAAAGAAAAAGCAAAACCAAACCCACGTCCTACACCTCCCGAGAACTAAACCCCTTATCTTAAGTTCAGAATTGTTTTGTCTATACCTCTAGCATTACCTGTTTGGAGCTGGTAGGCTTGATTTAATTCTTAGTGCTGCCTGTGTTTCTGAAGAGCTGAGGGGTGGTTTTCTGTAGTAACTGGAGTTTACAGGAAGCTCATCGCCTTGTGCCCAGGTGTACTGTATGGCTCTCTTCCAAGTGGAAGAAGACAGTGATATGTAAAATTGAGGCCAGGGATCATTAACTGCCAGGAAAGAATGGAGACTACCAAGCGGCCAGAAAAAGTAAAATGTTTTACTTGTCAGTGTTCCTGTGGGGAAACTTAGCATCAGCAAGATCCAGAGTACACCTAAACCATAAACTTTTCTTCCAGCTACCATTAGAATTCCTGCCTACTTCATGTTTAGTTTCAACGATGTATTTTTGCAATGGATTGATCTTCTCAGATCAGGTTACTTCAGCAGGAGAGTTGTTGGGAAGGATAGATACAGCTGTGCCAGCACACTGCTGACATTTGCATTTCTGTCTTTGTAAAGGAAATGAATGCAATGTTTACTGGCACTGCCAGGGAACAGGTGACTACCAGTGTTTTTGGGTGTGTCAAAGAGAGGGCCTCTATCTGGACAGGTAACAAGTCAGGTTTTCTAACTGTTAGGCTTTTCCTTGGTTGACCTTGCAGCCAAAATGTCAAATTTCACATGATTTTCCCATGTAATCAGGATAAATATGTGATAAATTTCATGACCATAATTCAAAAGGTCACTTGAATATTGGATTGCAAACAATGAAGGCACTGTGCCCTTTTGATCAGATGGAAAGTTCAAATATGTTGTTTCTTTTGGATGAAATGGCTTATAGTGAGTGAAATTATAACTTGCTAAGGTTCTAACTCATTTGAAAAAAAGAAAATTAATCACTGTGTTACATCTATTCTTTTTTTCAATACAGTCTAGTATAAATAGATGCATAAACTTCTTGTGATTTTTCTTTGGAGGGGGGCTTTAATCCTGAGCTTGCTGGTTTATATGTGTGTAATCAAAAGGAAAAAGATCATGAATTTGTGACCTTGATTTAAATATTCAAAAGAATATATGGGGTGGTGGAGATGTTCTCAGAATTCAAAAAATATTGAATCTATTTCAGTGATATCTGAAATAGATTTAGAAGTAATTAAAAATTAGTTCTTAATATTTATGTAATAATATAAAATATAATAATACAATATAATAATTTAT
>VWZS01003705.1:54569-74652 GCA_013397075.1 Rhabdornis inornatus
CTGAAAATAACTATGTATAAATATAATATACTATACAAATATGAATACATATACAATACACAGAAATTAACCGTAATTTTTTAAATGCTAAGTATAAATTCTGAAATTCTGAGAAACCAAGATGAACTTTCTGTCATGGCTTTAAATGACTAGTAGTCCAAATTAGGAATCACATTAACATGACACCAATTAATATTAAGTTCTTGTAGTACAAAGAAGTGCTTAGAGTCACATATATAGCCAAGTGTTCCTTTCATACTTCCTTTCATCTACTTAATTCTGGCCTGATGAACCAGAAGACATTTAATGGTTAGGAGGGAATAGCAGGAAAAGATCATGTTCAGGAGCACACATCTTGTAGATAAAAATACCTTCTTTTGCATTCTTTTTGGTTAGCTGTACTCTAAGTTTCTGTAATACAGTGCATGAAACTGAGGAAGCACAGTGTTTGTGTTCTCACTGTTTGAACTCTTGGGTAAAAAATTTGCATGGTATTTAAAAGCTCTTTGGCAGGGATTTTAACTCAAAAGCTTGTCTGCTCTTTCCAAATCTGTCTGTTGACCCATTACTGTTTCAACACTGTATCAATGAAAGACTTAATGAAAGAGGAATGTGATTTTATTTAAAATATAAATTGAAATAGATCAGATTTTGCTCACACTATCACAGCCTGACAGTCTTACTCACCCAGAGGTGTGTGTGTCTAGGAAGTCTGCCCAGCCAGACACAGGGGCAGAGGATTTCAAGCCATCCACCTGGTATCCTGACACCATGATGTTGGTGAACACATAGTGGGCCCAGCATCTGTTGATGTGGTGTAAAGTCCAGGGATGCCAGGTGTGAAGTCCTTCAAGCTTCTTCTCTGCTTTTCTTAGGTTGGTAACTGTGCACGGGTTCTAGTTATGCCTGTTTTTGTCCTTTTCATGCTGCATCTGGGTCCTGCACCACCTCTGTGAGTCTCTGAGGGCCATCACTTTGTCTCCAGATGTCCATATGCAGTGGAGCTGGCCTCAGTGTGCTGGGGCTTTGCTGATGTGCTGGTCTGGATTGTCATTAACATGGGCTCTACAAGAGCTTTTTCTCTGCTCTTGTGTTCGTGGTGTCTCCACATGCTGATGAGCGCGTCCAGAGGAGGCAACAAGGCTGGTGAGGGGCTTGGAACACAAGTCCTGTGAGGAACGACTGAGAGAGCTGGAGTTGTTCAGCCTGGAGAAAAGGAGACTCAGGGATGACCTTATCACTCAATACAACTCCCTGAAAGGTGGCTGTAGTCAGGTGGGGCTGGTCTCTTTCACCAGGCAGCAACTGACAGAATGAGAGGACACAGTCTCTAGCTGTGCCAAGGGAAATATAGGTTGGATATTAGGAAAATGTTTTAATGGAAAGAGTGATAAAGTACTGGAATTTGTCTGCCTGAGGAGGTGGTGGAGTCACCATCCCTGAATGTGTTTAAAAAAAGATTGGATGTGGCACTCGGTGCCATGGTTTAGTTGAGATGTTACAGCATGGGTTGGACTCGATGATCCTGAAGGTCTCTTCCAACCTAGTGATTCTGTGAATTCTGTGTGATATATCCAGATTTTACCAGTCTTTCTCCATCCATACCAATCTTGGACTATTTTTCCATACAAAATTTTGTTGCAGCATGTAATTAAACCAGTACTACATAATTTTTATTTTCCTCCAAGTGTCTTTGAAATGAAATTTAACTTCCTCTTTGATGTCTTTTGCTTCTTTTTGAAAATAACTTAGTGTAGTATCACTGTGTTAACGCATTTTTGGATAAGTATCACATCTTTCCAGTCTCAGATATCAACATTTTATAAAAGTTCATAAATAAATAATAAATCATAGTAGATTTCCCTTTTCTGTTGTCTTAGGTTATCATGGGTAAGACTACAATATTGCTCTAAAACCATGTACATATTACAAATTATTTCTGAAAGTAAAGTGATAATATAATTGATATATTTTACAAAAATAGCAGTTGAGAATAACAAGAACAATACTAAAATGCAACCAGTCAAGGAGTCTAAATTGTACTGCATATTTCCAAGCAAGTAGCACAAAAGGCAGCTGCATTTTTAGAAACATCTGTTCTCCAGATGCTTATTATTCTATTGAAATAAAGACACTTGGCCAAACAGTTTTTCTTTTGTTGATACATTTTTTGATACATCTTGATTTTCAGCACTGCATATCTAGTGTGTCCATGCTCAGAGAAAGTATTTTATTTTGCATTAACAGAAAAATGGAATGGTAGACCACATGAAGCAGTAAGATATGCACTGAGAGATTCTGGATAAAATATAGTACAAATAATTATTATTTTCCAAAGCTTTTTATTAGTAAGCAGAGAGTTTAAAGTTTTACTTAGATATTTTTTAGGGCAAGTTTAATTTTTTTTTTGTTTTTATAATGTTGAAATATCTTAACTGATTTGGTGTAGTAAATGAAGTAAGATCAACTTGAATTCTTCTGTACTGAATGGGTACATTTGTTTTAGGAATCAAGCACCTGTTTAAAGAAAATTTCATTCTTGTAATATAAATTAACACAGAAGAAAGAGCAGTATAAAGCTGAGAGTATGTTTATTTCCAGCATATCTGAAATATAATCTTAGGATTATAATATTTTAGGAAAACATTAAAAATAAGACCCAGAGAAATACAACAAGGTTATAAAGACTCAGATTTTGCTTCATGACACTGAGAATGTTTTTGTGCAAGACAAACATACTTACCCTGAAAAACTTCGGATTCCTTTCCAAGGACACCTTCTGGCTGTTTAACAACAACAAAAGTGAAAGATTGCATGTAGATCTTTGTTTGTGCTCAGTAAGGAATAAGGTTTCTGTATGTTTTAAGAACTTAGCAAATCAGAAGAATGAACAAGCTGATTCTCGTACCAACACTGAAGTTAGGCCACATGCTTTCATTAAACTTTTTACATAGAGGACTGTTTTGAAAAAACAGCACCTTTAAATGCTTAATTAAATAATTAAGACACATCTTAATTATTCTACCATCTGACAGGGTAGAATAATAACCAAACAATATAAAAAGCTCCTTACCATTAAGGGGAGGGATGACGTATTAGGATATTGAAGTCTAAAAATAAGTATTCTAAAATTAGAGAGTTGTAAGATATGGTTACACAGGCAGATACTAAAATACAAAGGCAGGTTTCCCTAGAGAATATTATTGCTTTGTTATTGTAGCTCTCCTGGCTAGACTGTGTTCCTGTTGCAAAATAGCCTTGCGGAACATCTGCCAAGGTGAATCTGTGTTTGAGCCTGTGTCTCTGTGGAGTTTTCTAAATGGGAAGGAGGGCAGAATTAAGGCACTTCCAGGGAAACGGATCTTTGTTACAGGCATAAATTTCCTATTTGTTGTCCCCTGAATGTTGTTTCTGTTTTCCTGATGTCTTTTGCTGTGAGACAGGTGGTTTTTTCAACATACAGTGCCAAATTCTTTGGCTATTGTTTTGTGATATATGCTGGTTATGAACATCCATGCTCTGTACAACAAGAATTAACTGGAGTAACACTCAAACTGAAAAGCAGGACTGTACCATGTAATAGCTCTATGGAGCTTAATGTAGTGATGCCATAAGCTTCAAGGGAGTATATCTCATGATTGCATATAAATCAGATCCAAGGTACTAACAACACTATTCTATCCCAGAGCAAAAATTGATTCAATAACAATGGCAACTGCTGCATGAAAAACTTACATTAATATAAGTATAATCTTTATTTTTTGTGTTCTATCAATGTAATGTAAATGGCCATGTTTAGTACGTAATATCCGCTGTCCATGTTAAACTTTATAACAGAAGTAACCTTCAGTCTGCTTGAACACTATGAATACACTTGGTATAATCATAGACTTATATGAAATCATAGAATAGGCTGGTTGAAAGGAACCTTTAAATGTCATCTAGGCCAACCCTAATGCCTTAGGGACACCTTCAACTAGATCAGGTTTCTCTAAGCCCTGTTCGCCTGACCTTGAATGTTTCCAGGGATGGATCATCTACTATCTCTCTGGGCAACCTGTCCTAGTTCTTCACCACTTTCATTGTAAAAAACTCCTTTATATCTAGTCTGAATCTATTCTCTTTCAGTTTAAAACCATCATCACTTATCCTGTCACAACAGGCCCTACTAATATGTCTGTCCCCATCTTTCTTGTAGGCCCCCATTAAGTACTGAAAGGCTGCTATGAGGGCTGCCCAGAGCCTTCTCTTCTCCAGGCTGAACAAACCCAGCTTTCAGCCTGTCCAAAAAGGGAGGTGCTCTAATCCTCTGATCATCTTGTTGTCCCTCCTCTGGACTCCTCCAGCAGGTCCATGTCCTTCCTGTGCTGTGACCCCAGAGCTGGATGCAGCACTGCAGGTGGGGTCTCAGCAGAGCAGAGCAGAGGGGCAGAATCCCCTCCCTGGCCCTGCTGTCCACTCAGCACTTTGTGAATACCAAGTGGCACTTTATGGTTATTGAATCTACAAAGATGAGAAGTAAATAGGAGTAAGTTACTTAATTCTTCTGTGTTTGACCCTGGTGGAAGATACTGGATTATTTCACATAACTCTGGTGGTTTCTTTCTTTAAAAATATTCTGGAAAATGTAGATACAGCTCAGAAATTGAAAGAAAACCTTCCCAGGCAGTTATTGCACAGTCAATCACAGGCTAAATTTGGATCCTAGTTTAACTTTTGCTAACTGGCTCTTATTACTGTTACCTATGAACAGATGGTGAAAGGCACAGTTGAACACAGCTCTCAATGGAGCACATAGAGACATTTATCTTAAATGTAAGATAAAATTTGTCTAAATAAGGCCAACCATTCTTTAATTAAGAGTGTGACTACTATAGACACTGGAAGGGGGAATTAACCTTTCACCCACGTCTTGGAAAAATCTTTTTTGTGGCAGTTTCTGTACATTGAATTACTAACACTATAGCGTAATTAATGTAATTCCTCTGTTTTAATTACAATACTATTTAATTACAATATTACCTGAACACATTTAATTTTAGTTCTTCTTGCTAGTTCTATACTCACTCAAAATATAATATCCAGAAATGGTTTTAGAAATTTAATAGAAAAATATTATTTTAGTTGTTTGTCACTGAAAATTTTAAATTATAGGGAAATACTGTTTAATTATATACTCTATATATTAAAATAACTGTAATTTTTTATGTCTCCACTGAGGTTTATATTACCTGAGTTTTTTATTCTTAATGTCAAGAAGCTTAGGGACCCTGGTTGAATTTTGTGCCTTAAGTTACGCTTCTTAATGAAAGAAAAACAATTTAAATTATTTGGAAATTTCTGAAAGGATCTATTTAGGTTCACTGTCAAATAATAAATTATTGTTGTGTCTTCATGTAACCGAGGTTCTTTCTAATTATGTCTTCCTGCTCACATTGCCCTTTATAAGGAGTAAATTTCATTTACTCAGTTTTTTAGGTCTGGGATTTATTTAGCTAAGAAAATTTATGGGTAAGTTCAGTGGCTTATTCCCCACTATCTCTATGTACTGAATGGCTAGAAAAAGAAGGACTATTTTCTTTTTTAACACAACAAGACACTAAGTATCTAAATAGTCCTTGTGACCTCAATTAGAAATTAAAGGTGGGGGGTTTTGGGTTTGTTTTTTTGTTGGTTTTTTTTTGGTGGGATAGCAATGCCTGTGTCGTTTTTTGATAATGCTTCCAGGACTTTTTCAGGTATGCAGTGAGCACAGCAAGTGCTATGCCAGCTTGTGCTGTGAAATTTGACTCTTAAAATTGATTGTTATAAAAACCCTGCTTAGGTAGGACCGATTCTGTACTCTGTGAACTTATGAGTAATCTAAATAAACACCACTGAAGTTAGGGAAAACTTGTAGAGACAAAAGTTGTTGCTGATCAGCTGGAAAGGAACATTCAGATTAAAGTTGTCTGCCCTCCCCCAGGTGTAACCAGCACAAGTTGATAGTAATCAATTTTAAGTTATGAGTTCACTCTCTATTAAGATGACAAAAAGCCTCAAAATAAAGGATGCAGAATCCTAATCAGTTATAGAAGGTAATTAACATTTCCTTTTGAAATCTGTCTTAGTGAAGGAAGACCTTCTCCCAGAGTGGAACTGCTGCATAACATAGACCCCATGTTTGTGGATGACTTCCCATGTGAGTATGCTCAAGATTTATTAAATTTACAGTTTACCTTCTGAGCACTTCTTGGCTTAAGTAAGTGAAGTGTTTCCTTACAGGTGAAGCAAAATACAGTAGGATGCCTTTTGCTTTTAAGTAAATAGCTTTAAATTATGGAAACATCATCCCCTGGATAATGTAAGTATTTCAACATAGTCAACGTGGGCCTCCTATTTCAGAGAGCACTGAAACACTGCTGAGTAATGAATTAAGTACTTTTGGACATGGAAATGTTGAGGAGCAGCTGTGTGCCTGAGGTGCACAGTGAGGCACACTGCCAACAATCCTTTCCAAACCCTCTCTTCCAGAGTTCCAAATGAACTGCTTGCCATAATGCATCTTGATACAACTGTATAATATGACCTTGCAAATGGAAAGCTTGAGTTTTGTGAGGAGCTGAGAAGTTCCAAGCTATGTGATTGCTTTTATTCCATAATCATGTGGGTTGGATCCTTAATGCCACAGTGACACGAATTGGAGCTGAAGTTTGCTAATTCTATAGCTCTTTTTAAGCACCATCTGTTTTATGATTCAACATTACTAGTTTGCTAAGGACTACAAGCTTTTCAGGCAGACTTTCTTTTTCATACAGAACATTGGAACAGGTCCCTTCCAGTGTTTTTATAGCATTTCTGTATTTCATTATATAAACAAGTAAATCCAGGCAGAGAAAAAGTAGTGCAATGGAGACAGTGATCTGTTGCCTGCAAGACAAATACACATTGTGCTGTAATAACTGAATGGAAATGGGTGAGATTTGGGCCTTTTGCAATGCACATCTGGTTCTGTGGTGCTTTTCTGAGAAGGAGCAACATTGTGCCTATCTAATGCTGACTGGGCAGCACTGCCTGCAGGTAATTCCTGCATACTGATTGAATTAAGGTGTAGCTACTCCAATTTCCCTTGAAAAAATTCTCGATGAGTCACAGCATTCCTGTACAATGTTAGACCATGGTGAGGTATTCTCAGCCCTACTTCAGAGACCATCTTTTCCTTGTGGGAATGGCCTGTGATTGAGGTGTTTGAGTAGACAAATTCCTGGAGTAAGCAGAAGGGGGACAAACAAAGGAGGTTTTCAGGAATTTGAGCTCTTAGGAAATGTGGCCCCAGACTGCTTCAATGATGCCATGCTCTGATGGTCGTTCACTGTTTGCTACATACATCGTAGCCTTAGTAGTGTGCATTGTGTGAAGTGTGGGCAAGAAGTGGGGCTGGGGGGCAGAAGCTGTACTAGGTGCAACTCCTGTGCTGGATAAGATGCAGTTTTTAAAGCATCATGAACAGAGGAAGTTACATGCATGCTGTAAATTTATGATGTTTTTATGTGCCTTTCAAAACTGCAGTAATTAAAAACAAGAACTGAACTCTTCGCCAACACATTCTTATTCACCATGTAGAGTTTCCCTGTCTCTTCTGAGCAATGGCCTATTCTTTTGGAAAATTACTTTGTGCCTCCTAGTGAAATTATGCTTTGTCATATAAGGATTAAAATTTCTATTTAGCAGCCTGAGTTATTAGAAGTAATTGTATATGTATGTAAGCCAGCTGATTTTTACTTTCTGTCTGTTTTTCGTTTATTGAAACTTAGTAATAGGTTTAGAATGAATATCTAGAAAAATTATGCTGGTGTCTCTATTATGGATAGATTAGTAAGACACAAAACTTGGAATATACAAGCAGTTTCAGTTTTTCAGCAATCGTGGTTCTCTTCATGTTATGTTGGTTTCCTTTTTTTTTTTTTTAAAAAAAGCGTGTTAAACTTGTGTCCATACACTCTTCTTATCACCAAGATGATAAACTGTGTCACTCTAGAGTCTTGCTCTTTCCTTTACTGTTTATTGTTTCTGAGTACTAATTGTTTTGACATTGGAGTACTCTTTTGCCTGTGGTGCTAAAATACATGTCTGCAGGTTTTGCTGGGTTCTTTCTAAACTCCTGTATAACCTTTTACCTTCTTTATGCACATTTTACTCTTGTTCTAGTCTACTTTGAAAAATCACATCACCTAAATCATCAGATGAAGTATTCCTATTATACTAATACTTTATTTTTTATAGAAATTTGAATTAGAAAGTGAAATAATAACTGGAAGATAAGATTAGCCAAATCTTTTTGTTTGCAGAGTACTGTAAAACAGCAAATGGGCAATTAAATATCAAGATTCTGTTAAGTGTAACCAAAAAAAGGACTCTTCAAGTTGTTGTGGTAGATCAGGTGAGAAGACAGTGCTGTTGTAGTTGGTAACGTGTAGAGCATTAAGTTACTATTTTACCTGCACTCAGTGCAGGTTCAGTGTTCCTGAACTCTTGAGTGGTTTTGCCTATAATGTATACATTCTTTCACCATAATATGTTTTTATTTAATGGATGCATTTATCTTCATCTCTATCAGAAAAAAATTATTAAATATATATATATATTTAATAGAATGAATGATGGGATGTCTCATGTAATTAATAGGGTTTTTTAACTGAAACAGCAAAACTGAGCTTTGTTTTGTTCAGTTTTTTATATCAAAATAAGCACTCCTTCAGGGAAGAATTTGTGCAAAAGACATTAACTAGTTTAGTGACAAGTCAGCTGTTACAGCCAAGTATTCAACAGAATATTGTTAAAGTAAAGTAAAGTTAGAGTAATAAGACCTGGTGTCTTGATTACAGAGCTAGCAGCATCTCTGCTGCTGTGGTCTGTTAGAAATGACCTTGGGCTGTGTGTTTATTTACCACTTGTGGGGTAACAGTGTGTAACTTTTCAACTTCTCAGACTGAGCACTGGTTTCTGATCTTTGGACATGAGCTGGGATTACTCCAGCAGATCTGATGAATCTGCTGATCAGCATCTGCTTACATTTTTTCAGGACCTGATGTGCAGTGGCAAACACTGCAGCCCTGTAGTAGTCTTGTATCAAGTACTGTACTTCTCCTATTGTTAATAGTAAAGAACACAAGAGGGAAAACACTGTAAAATAGTTTGCCTGCAGTTCCATTTTAGCAAAAAATTCTCAAATCTCGTTTCACTGACTACTTCAAGTAAATAATTTTCTCTCTCAGAAGGCAGATTTCGTTCATTCAAATATAAACCTTTCCTGTGGTCTGACACACATGGGCAGTGTTTTAAACTGTAATTCTTTATTTTTCATCTTTAATGCTAAAAAGGTGTTCCTCCAGCTGGCCAGAGACCTTGCCCGTAGTCTCCCTCTGACCTGTGGCAGCCCAGTGGAGTGAAAAGCAAGCTTGGGGTTAAAAACAAGCTTTTCTCTTAACAAACTGATCTGGTTTGTGGTGCAGACCTACAACTACTGTACTCGTGTAAGAGCAGGCAGTGGAATGAAAAACTGGGGTGGGATCTCCAAAACTAGGATGAGGAGAGTGGTGGATTGTGGTCTTTGGGGGTTGCAAAGCCAGTTTGGTGGTGAGCTATTGCCAAGATGGCCAGCCTGTCCTCTCCCTTTCCTCCATCCTTCCTCCTTCACTTGTGTTAGATGTAGAAACCACATGGTGACAAGGTGATTGTTCCGCCAGATCAGCTTTCAGATTGTTTTGGGTAGCCAGGCAAAAGAGGAGGAAAGGTTTCTACCACATCAGTGAGCTGAATCAACCTGCCCTGTAGCTGTATGACTGGGAGCAGTGTGTGGTTGGTAGCAGATGGAGGGTCTGGCCACAGGACTCGCTAGTTAAGATCAGTTCTGACCACGCTGGGAACCTCAGCCAGAGGCAGTAGTTTCATGGAGTTTAAGCTAGTAGGCTGTTGCTGCTACCACAGAGGATATCCTGCCTCCCACAGTGTCTCACCACTGCTCCTCTTTCTCATGGGTCACCAAAACTATTCGCAGAGCCAGGCTGTGAACCAGGTCAGAATACTAGTTCAGATTTTAATAAGCCTTTTTTCCATCTCACTGGATGTATGCTGGATAGTCAATTGCTCATTTTGGCACAAAGACTGGGACTAGAACTAGTTTTGGGGGACTCCAAAGGTGAGGCTGATTCTTTTGGCTGTGAAATTAAACACTGAGGTTTCTGTTTCATTATATATGATTAAGTGATACAACAGGTTTCTGCTGGGGATGTGCTTTACTTCCTCCCCTCCCCTTCCCCAGCCACATGCTTCTAGTGCTTATTTTGCATTTGTTTTGGCACTTCTTGGATATCTCTGTGAACTGATCCAACTTGCTAGCCTGGTTTTCCTCTGTTGTGTGGGTTGAATCTGCACATTGGAAGGCTGATGGATGCCAGCAGCAACCCAAGGCAGGGGAAAGGAGGGTGTGTGGTTGGAAGAGGGGAGGCAGAGGGAACTCTCCTAGTACTGTCTGGCTGCTTCTGGAACCAGAACCCCACAAGGAGGGAGTCAGAAACCACATCTTCTGTTTGAGCCATGCTGTGCTAAACCAGTCTGGTGAGCTCTGCAGATGGAGCTGGACCCACACACCTCAGAGGTGATTGTTCCTCTCCCTCCTTGCTAAAAGCCATTGCTTTTGTCTTTCTGGTTGTTTCTTCATCACATTGTTGACTGTTTTCAGAAGTGATGAATATATATTTCAATTGCTTGATCTCAATGCAGATCTGTAGTTTAATATGATTAAAGAGTTTACAATTATGTAAATTTGCTATGAAAAATCTACTGTCTTTCCGGTTTGGGTCTGGAAACATCCACATTTTCTGTTAGCTTTAACAATTCAGTAGTAAAATAAGAAAATTTAAAACAGAAAGCTGAAATTATGTCGAGAGTGTAATTTTCTCCGTAGTGAATAGGTTAAGAAAACACATATAAAATGCAAAAATTAACTTTAAAATTGCATAGGTAAAAAAACTGATTTACATACATTTCCAGAGAAAAGAAACAAAATTTTTGCCCTATTTTTGTGAATTTGTCTTTAAAAAAAAAAAAAATAGCCAAGTTGTTGATGGTTTGGCAGCTGTGCGGATGACATCAGCTCTTCCATTGTGAAAGATCTCCTGTCTTTTCTTACAGCTTTATGGCATTTCATCAAGTTTTGGTGATTCAGCTAAATTAAAACCCAGCCGGTTTTAAGTCTCAATTCCCCTAACTGCTAAACCAAACTTATTTCTGACCACAGTCATTGCTAGATGGCCTGTCTTGAAGCAGCATTGAAACTTTATATCCCACAGAACGCAATTTTATTTTGAGAATCAGAACTAAATGACATGCTGAAAGAAAATGTACTCTTTAATTCAGAGTCGTTAATCAGAACCTGTCAGTACACACTGTATTAGCTTTAATATAATTTGATAAATGTATTAATAAATTTGGTGATGTTCACAAAATCTTATAGACTACATGTGTAGCATCACTTTCTCTTCAAAAAGAACTTGAATTTATTTAAATTAGAAAGAAGTATTCAAAATAAATATGTTTTGGGTGGTGCTGGCTTAGGCTGAAAAAACTTCTACCTTCATTTAAAATTCCACACTTAACCATAAACTAAAACTTCAAAGGCATAATAACAGTGTAGATTACTAATTGTAGTCAATTTATTTGGAAGATATATCTATTCAGAGGGAGACATCCAAGACAGAGAACTTGTAAAAACATTTTGTGATTTTCCTCCAAACCTTTATTTGCCTAGAGCAAAATTAATCAGTTTTTACATTGCTCTCCTTGACATTTGAAAGAAGGCATTATCTCATATTGCACTATTAATTGCCAAAATAAATGATTGCTTATAGAGGACTAGATCTGCTCTATGCAGAATGAACACATAATATATTAGAATAGAGAAATTTTTTCTGTTCTAGGACTGATGTGTCATTTGTGGACATAAAAATTGCATTGTGATGGCTGTAGCATTATATGTTATATCCATACATATACCAAAATGATTCATCTTGATTAGGGAGTAGACACTCCAGGCTCCTCTATGTCCCATTTATTACTTATTTTGCCTGGCTAAAAGATGATTCCTGAGACTTTGTAGGACAGAAATTACTTCTTCCCCAGTTCTGTTAGTAATCAGCTGGCTTGTTTAGAGTTATTTGAGGGAATTATTAAAAGAAAAAAAAAAATAGAAAAAGAAAGTGGGAAAAAAATTATCATAACAGAGTTAATCAGTAGCAGCAAATGATGCATGGATGAGTGTGCTGGGTGGGCATTGAATGGGATAAATATACCCCATGTCTGTCACAGGCTTAAGACCCAGAATCTGCTCTTGAGTCAAAACTGTGCAGGAAATTGACCAGTATGGTCAGCTGACTGAGCTTACATAGTGACAGCTGGAGTTGGAGAATGGTCAAGAATGGACAAAATCTGTTCTTTGCTTCTCCAAATTACCATTTTTCTGCAAAATTATACATATGCATGCTGACCATCTGGACTCTGTCATCTTCCCATTTCAAGAAAATCATAAATTGCAATGACCCCCTGTAAGTTTGCAAGGCAGGAGTTGACAACATAGGACCCTGGATCCCTCAGCTGCTTCATGCCGTGCATGTTATGCTGACCTGGCAGCTTTGGGCAGAGCTGAGCTCCACTCCCTAATGGGAGGCTGCTGTTCCAGCTAGCTCTGCTGCCATTCACATCAGAGATAAGTGGTGTTTTTCTTTTGACTGTCAGCTATATGAGTTTCTGGGGTGTAGCTCTTGCTGTCAGGCAGTTTGGGCTGTGGTTCTGCATTGCCTTGGCTCTTAGCCCATCTACGTCTCAGTGTGAACTATCCATCCCTGCAGTATTTAATACTAGAGGACTGCATGTTTGGTGAGCCTCATAAATACTAATCCTTGTATTTCCTTAGGGATGTAGGTAATTTCTTTTAGAATTTAGAAATGTTAGGTCACTTGAGAAAGTGTGTAATGCAAGTATCATGACAGGAATCCAGAAATCCCTCTACACTGTTTTTTTATGCTTCATTTTATTCTGTAATTATTTGAACATAGTGCTAGCATTTTATATTTTTATGCAGGTCATGACGTAAATGGTAGATTACATTTTTCAAATGGAATATCTCTGAGCCATAAACCTGAAAAATTTTAACAGAACACAGGTTGTTAGAGTTGCTGCTCAGTTCTCTTTACCTTCAACACAGCATCCTTACAGTGATGCAGATGGGATTTGGAAGTTTCACATATAAGGCCACCACAACAGGACACATCTTCAGTAATTCATAAGTTCCATACAATCAGTTAAAATTTGTTTCCTGGAAAAACTAAGATTGTGATTTTTGTTTTCCTTGTTTTCCCATTGGAGATGGGAAGTATTCCCATTGCCTTTTGCTGTCTCTCTTTTTGTGATGTTTAACATTATAGGCTGTCATATTAAGTTTGTTCTTATCTAGAATAACTTCAATGTCTTTATTCTGTAGTTGTCTAAGAATCTAGTAACCTGGATAAATGATTCACCTAGCTGATATGCCCTGGGATTTTTTGCTGCCTTCAGTGATTCTGGGTTTAACTCAATTGTTCTGTGGTGTGGTATTTTTGAAAAGAAATAATATGTTGTAAAAAAGAAGGTTTGAAGGAAGAAGGAATGCTTCAAATGTCTGTTCTTGTTGAAATTAAGTAGAGTATGTATTTTGAAAGGTAAGAGACTGAATATGATATTCTAGTATAAATCTTTCCTTTGGAATCAAACATTGCTATAATAAAACTGACATTAGAAGGAATAATACTAAATATAGATGTTCATAGGATTTAACTATTTGAATTAGGATAGGTGAGCTTCACTGTTTGTGTACAGTACAGCTCTACAGCTTGTTGACATGAAGGCAGGAAGTTACAGTGTCTCAAGGCTCATCCACTTCTCAAGATCAGTATTCTGTTTGTTCTCCCAAGGTTAAGGTCAAGGCTATTCTTCAAATGTTTTTACTTTAATACAATAAGAGAAAGACTCAGAATTTTATAGAAAACTCATTATTGCCATAAAGCAGCAAAAGGTCACGAAATGTCTTTCCTCAGTGAAGTAGCGAAACCCCTTATTTCTTAGGTAATTCATTGTCACAGTGTAGGTTGGAGGAGCCCTTGACATTTCCAGAATTTCGTTACTGAGGTGGAATAATTGCTCTACACATCATGGTTCAAAAAAGAGGAATCAGTACGAAGTACATATATGCAAAGGCCTTGTAAGCTCATAGAGCTATCTGCATTTCAAAATGGTTGTACCAAGATTATTCTTTCTTCTGGCATATTTTAATGAACTTTCACATTAATTAAGGCATCAGAGCTGCAAATACTTGTTCAGCTTCAGAAATGTACCTTATAAATGGGATAAGCCAATATGAAAGTTCTATTTCTAAAACTGAAATAGAAAAAATCACTTTCTACTATTTATGAGCTGTCTTTCAGAAAACACTGTAGAATGTGTATTTTATTCACTATAAACATGAAAGAAAAATTTTTGGCTTTAGAAGGATGAACAGAAGAGCAAAAATGAATTGACTATCTCAGTGAAGACATAAAAGTGTAGATGAAAGAAGGTGCCTTGTGTGACTTCAAGTCTTTTCAAAAAAAAGAAAGACTTTCTTTCTGGTAAGGAGAATTGTCTGTCTGCTGGAGCATAGACAATTGCCTAAACCAGCAATCCCCTGACTGCAGCAGGCCTAGAAACAGCCGAGAAGAACTTGTTCAGCTCTCACATTAATAGTGGGGGTTTTTTTACATAATTAAACAGTGCTATTCAAAGCTATGCTATTCAAAGCTACCTTGTAATTTTGAGCTTTGATTTCTATGAGTTTTTTTGTCTTTGGTGCTTCATAAAAAGGTAAAAGTCTAAGATTAAAGGTTTGTTAATGTACAAGCAATGTCTACACAAAAACAATCTGTTCCCAAACAAGATACTCCTATATATACTTTCTTTAAAACAGTCTAAATGACCTGCTAGGGCTTTGATATTTAACTTTGCCACTATGTTTTTGAAGACTCTAAAATATATATATTTTCTGAAACATTCAGTAAACTCTAAATTTTGGCTTTATTGTGGATGATGGTGACTGTGAACATTAAGATAAATATCCATAACATTTTTTTCCTGCCTGTTTCTCCATTTCTTCCTGTTTCTCCATCTCTTCCCATTTCTTCATTTCTTCCCAAGATTTTGCTCATGTAGGAGTTAATTCAGAGACAATGCAATGAAGCTGGTTCAGTCATGTATCCTATGAAAGAATATATCCCAAGAAAGAGCAGTATATACATTTGTAACATTATCCATTATAATCACGAAATTAAAAACAATTCCCAAATATTTGGGAAAGTTACTTTAATTTCATTTTTGCAGTTCATTGACAGAGAGTTGCTGAAGTTCAGCAGTTATCAATAAAGGCCTTAAAATAATTTGAAGAGTATCAAATGGATCATAGTGAGACTGGCATTTTTAACCGAGCTGATTACACTTCAGTTGACTGAGCTGTCTGCTGGAGGGGAGCTGAATTCAAGGGCTGAATCTGTTGCTGGAGGAATATGAATTGTATTCATGGCAAGATAACAGTACACTCTTTGCCAAAGCAATAGGGAGAAATTCTTAAAACTGTTTCTGGAGCTTACTTTGTCTTGTGCATTTCTTGATGAACACTAAGTGACAGGCTGCTCCACGGAATCAAGTCTAGCAAAAGGTAATTCTTGTCATGAAGTTTCTGTTGTATAAAATGCTAAAAATAAACTTGCAGTATAGCACCAACAGATTTATAGTTCATCCAAGTGAAACACAGTGGAAAGTTTTCTGTTTATGGTCAAGTGAGAATTTTGGTTGAAGAATCCTTTTCTACTTGTATTGAAGACTTTTTCTACAGCTATAGAGGAGAGAAAGTTATAAATGGAGAGTTATAAATCTATGGAGAACAGCCATGTGTTTTCATGCTGTTAACAAACAAATGTGGCATTTTAAAATACCTTATGTTTATAAATAAAAGATACATGTAGTCCAAGTGTATCTTATAACTGTAAAAAATATTAACTGTAACCATTTTACCTTTAGCTTTTTTATTTCTCAATAAAATTTTCTTTGAAAATATAGTCTTATCTTGCAGGTTGATTCATGAGTGGTTTAGGATTTTAGAGATTTTAGTAGTAAATTATATTACTACATTAGAGACAGTCCAGTATTTCAGTGTGCGTTAGAGACTTAATATTCATAAGTGGAAACTAAAAATGTAGTACTTGCATTGCTCTCGATACTGTAAAAAACTTCAATATATTGTTGCCTGAAATTTAGAAGGAAATTAAAAAATCTCATGTTCAAATAAAGCATGTTGGTGCTTAATCAATAACATAAAGAAATTCAAACAGAATGAAAATCTATTGGCATTTCTGACACAGTCTGTAGATCCATACTACTTTTCTTCTGTGTGCAGATGAACAGTGTAGATGGTACCATTTTTTAATTGCTGAAGTGGCCTCCACTAGAAATGGTGTATTCTGAAAGATATTTTTCTGTTCTTATGTTCCTTCATTAAACTTTCCTGCAACTTTTCTGTTTTCCCCAGATCCAGGTACTTAAAAACTGGGAAATACCAAAGGAAATCTGGACTTCTTTTTTCATGTACAATTCTGGTTTTTATGGTGTAATGTAGAGACCTGTAATGTAGACTGTCTGCAAGTCAAACTATAGGCCCGATCACTTGCAAATGAAAAACATGCTGTGCCTACAGAATATTTTGTGTCTTGAATGCTTGAAGAGCACGTAAATCATTGAAGTAAGGTTTAAAGGATAGTGGAACATTGAGAATTTATTACAAATGGTGTATCCACTAACTTTCCTTACTTTCTTATATAAATTGAAAGTTTTATGTACAAATTTGGTGGAAATCAACCCAAACCCATCTGGATGTCCCATCAATTATTTCTGTGTTGTCATTCAAGATACTTGTATGTATTACATGATGTGAAATGTAAAGTACAGACTTCCACTGGATTGGGGAGAAATCTCTCTTGGAAGATGGGAGGTCATGGTTCAAAACTGTTTGTAACAAACAGAGTAACTCAGTTGGTTAGTGCTTTTGGTGTGGCTTGAGAATTTCCTCAGGGAGGAAACTATTGGACAGTTGGAAAAATGCTGTTGGAGGAAAGTTCAGAAGATGTGGTTGTGGGAAGCAGTGCTGACCACAAAGAAGAGTTACTGGGTGGCTTCCTGAGTTTTACTGCAGTGAAGTTATGGTTCATTTTTTGACTTTGTGTTCCTGTGTGTGGCTTCATGCTCCTATAAAGTATCAAGTGTTTGGTTACCTGTTACCTGAAGTCTGCCTTCATTCTGCTGTTTCAGTGCTGCAGGAAAATATATTTAAGTAAACACCTTTTCAATTTTCTAGAACTTCAGAGCATGGTGACATGGATTTTGGAGCAGGGAAAATTACTCTGGAATTCATTTTCATCTGCTCATCCATAAGGCTCTTTGATATAAGTCATGGCTTTGCGTGTTCTTATTTTCTTAAACTCCTTCTTGTGAGAATTGGTAAATTATGTATTGACACTTTTGTTTTGATTTCAGAATCACTTTTATTTGAGGAGTTGATTAAAGCTTATGTGTTGTCAGAAGTGATTGCTGTAAATGCAAATGTGGAAGCCTTTCATATGACGGTTTTGTGGAAAACACATTGTGCCTACTGAACTGTATGGATAAAGGGGAATTTAGCTTCATTTATTTGATTAAGAGGGGTTGGTAGGGCGTAAATTCCTTGTTTGTTACTGCTGATGCTTAACCAGTCTGAACCAGAGCCCACTGGAATTAATGGAAAGGTTCCCATTTGTTTCAGGGTAGATTTTTTCAAGCTTTAACAGACTTCCTGCTGTTCCACAGTTGAGCATTAGTAAGGCGCAGGAAGCCTGCCAATCATGCAGGATTTGAGTGTGTGCATGTGGTGAGGTTTCTAGGAGGTTGAAGACTACTGTCATGAGGGTAATTTTTATGTGGAATTCCATAATATTTAAGAAAGCTCTTGATTTTTTTTTTTACCTACACTTCTGCTATTGTTGCACAAGAATGGGGAAGATGGTTACAGGGAGTTTGCATTGTCTATGTTTAGGAAAGTAATCACTTGTGATTTTTTTAACTGCTTGGGTTTTCTATTTTCTCTGGGCAGAATGTAAATAAAAATTTTAAATCTTGAAAATAGCATCAAATAACTTAGCTAAGAACAGAAACTTTTATTTTAATGGAAGCAGGAGGAGAATGATTCAATTACCATTTTTCTGACAATACATACAAGATGGTGAATACCATAGGAATTTACTGGATTAGTAAAATAGTTGATTTTAAACTTGATAATGAAAATACTCTCTTTCTACTTGGGTTTCATATGTAAGAGAGTTTTGGTTTGCCAGTCCCAGACTTCTGTCTGGGGATCTCCTCTGTGGTTTTTATAGACTACTAATCAGATCACAAGAGGCAAGGAGGCATATGTATCGCCTCCTTGAAAATAATACTCATTACTGCTTGTTGGTTTCAAGTCCTAGTGGAAGTAGTGTGCATGGTTTGGTTCAACTATTAAGCAGGATTCTACTCTGCAACATATATGGAGTTGTTCACTTCTCTCTAAGAAAAAACATTTGTACAAAATAAGGAAACTTTTTTTAATGTCTAAGAGTATAATCTCAGCAGAAATCTAATCTATCCCCTTGAGACTTACCATTGCCAGTACCTTTTGAAAGCCTGTTTAAGAGTGAGAATCTTCAGTGAGTTGACAACCAGTATACACAAGATTGAAGTATTTGAAATTATTTACAATATCTTTTTTTGAACAGTGCCACTTCATTCCCTAAAGCTGTGTTGCAGTCTTATAATGGCTGTGTCCCTTGCTCTGAGGCCATGTCTGACAGAAACCCATGATGGACTCTTCTTGTCACACCTGTAGCTCTGTGTGTTCCTTCAGCCTCTGTTAGCAGACATAAGTCTGAAAACATGAACACTGCAGTGATCCTCCCAAGAACCTCTGAATACAAGCAGGACTTGCGAGTCATGCAGGAGAAGGGCAGGGCTTCCCCAGTTGGTGAGCAGCGGCATGGTTAAAAGAAGCCCGTAGCGACCACGGTGACCTGGAGTGGGCAGTTGGGGCGTGGCAGTCGGGGCGTGGCAGTCGGGGCGTGGCAGTCGGGGCGTGGCAGTCGGGGCGTGGCAATCGAGGGCGTGGCAATCGAGGGCGTGGCAATCGAGGGCGTGGCAATCAGGGGCGTGGCAATCAGGGGCGTGGCCATTGTGCGCATGGCAATTGGGCCGTGTCATGTCTCTGGGAGTATGGCACATCTCTGGGGGCGTGGCATGGCAGTTCTCGCGCTGGTTTGTGCAGGCAGGGCGAGAAGGCCAGGTTGCAGGTTTTTTTCCTGCTGGTAAGGGTTGCTGTGTGGTATTTGCTATGTTTCTGTCGGTTGGTTGTTTTGGGGTTTCTGTTAGTAATGGTTTTTACACGATCAAAAATTGTAGTTAGTACTAGGTATGTGTAACCAAATAGAACCCTCCAAAAACGATACATCTGTCCAGACCCCTTCCTGTGTGGAGTGTTTGAATTTATCAGTGGTACTGATGGATCACCACCTCTAACATCCCTTTGGTAGCAGAGAAAAACAGTGAAAGGAATAGGAGAATTCACATCATCATCAAGTAGCTCAAGGGTTGGTGTCATCAGTATAATTTTGGGTTCTTTGATTATGGGGCAACTTTTATGGCACCTGGCCTGCTGGAACTGGATGGGCTCCGTCCAGTTAAGGGCAGAAGAATTTTAGCTGATGAACAGGCAGAACTCATTGAGAGGCTTTAAACTAGGTTTGACGGGGGAAGGGGATGCAGTTGGGCTGTCTGGAAGCAGGCCCAAGGGTGGTAAGCCTGAACTAGGGGTGAAATCATTAGCCCAGCTGAGGTGCATGTACACCAATGCACACAGCATGGGTAACAAACAAGAGGAGCTGGAGGCTGTGGTGGAAGAGCTGTGATGTAGTTACCATCACAGAAA
>VWZS01003714.1:0-47679 GCA_013397075.1 Rhabdornis inornatus
TGTCTTTCAAACCAAGACACAGGAGGTAGCTGTTTTTTTTATTGTGTGCACAATCACCAGAAGTCATACCATGAGCAACAGGGAACACCTTTGGTTTAGAACAGAAGCAGTGGATTCTAGGATACACAAACAAACACCCAAATCTCTAGATATTATTCTAGCACAACTTAATTTTTTTTTCTTTCTACTTCTGTTGAGATTTGGGCTTTTTAAATTTCATTTAAGTTCGGTTCCAGTTCAAAAGGCAGATTTAAGGCCTATTGCACACCTATGCCTATTATTTTAAGTCAGCCATTTAACTTTTCAAGTCTAGTCTCTAATTTCTTAAAGCTTTCTAAGCCATTTACTGAGAACTTTGCATAATTAAGTGCAACAATGCATAAATACCTTTGGGAGCCTGGGCTTTATGGTCCTACATAACCAGGCAGTTTCAAAATCATTCCCTTTAGGCTCACAGCTGCAGCGTATCATCTGTAGTATGAAACCAGATCTTTCAAATCTTTGCCTAGTCCTTGCTAACAGAGACTGATGCATGGAATTAGCAGTCATTAGTGAGGTGGAAAAAGGGAAACTTACTCTTGGCTTAGCTAGTTGTTTAATTTTCTCTATTTCTTCATCAGACATGACATCATAGTATCGCACAATATGAGGACTGTCCCATTCATCTTCTTCCTTAAAGGGAGCTATGAGCAGATGAGGGTTTCTGTTTCCATCATGGTACCTACAAAACAGCCTTTTTTGTCTTCGAGGTGTCTGAAACAAAATGCCAAAGTATTGTCTGCTCAAACACTTTCCTTGAACTTCAAACAAGCAAGACAAGAAGATGAGCTTCATTCCACACACATTGTAAAAGCCATCAGGTGACCAGAAGATACAAAATATAAACAAGAGTGATTCTCTTGTTTACAAGAGCAATTTACTGAAATTAAAAACAAGATATCTTGTTCCAGATACCACATCTGAAACACTAAACTTTAGGGGAATTAAATCATAATAGGTTACAGATTAAGAACTACACAAGCAGTGAGCTGTAAAAAAAGCCTGGATCTTATAATTAAGACTATACAGATTAAATAAATTAATTCTTTTCCCTGGACTAAGAATTGAAGCCATGTTTGTTGAGAGGTACTGGAAATCACTTGGTCAAAATAGTCTCTCTCTCCAGAAGAACACATCTAAGATGCAAAAGGGAAGGAATAATGTGATTCCCGGAGCATGGTAAAGCATAATCAGCTCTCAGAGGAAAAAGCCTCCTTTTGTATCTGTAAAGCTGACTTTAACAAAGCTGAGTAGACAGACTGAGGAGAAACAGTTTTCAACAACCTTTAAGAGGTACAGCTAAGAATTATTTGTGTGTTAACAGCTGAAGATTGAGAAGACAAGATATAAGGTAAAAATCTCAGGCTGTTCAGAACCAAACTTAATTTTTTTTTTAAAAAAAAGAGCTTCACAGAAGGAAAAACATAATATCTCCCACTAAGCTTGACCACCCTTATGCAAAGGCAGCATAGTCAGGAAATTCTTGTCTCTTACCATTTTCACCCCTTCACCTCTGCAAAGTGCCTCATAGATATCACGCTCTGGCAGGTAGTCAAGAGGCCTCTCATAGGCTCCGCTTTGCACCATGGCTTCTGTGGTTGTCACAGTCTTGTTTACTGACTTTTCTTTCTCCTCCTCTCTTTCCTTCTCCAGCAGCTTCTCAAAGTACCGCAGATTACTGCCTGCCCTCTCATGAGTGCTGTCTTCATTGGGAGAAAGACAGAAACTGTGATTTTTGCAAATTCAGGAACTGTTAGTGCAAACAAGTCCCTGTATCAAGACAGCAACAATTCTTCCCTTCCTAAAGCACTATCAGGCAGACAAAAGCATCAGCTTCAGTCTGCCCTGAAAGTCACCACTGGGAAGTTTCTGTCTTCACAAAGGAGAGATGCACACAGGATATCCTTTCTGGAACAACCCATCATAAAACTTGCATTCCAAGAAAAAGAAAGAAGTTTTTGATCTCCACATTCCTCCTTTTCTCTCAACTTTTCTGACCATTTCTACCCAAGATAAGCAGATCAGAGCTTATGAGCACAGACCAAGGTAGCCTACTTGCTGTACCCCTCCTTTCCACCATGCTCCTCACCCACACTGCACAAGCAGACTTTAATCAAGTACTGTGGTGGAGTCCAGCCACAGTCTTCAGTCCCAAAGACTTCTCTCAGGTTGGGAAGCTCTGAGCCCACCTACAGCATCCATCTGTAGCTCTAACAGGGTTATATGGGAAGGAGCCTGGATCACTAGCATCTTTGGACATATTAGTGATTTATTAATGATGTTGGTATGACTCAATAAACATCATCAATAGACGTTTACTCTAGATACCTAAAAAGGAACAATTCCTTGTTCATGTGTGTTTCCAGATGCTACTACCTACAACAGATTCTTTCCCTTTCGGCCTTCCCAACTTTACTGTGTCTATCTCATGGAACCAGCCCTAAAGCTCACTCCAGGCACCATTCATTAGAGCACAGGCTAATAGTGGCCAGATAGGGAAGCTGAGCCCAGAGCAGAAGAAGATACTGCTTTCAGAGGGGACTGCCAAGTGTGTTCTACTGTTTGCTGCTGATAAGGTTTTGCATTCTGCTATCAATGCTAAACTCCACTGCAGAGGGAGCTAGATTCGATACATACTCATATTCTTGTCAATTTTAATTTAAGAATTCTAGTTCTTCAAAAATTAGACTAATAAAGGCTTTTCAATGAGAAGGTTTCACCCACTCAGGATGCTGCTAATATCAAAACTAAGAACCACAGCTCATTAAAAAAACCCATCAAATACCTAACACAAGTAATGTTAATTCTAAATTAGGAGGACAGACCCTTCCAATGCAGGAAGTAGGCAAAGCTGGATAGGAAGCTTATCTGCTTACTCAAGAGAAAGCTAGAAACAGTTCAGAAATAAAAGGAGGTTTTAAGAAACTCAGTTTGTTCCAAATATTGAGAAATAAATATGGTAAGATCTCAGGCAAAGTATTCCAGCATCCAAGAGTACCCACACTGAGGAATAAAGAGGCGTATGTAAAGTCAATAGGACAATAGAAGGTGCAGCACTGCCTACACCTGTGGTAGCCTTGATCTCCAGTTGAGACAAGCAAGGCTTTAACCACTGCCAAACACAGCACCTTAGTACATCCCAGCAAAACACAAAGGTATTGAATACAGTCAGATACACTGGGGCCTTGAGTAACAACAGCATGGACTGTAGGACAGCTTGTTAAAGATACTTCACGTATAAACAGACTTTTTTCCCCAGACCCACATTTATTATAAGTCATCTGTAACGATATCCTTCCCAGTCAGCTCACCAATGTGGATGGGCCACAACTGTTCTCAGCTCTGCTGCTGGCAGCACTCCCCAGCTGAAATAATGTGGTCTTTGTTCTTACCGAGAGATAACAGCCGTCTGGTGAGCTCCACGGCTCTGTGCAAATCCCCAAACTGGAAAACAGCATAGCTGAGATAATCTAGGATTTCTGCTTTGCTGACTGTTGTATCCTCCCCCTCATCATGCTGTTTTAAGGCCTGTTCCATCCAGAGCACAGTGTGATAATAGTCCCCATCACTGTAGGCTGTCTTCCCCATACCAAAGCAGTCACCAACTGTCAGGAAGGATCTGTATTTTGTTCCTAAAAACAAAAAACATAGCTTTCAGCAATCCACACAGAAGCACCTTTATCTTAAATACATGGGACACATTGAGAAGTATCTGTAAATACACACTTTTATAATCCAAAAATGTTTCTAAGATACAATGCTTTGACAATATTTTAAGTTCAGTACTAAAGTGATCACCACCAGAATTAAAGAGTAAACTCTATTGTAATTTTATTCTAATTCATTCCTTTGGAAACAAAGAGAAGTTTAACAGAAGTTACAGTGGTAAGCTATTGTGTTTTCTGTTGTAGACAAAGGAAGAGCAGACTAACATCTTAACAGATTTCACCTAATCTACAGACTAACACTGTTAGATGGTCAGAGATGCCTGACTACATGCTGATTACATGCACAGCCAGCTTGTTTCTCTTTACTGTAAATCTGTATTTGTGCATAAGCAAGGTGATGTTTATTTAAACAAACTGGTGTCCAGTTGAGTGTGACTGCACTGATTTCCAGTTGCTCCAGCCCAGAAGATGCACAGATAAGACTTAAAATTTAGTTAATTATTAATGGCTATTAATACTTATAATAACTAAAAGCATTGAGTCAGCTCATCTACCCACACACCAATGAAGCCTATTCAGTTTGTAAACACCATGTTGGTAGCCACCATAACCTATTCCAGTAGGCGTCTCATAAGCAGCAGCAACAAACATTCATCGGGACTCAGCTAATAACCAGACATCCCAGTATCTCTTGAAATTTTCTGAAACATCTGTGGCAAAAACAGTTAATCCTCATTTCATAAAGGACTTTTGGAGAGAGTTTGAGGATGATACCACTTCCTTCCTGTTAAAGCCAAGGAGACCTTGGTGCACTTACCTGGCAAGTTCCCTCGAGAGAGGGTTTCAGGATCCAGTTTATAGGTGTCCTGCAGGCGCATCAGAGCCTTTGCCGCTCCAGTCTCATCTTCTTCAGTTGGAAAAAACTGACGCTGGATTGTAAGATTTGCAATAAAGCCTTTGCAGTAAAAGGGAAAGATGTTACTTCCAGAGTTTGAATAAGTATCAGTACAAGATTGACACAAAGAGGAAACATCTGCTCTGTCTTGATAATTGAGCTTCAAATAATCCAGATTTAACGCCTCTTATTAGGCTCCAAAGTTATAAACACATTGTTTTCTGTCTCTTTTCATGAAATATGGCTCATGAGTAAAAAATAAGGGATAAATAGCAAAACTCCCCCATCTTCTTATGCCACACAATTATTGATGTACAATGTGAATATATGATCTTCATTTTCATGTAATGTCTCTTTCTGACATGAAAGCTTCCATCATATCTCCTGCAATACCCACAGAGATAACTGATTTTAGGTTGTAGTACTGGTCAATGATCTCCAACTCTGTATTCCAACCTCTAAAGCCATAAGAGCTTTTCAAGTCTCAGTTCCAGGGACAGAGACCCTGATTCAGGATCCCCTCACTAGCGTAGGGCCTTACTCAGTGAGAGTTAAATCTGACAAGTAAAACCAGGTGATATTCAGAAATAAAATTAAATGTACTAGGTAAACATATCAGGGTTACACAGCACACTGGTTGGGCAGAAGAGGAAGCCATCAACTGGAGGCAAACAGCCCAACCACTTCCAGTCATACAGCAAGCCAAGCTGGAAAAAGAAGCCTTTAGAAAAAGAATTAGTGACAGAAGTATTCAATACAGTTCAGTATTTTATTTCCATTTAGGATAACTTTTCCGAAAGGCAGTAAAAGCCTTGCCTGGAAAAAACTTTCAAGTACCTAAACTTTACCATATGCAGAATAGAAAGGGAAACCATGTGGTGTTCTGCCTGAAAAACATAACTACCTCTCCCTCACTTTCCAAGAGTCCAGTAAAAATAAACCTCCATTTAAAAAAGGTATGCAAGCAAATTCAGGCAGACACAAAATTATGCAAACCCAAGGATTAGTACTGGAAGCATTTGATTTAGAAGGGTAGGTTTAGAGATAGCAACCATATATTATCCTGGTTTTTGACAGTATCTGCCAACTCTAATGCTGGGGCTTGATACAAATTTCTCCACCAGTTCAATATGGGGCTCATTTTGATTCTTAATCTTATTCTCTGATCAACATGGTCAAAAACAATGATTATCAAGAGAAGTAACAGACTGGGAAAACAAATGAAGCAGTTTATATACAAGAGAACATAACACTCAACAGTTACCATCACAGCTTTAAGCATATCCCATTCTCCCTTTTCCCTCAAATTAAAGTTTCTGAGTCTTGACTGAGATGTGTTTCAGTTGCAAGTTTTTCAAGTTTCACTCACTTGGGTCATCAGTACACATAAGGCAAGTCCTTAGCTGCTTTTTAAACAAACTTGGCAATAATATTTAAACCACAGCCAAGCTTTGGTTTCCCAGAACACGCGGCTGCCTCCCAACAGCAGTCCCCTGTAACTCCTTACCATTTGCTGTATCCTGAAGAACGAGGTTTTCCAATTCAAGCCAGTCAGTATTCAAACGCTTCACAAGCTTATATGCATTTACAGGGTGTGCCAGATACCCTTCTGGATCGGAGGCTGATTTGCTGGTCAGTACATCCATTTTTTTAGCCCAGCTGGAATGACAAGTGTGCACCTCAGCCTGAGAACAATTTATGAATGCACATCTTCCTTCTTAAATAACGCTCATTACACATCTAGATTAAATTACTGCCGCTTTTGCTGTCAAAACTGGCTTCCAACCTCTCAAATTCACAAGGACAAAGTGGACATTTTTTAATTACAATTGCCTCTTTCAAAGGGAAAATATTTCCCTGCTTAGTATTTTAAACCCAACTTCAGCAAGCATGCATCTCAGCTGCAATGAGCCTTAAAAATACTAGTTTATTCATAGATTGAACAGATATTCTCTTTACTAATACTTCAAGAGGATATTGGTTTGCCTCCAAAGGGCAGCTTTTCAAGAAAATAACATTTTGTGTATATGCGACTAGAATTCCTACCATTTCACTACTCCATAGCGCTATTCTCATTCTACACGCCCAAAGGAAGGTCAGATTGACACAGACAGCCTCGAGTTCAAAAGCTCTTTGGAAAGCCTAACTCCTTCTAGAGGTACTTGGCTCTTCTGAACCTGGACCTCATTTAGACTATCCTCCTGTCACACCCCAGTACATATTGCTCTTGGCTAGACAAGAAGTATCAATCTTCCTAAGTGACACAAAGTATCAGTTGTCAGCTAGAGCCTTTCAAGCGATCCAAGCAATCCAGACAACACCAGAGATGTGCTGCAGCCATGCTGGCACCTGAAGACAGTAAGGCAGGGTAACTGTCCCTGGGGGCAAAGCCAACACAGGAAGGAACTCAGAGATCTGGTGAATGCCACTGGCACACTTGGCTTTTGTAAGCAGGGCTGATGGCATGAAACAACAGGCAGCACAGAGCACTGGCACACGCAAGCATTCAGCTCCCATGACAAGACTCCTGATAGGACTCTGATGCATCCTCTCTACAGGAGTGCTGTGATGGTACAAGGACAGAGCAAAGTGAGGAGAGCCCACCAGGGCAGCACTTCTAAAGAAGCAAATTCTAAGTGATATCTGAAGCAGGGACCCTTAATCGGAATAAATTAAACCAAGTTAGTACCTATCCTCTCCCTATGATTATCTACCGAGGAAATACCAACAAGATTTAGCATCAGAGAGTGGCGACAAAGGTGGGGTCTGATTGAACACAAATGAGCCATTTTGTCACCCTTCATTACACAAATCTTCCCTACCTTTTAATCTGAGAGAGCTTTTTCTCTTCTTCTCGGATATATTCCTGTAAAGACTGCATCAAGTCCTTCTCCGCATAAATCAGGTCTGTCATTTGACCTAAAAAAAGCAGGAGCAAATATTCATCAGATCTAAAAAAGTAACAATTACTAAGTGCACAGAAGGCAAACCTTAAATGCTCCAAGGCTATAAAAACCATCACAAACAGACAAATCAAGGGTGTGCACTTCAATGCCTGTAAACCACAAAAGCTATTAGACACATAGGTCTGGCATTCAAATGCTTCAAGGCACTTTTAAAGTCCCAGCTTCAACAGTTCATGCAGCTTTGCTCTGACCCTTCCTCTGCCTCTGAATTACTTTTAGTATTACAAGTGCATGCAAGACAATTAAAAGAAAGGTTTGACACTCATACAGCTATGGAAACAAAGCAACAAAAGATCCAAATGGTTGCCAAAGCATCTGTTCTATGTGTGGATACAGATTAGGTAACACTAACAAATTATTACTGTAATCACTGGCATAATTTAAAGTTACAGTTTTACAACATGGGTAACTGCAGAAACAACCTAACATTACGCAGAGAGGAATTTCAGACTAATGTTCATAGACTCACACGCAGACTCTCCTGATTAGCATTAGTGGAAATTGCTAACATATCAGTTCTAATTGCTATGACAAACTTGGCTTTTCAAAGCCCAAACTGAAGGAGCATGATGAGGTCCATAAATGCAACCACAGCTCCAGCATTCCAAAGTAATTATGAATGAGGCATGATTAAGGAGATAGAAGGCATCAGGATGTGCTATTTTCAGAGTTAGGAAAGGTTCAGAAATAAGTAAGTGTAAAGAGAAGGTGATCCTTCATGGAAGCTTTGTATAAAACACTACTTAGAAAAATCAGAAGCAAATAATACACATGAAGTTAAATATTGTTCAGCCAACCGCAAGGCACGTGAGGAGGTTGGCAGTAGGACTTCAGCTGAGCAGTTCCACACAGTGTGCGGAACAACCCACCAGGAGCTCTGAGCTTCGCCATTCAGAAACAGCTCCACTGATCAAAGGACATTCTGGAGAACAGCCAGTGGTATAGTCAATCAGCCTCTAATGCCCTTAAGGAGGGGAAGTCCCCAGACTGCTCAACAGGAAAACGTTAGAGCAATTAACAGCAGAAAACTCAGTTTGGGCTTATTTGAAGCTCTACCATACTCATACATGGTTCCATCTTATTAGAACACAGGAACTAAATTTTAATAAAAATCAAATTATTTTACAGATTTATTACAATGCAAATTCTTTAGGATTCACTCAGGCCAAGCAAAACACACAATGTAAGGGAATTACTGATTTTTCCCTCTAACACCTAACTCCAACATTTTGAGAAGACAGGAGATTTTGGGTGCTGTGGAAAAAAACTTCACATATTTACCACTTAAATTATTTTCATAACTCAAATTCGGGACTAAGCTTTTTAGCATAAGGTGGGGTGTTCTGTTCAAGATAACAACAGATGCACAAACCCTAACAGAACACAGGCCCCATCTTATTCTAATGACAGAGGCCCCAGAGAAATTTAAATCACGTTGGTCAGTGCTCTAAGTCAACCAGCTGCAAACAAATTGCCCTGATGCTGCAGAAGAGCAGCTTTTCTTAATAGAGACAGTGTTGGCCAAGGCTGCATGAAGAAAGCCTTATGCTTCAGATGATAACTTTAACAGTTCTAGCAATCACAATAACCACATCATTATGCACTTTTTTTTCCACACCTATGGAGGTAAAGAACTCTGCTTCTGTGTGCCAGATCAGGAAAACACAAAGGAAGAACATCAACTGCAGCCAGGGTTTCATCTTCCAGATACCTCAAGCCTGTAAGAAATTAAAAGGAAAAGGAGGAATAAAAATAATTAACTATTTGTGAGAAACAAGTCAAAGCATTAATCTTCAGCCATTTTACCCACATGAAAATTATTTAGGCTCTCTGAATTTTAATTAGTAAAGCTTGAAAAAACTCTTCAACCATAGGAGCTGTTACTTAACAGTATCAAATGCTATCTTGCATACTCTTTGGGATTTACATGGAAAACACTGGAAAGCCCACATAAGAAAAGTAAGGGAAACAATATTTTGTCCACTGAGACAGTGAAAACAAGCTCTTCTGCAAGAGCAGTTCAGCACCTTCCATGTCAGACACAACAAGAGCTGGAAAATATGAGACCCAAAAAACTGTATTATATTCCAATAATAATAGTCTAAATTAAATGGGTTTATAGCATTCTATAAATCTCAGTTATTTAAAAACTGTCTAGAAACAAATAGTGAGAAAGCCAAATAGAGAAATAGAACATTTTGTAGTGTGGAAGTGGCAGCAACGGTTGGAAAAGTTAAAAGTGAAATTTCCAGCTCTGCTTATTCAAGATGCATTATCTCAGAATACTGGCCTCTGGGCACAGCCCTTATAACTTCTGTATTTCAAAGGCTGTGCCAGTTTAGAAACCCAGCCCCAGAGATGGATTTTGAAAGCAGATTGTTCCACTTCCAAAAGCACAGCCTGAGGGGTATGGGAGGTAAGCCAGTCTGAACATACGGGGCCAAGTGAAGCAAGGGGCATACAGAAGAGCCTCCTGGGAGATCAAATGACCGGAACACCTTCTCCAGGAGATTTGTGAGGAGCACTGCACTTGGATGAGTCCACAGCTCACTCCAGAGCTGCCTGTCCACCAAGCAGGAACAGCCACCAATGCCAGCCTCACATAGGAGCACCGCTGCTCAAACATGGAGCTCCCGGCACACCCTTGCGCAACGTCAAAAGGGAGGTGACAAATCTCCACCTCAACTCAGGAAGCAGTTATTACTTTTTCCTACTCAATATAACCGGGCAAACTGGTGGCTCAAAATTATCACCAATTACCACCAAACACTGTGCAACCCAATAACTCCAAAAACAGTCAAAATGCATCTATTGGGGGCAAAATGGAATCAACCTGAGAAAGGGGAATGGAGGGGGGAAAGTAAAGGAAAATACATGGAGCGTCCTGAAATTTCAAGCAATGCAGCAAATAGGAAGGAATCAAGATAATTCTGCAATAACTCTAACTTGTTTCCTTGGGCTCCACACATCTGCCTCCAAAATAATAAATATCCACAAGGCAAAAGACGAAAAGTGGATATTGCCCTTTCTTTCTTGGATTTTCAAGCCCACAGCACAACTGAAGCTCTTATCCTCAACTGGGTTCACCAGTGTTACAGACGCAAACATCAAACACACCCTCAGTGACACCACCATCACTAAAAACATTAGAAATAGCTCTGTCCTCTGTTGTGTATTATCACAGGGCAAGATGATTGCTTTACAAGACTACACAAGGAATCAGAATCATTTGCCGCAACAGTTTGCAAGCATGAGTAAGCAGGAAAATGTCTCACAGTATCATAAGTCTTCCACTTTCCCTCTTCTGTTTCTCACCCTCCTGCAAACTGCATATTCCCAAACTGCTTGTTTCAGTTAGTTAAGAACTAGTACATAAGTAATCTGAGTGTTGGACTGAGAAATGAATAAAGCTGCGCAAATAGTGCCAAGCAGAGGTCTGCCAATATTACAGGTCACAGTAAGTCATGTAGCAGAAAGCCCAGCAAGTCAAGTGCACTTGGGAAGAACATTAATTTTTATATATTAAGCCTCATCTGTCCATCTGAATAGTCTGCGATCATTTAATGGAGTGTTTTTTTGGATGTACAACATAATGCCTGGGAGAACAATTACAAGTGAATATTCCAGTTAAAACAACACAACTCTATATTCCCCTGCACCTCTTTACCATGTTCTCTCATGGCGGAGGATGTCTGCCAAGAAAGACACTTACCACAGCTACCAGCTTGCCTTTATAGCAGATCTTCAACAGGTTTACCATCCCACTCAGTTTTACTCGACTCACTAAGCAGAGACCTCAGTAAAAAGAGAAAGCAGCTCTCGCTCAAACAAGCAAGACACCTGGCTCCAGGGTTTGCAGATTGTTTGTACACGTTATTTTCACAGCTAGTACTGGGGAAACCAGCACAAATAATGAATTACAGGAGGCTGAATATCCACAGTCTTGGCTGGCAGGAGCACGTGTGCACAGCCACACGTATGTGTGCCCACCCCACTCCAGCAGAACAATCTGCTAACAAAGAGGGCAAGAGGGCCAGAAGGAGCATGAGCAGCTCCTGCCTCAATAATGGAGACAAATGCTTGTAAAGCCAGTGTGTTTTATTCAAACAAAAACTCCAGACAACGAGCCTCTGTAGGACGAATACTGCCTATATTTCTAGCTTTCTCTTTTGTGGGTTTTGTTGGGGATTTGTTTTTTTTTTTTTAAAACTTCTTTACAGTATAAGACCTCAAAGAATCATTACTCCCTACTTTTTCCTATGGAAAGAGTGCTGTCAGAGAACACAAGCAGAAGGAAAAAGGGTTCTAGACAAAAGACACAAGGATGAAACTTTTCTCCACAGGTTAGACTGAATTCTTTATTAGATAAGCTTTCTAAAAACCTCATAATCAACAAGATATTTTTATATCTTTATAGAGACCTGACCCATTAAAGGGAAGTCGCTTGCACATTAACCATGGTTCTCAGTTCCTCATTCACTCCGAATTTCATATCCAGTCACAGGGAACATAGGCCAGCTTCCAGACAAAAGGGAGGACTTTTTTCCGGTCAGAAGAGGAAACAAGTACCTATTACTTATCCAGTACCTTTAGGACTCAACTTCGGATCAAACTGATATGCTACACTCTCCTTTATTCACCACAGTACAAGAGTACTCCACCTGCTTGACAGCCTAACTATAAACAGGAGCAAACAAACCAAGTCCTTCATCCAGGAATTTGCACAGACTTCTCATGCAGGACAATTAGATTAAGTAGAACCAACATAAGACCAGTCTGTACAACAAAGAATACAAATCATACCCTTTATTGTGGTAAATCAGACAAGAGTGTTACTTGTACTCATATATGAAAGCTCTTTTTGATCACATGAACCCCAGAAAAAAAAAAACAACAACAAAGCGGTATTCTTCCACTCCACACTGAAAGGTGACAGCACTCCTTTGCCTATGGGGCTTCTCTAGCGGCGGTGGGGAACTGGAGTGCGATGTAGCTGCTACAAACTGCTACAAGCAAAGTCACCTCTTTTTCCAAAAAACTAGGTGGAGGAAAAGTTTTTCAGAGCACACAGCAGTGTTTTCTTCTAAGGAATTAAGGCAGAGTACTGCTTTCTGTTTTGAATCCATGCTTATAGACCCAGAATTTGCTGCAGAGGAACAAAGCTTGTGAGACAAAGTATCATAACCAGATACTGTCAACATCTGATTAAGATACCATTTTTCTGAGCTACTGCAATACAACATACAAGCTGATGACACAAGTAAGGGTTACAGCCTGTCTCCTCTTCTGTGCTTGCCTGTGCTGTTAAAGACACCTGGGAAATCACTCTGAAAAACTGCTTCCATATGCATCTATATTTAAATATCATGGTGAAATCCAACAAGCAAATCACTAATTCAAGATCACCTCAGGCCACTGATGAGTTCTTGGCGCACACACAGTTGAGGCTCTGAAAGTTGGTCCATCCGCAAACAGCAATTTGAGGTTGGACTGTTGGGTGACACAGACCTGTTTGGGGCTCCTCCAAATGCCACTATTTTCCACCCTACCTTCTTGCTTGCACACCCCTCCACAAACAGTGGAGCTTCCAAAGTAGGCATTAAGCAGCTATCAGTAGTGATGGCTGTAGATAAGGTTAATTATATTTAAGTGGAAAATGGTACAAACAAAAAACCTGCAAGACTGCTTACTTATTAAGAGCCAAAAGACAGGCTTAATTATAAACAGATTTTCAAGATGTTGAAGGAGTAGGAGCCTCTCTCAATACCAACCAAGAAAAGCAGCCATAAAGCCATCCACTCGTAGCAGTATTTCAAGTCTTGTAGATTAGCCCAACACATGATAGCAGCTATAAAACTTTTTTAAAATTATTAAATACTAAGGAAACCTACACCATTTGCTGAAAACTTCGAAACAAGTAATTCAGAGCTGAAATGCATTATCTACATGAACTCAGATGCACCAGTGTTCAATCCAGCCCCTTCCTCCAGAGCACACTGGTTTTACTGCTCGAAGCAGCTTATGCCAACATCGCCACCTTTCTTTACAAAGCATTTTAATATGCATCTAAAAGAAATTATAATTACCTGGCAAAAACACCAATGATTGCCTTGTGTTTCTCAAGGCACGCCAAAAGAAAATAAGGAAAAGCTTTTTATTTGCAAGCATTAACAAGGACACAGCGCAATCATGCAAAACTGCTGGCATTTCTTTTAACATAAAATAAATTATAACCACCTTAGAAACCATAATCATCTTGATTAGCTCCCAGTAATTTTTTAAAGCCGTAACAAAAAAATGTTTCTTCCACGTTCCAGTAGAGAACAAAACTGATGCAAGTCTAAGGCACCGCAAATCCACCTGAATCTTACTCTGCAAGCTTTGCCTTTATAAAGCAGCCTGGAGTCTAATCCCACAGTGTTGATGAAGACAAAAAGACTCTGGGCTTTTTCCACTACAGCTTATTTTTTCAGCATTAATATTTAGACTGCATTTTACTGTGCAAAGGCCATAACTTTAGTATATCACCATACTTAACATAACTTACCATTTGCTCATATAAAGCATGAAAAGTATCTTCCTGTTCAGAAATAAGAGGGGTTCTTTTCAAAGTAAAAGGTCTGTCAGTGAACTGTTTCTTTCAATTAAATTTAATGAAAATCAGAGGTTATCATTATCTCAGAGGTTGATTCTATTCACAGAATCACTAGGTTGGAAGAGACCTTCAAGATCTTCGAGCCTAACCCATACCCTAATACCTCAATTAAACAATGGCACCAAGTGCCATATCCAGTCTTTTTTTAAACACATCCAGGGATGGTGACTCCACCACCTCCCTGGGCAGACCATTCTATACTTTATCACTCTTTCCGTAGAAAACTTTTTCCTAATATCCAACCTATATTTCCCTTGTTGCAGCTTAAGGCTGTGTCCTCTCGTTCTGTCAGTTGCTGCCTGGAGAAAGAGATCAACTCCACCTGACTGCAACCACCTTTCAGGAAGTTGTAGAGAGTGATAAGGTCACCCCTGAGTCTCCTTTTCCCCAGGCTAAACAATCCCGGCTCCCTCAGTTATTCCCCATTGGGCTTGTATTCCAAGTCCCTCACCAGTCTCATTGCCCTTCTGTGGATGTGCTCAAGTGTCTCAACATCCTTCCTAAACTGAGGGGCCCAGAACTGGACACAGCATATAAGGTGTGGCCTCACCAGTGCCAAGTATAGGGGAAGAATGACCCCCCTGCTCTTGTTGGCCACACTATTCCTGATCCAGGCCAGGATGCCGCTGGCCTTCTTGGCCACCAGACACACTGCTGGCTCATGTTCAGGTGGCTGTTCACCGGTATCTCCAGGTCCCTTTCAGCCTGGGCACTGTCCAGCCACACTGCTCCCAGCCTATAACGTTGCAGGGGGTTATTGTGGCTGAAATGCAGGACTCAGCACTTGGATTTATTAAACTTTATCTTACTGGACTCTGCCTATCCATCTAATTGTTCCAAGTCTCTCTGCAGAGCTCTCCCACCTTCCAACAGATTGACACATGCTCCCAACTTAGTGTCATCTGCAAATTTACTAATGAAAGACTCAATACCCTCATCCATGTTGTCAATAAAAATATTGATCAGAAGAGACCCCTGAGGGACATCAGCTGGATACAGCACTCTTCACCACCACTCTCTGGGCCCAGCCATCCAGCCAGCCTTAACCCAGCAGAGTGCTCCTGTCCAAGCCATGGACTGCCAGCTTTTTCAAGGAGTATGCTAATATCACCCTAGAACATGCCCCCATCCACACTCCACGTTCTCATGTCTCTGACATATAGAAAACCATGCACAAAAATCAGAACTAGTCATAGGAAAAATATCTATGTTTACAGCTTGCCTCTTTGGAAGTTTGCCAATGCACACAGCATGGAAATGAGAAACAGATCGGATTCCTGACTTAAACCTCCAGTGAAACATTTCTTACACTAACTGGTAAGCCCTGCTCCCTCTGCTGTTACTCTCTTTGAAGTATGTAATTCCTGCACAGCTTCCCAAAGTATGATTGATCACATAAAAAAATTGAAGCCCAAGAAATTATGGCATTAGCAAGAAGCCACATTATTTTCTGTTAGCGCCACAGCAGTGCCAATTTACCTACGCAGAATAACGTCCTGTTTACGAAATGTGAGTGGCAGCTATCGATTGCTACGTATATTCACAACATACCTGTGGGATTATTTCCACGTCCTTAATGCCAGAAAGATGAAGTATTACCCTGGAAAAGATGGCCACAGTAACCTTTCAGCTCCACTCCACCCTCACAGAGCACCTATAAAATTAAAGAGCAAGAGGTTTTGTTACAAAATTGTCTTCTGGGGAACACTACTTTAATACTGAGGAAGAAGGATGATTACTGGCTAGAAACACCAAACACCACACACCACAAAGTCAGAGAGTCCCAAAAACAGTCTTTATTTACATATCCTCTCTCCTCCTTGCTTCCAGGTTACAAGCACCTTCTTTGCTTCCCAAAATAAAACTACCCCTGTCTAGTCAAACGCATGTTTTGCCATTTTATGACATGCCAAGCTGCTGTGCCTCAGCTGAGCTGTGGTAACACCTAGGTAGTGCCTTCAATTTTCACACCAGCTGCTCTCCACTGCCTTTGCACAGCCTTTTACACCGAGGCTTCGGTTGCTGCATCGTATGGGTCACACGCAGCTGCCTGTGCTCTCCTGGCTTGTCCCCAGCTCAGCTGCACAACTGTGCAGGGAGAGGCATTTTTTTGAAAACAAAGCTCAAAGTAAAATAAAATGAAACGGGAGCAGAACTAGTGGGGTTTGAACACCTCTACAAAGCTTAAGCCATCGCTTGCTCTATGCTGAGCCTACAGCAGGCAGGGAACATGCACAGCGAGTTACTGCAGCTGGCAAAGTCAGCTGGCAGTCATTTAACTGGGAATGCCAGTCCTATCAAACCCAAACAGCGCGGAGAAGAGGAAGAAGCTCTTCCACTATTTTTGGGATGACACC
Organism: Rhabdornis inornatus; assembly: GCA_013397075.1. Classification (NCBI taxonomy): domain Eukaryota; kingdom Metazoa; phylum Chordata; class Aves; order Passeriformes; family Rhabdornithidae; genus Rhabdornis; species Rhabdornis inornatus. The sequence goes on from VWZS01003714.1 coordinate 16,581, forward strand.
TCTAACACGCTCACAAAGACCCGCTGATGTTTTGTGATACCACCTCCCCCCGTCCAAAACCGCCGTCCCCCAGAGCCCGGCCCGTGGGCAGCATCGAAGGGCTGCTGCTCGCCAACCCGCCGCGGGGCGCTGGACCGGGGCAGCCACCTAGGACCCGCCGACCACCAGCAGCGGAGCGAGGATCCCGGACGAAGACTTAACCGGGGAGCGCCAGAGCTGAACCACCTTCAATCCGCTCGGACTACGCCGCCGGGCAGCATTCACGGCCCCCCCACAGCAGGACTCCCGCGAGTCCCGGGGGGCTGCTGNACGCTCGAAGCCCCGCCCCCGACGTAATGCCGCGAGTGGTGGCGCATGACCCGCTCCGCCCGGACTGCCCGTGCTGCGCTGTGTTCTCGTAGCGGCTGTTCGCCGGTGAAAAGCGGATGGGAACTCAAAGACCCTTGTAACCCCTGCTCCATCCCTGGAATAGCCCGCCTGACTCTGGATGTGCTCCATTGCAGGCCGGCGGCAGCTCAAGTGCTGCCCACAGTACCGCCGAGCCAGCTTTCAGCAGCTCCGGGTGAGCCTTTGGCAAGTGGCGGGCTCGTGGCAGAAGGAAAATGATAGAAATTAAGGAAAACCATCTCAGTGGGGGAACGTGGCAGGGCTGTATGAACAGGGTGATGAGTTCACGCTGGCCTGCTCTCGGCCGAGGGTAGGAACAGCCGGAGCCCCACTGGGTCTCCCGGGACCACGGCATAGCTTCGGGGGAGGACGGACCCGACACGACGCACGGGTAGAGCTGAAACAAAGAGAAATTCATTCCCCAGCTCACCAGTCTAATCTACTGTGTTTCCTCTCCAGAAACCAGTATTCACGCTAATTCTGAGTGATCATCATCGCTGCCAATCATCCTAACAGTCACCTCTACCCAAAAATAACACCTTTCCAATATTAAATAGAACCAGGAACTTAATTAGACCGTGCAAGACACTATGAACAAGCTACCTCTTGCTTTCCAAATTCACTCCATCACAAGTCCATTTTCTAAAGAGAGACCTAGTGAACTATAACTGAAAAAACCAAGGTTTTGGGAGATGACTCACCAAAGCACAATCTGTAAGAAAAATAGAAAATAGGGAAATAAACCTCTAACATAAGGGGGCAATTTCACTGACGCTTTCAACAACTGTTAATATCATAAACAATTAGAAAAGGGTCCAGCTGTCCTGTCACCAGAACATACTAACAATTCCATATGTTGCACATACACTTTGTACATTAACATTTATTTGGGTGAATTTAGAAATGATTGCATCATTATCAATGACGGAAGCAAGCTGTGAGTCTGTGATGGCATTAAAGATATTAGCACATTTTAGAGACTAAAAACACCATTAGTCTTCAGATCCAATGACATGAGTCAGACCCGGATTCCTTACTCAGTTCTTATGCTTCTTTTTTAACCTATTTTTATGATAGTCTTCTTGGTCCTAAATTAGGGAGAAATAGATTTCTTTCCTTCTCTTTTAATAGAAAGGATTAAAAATGTGTTTGTAGAGGTGTGTTGGGTTTGTGTGGCAACATTTTGGTAGTGGGGGGCTACAGGTGTGGCATCTGTGAGAAGCTGCTGAAAGCTTCCCCCATGTCCGATTGAAGCCAGTGCTGCTGCTGGACAATGCTGAGCCCACTGGCGACAGTAGCAGTATTAATGTATTTTAAAAGGGAAAAAAACTCCTGTACAACTGCAAGCAGAGAGAGGACTGAGAATATGTGAGAGGAACAACTGAACCCCGAGAGCTATGACATGGAGATCTGCTTTAAAACCAGAAGAATCAAGCATCCTGTGGGTGTTTGAAGCCCTTACATTCCTTAAAAGTAGAGTAAAAATCTCTTTGCAGAGAGCTTGTCTGCTGAAAGTGCACACAAGTATTTTTGGATGGCCCCTTGTCTCTCACATTGTGTCTCTCACAAGGATTTCTTCAAGACCTAGGCAGAGGAAAGATTAAAATTAACTGAAGAGTACTTANTCCAGCTGTACCCGCACCCTCAACTCCGCCCCGCTCACCCCAGCCCTGCTCACCCTGCGGCCGCCACTCCCGCCGCCCGTTCTAGAAGCGCCCCGGCCCTTCCAGCCCCGCCTCCCGCCGGCCCCNNNNCGCTGCCAATCATCCTAACAGTCACCTCTACCCAAAAATAACACCTTTCCAATATTAAATAGAACCAGGAACTTAATTAGACCGTGCAAGACACTATGAACAAGCTACCTCTTGCTTTCCAAATTCACTCCATCACAAGTCCATTTTCTAAAGAGAGACCTAGTGAACTATAACTGAAAAAACCAAGGTTTTGGGAGATGACTCACCAAAGCACAATCTGTAAGAAAAATAGAAAATAGGGAAATAAACCTCTAACATAAGGGGGCAATTTCACTGACGCTTTCAACAACTGTTAATATCATAAACAATTAGAAAAGGGTCCAGCTGTCCTGTCACCAGAACATACTAACAATTCCATATGTTGCACATACACTTTGTACATTAACATTTATTTGGGTGAATTTAGAAATGATTGCATCATTATCAATGACGGAAGCAAGCTGTGAGTCTGTGATGGCATTAAAGATATTAGCACATTTTAGAGACTAAAAACACCATTAGTCTTCAGATCCAATGACATGAGTCAGACCCGGATTCCTTACTCAGTTCTTATGCTTCTTTTTTAACCTATTTTTATGATAGTCTTCTTGGTCCTAAATTAGGGAGAAATAGATTTCTTTCCTTCTCTTTTAATAGAAAGGATTAAAAATGTGTTTGTAGAGGTGTGTTGGGTTTGTGTGGCAACATTTTGGTAGTGGGGGGCTACAGGTGTGGCATCTGTGAGAAGCTGCTGAAAGCTTCCCCCATGTCCGATTGAAGCCAGTGCTGCTGCTGGACAATGCTGAGCCCACTGGCGACAGTAGCAGTATTAATGTATTTTAAAAGGCATTTTGGTAGTGGGGGGCTACAGGTGTGGCATCTGTGAGAAGCTGCTGAAAGCTTCCCCCATGTCCGATTGAAGCCAGTGCTGCTGCTGGACAATGCTGAGCCCACTGGCGACAGTAGCAGTATTAATGTATTTTAAAAGGGAAAAAAACTCCTGTACAACTGCAAGCAGAGAGAGGACTGAGAATATGTGAGAGGAACAACTGAACCCCGAGAGCTATGACATGGAGATCTGCTTTAAAACCAGAAGAATCAAGCATCCTGTGGGTGTTTGAAGCCCTTACATTCCTTAAAAGTAGAGTAAAAATCTCTTTGCAGAGAGCTTGTCTGCTGAAAGTGCACACAAGTATTTTTGGATGGCCCCTTGTCTCTCACATTGTGTCTCTCACAAGGATTTCTTCAAGACCTAGGCAGAGGAAAGATTAAAATTAACTGAAGAGTACTTATGTCATGCCATATAGGATTTCCCATAAAACAATGCAGTGAATTAGAATGGAGGAGGCAAGAGTATGCCTGGATAATAACTCTTTTCTCAGCATAGCTCAGGTTTCTCCCTAAAACTGAAGCTAAAACTTACTCGTGTAAAAGGCCTTGTACAGGAACAAATTCTAAAATTAGCTGTGTCTGTTACACTTCATTTTCTTTTCATGAATGAAAAAATAATCACACCAGATCCCAGAAAAGCAAGGATGGAAGCCAAAAGTCAAGCCATGCCAACATCCAGTCTGCTGTTCAAAGATCCAGCCAAAAGTCTGAGCAATGTCTTTATATCAGCCAAAGATAAAAGACTGTGCCATGCTGTGGAAGTGCTATGTGCTGAAGTATTATCTAATTATTAGTCTTCCTTTAGCCTGTACACAGGTGGATTTCACAAGATAAGGATTTGGAGTACCAAAGGAAATACAAACTGTATTGTTGATGACAGGCAGAAGCCAGGGGGCTTCTGAGGCGAGGGAAGGGTATATGGACTGAGACAAGCCTCCTGTGCCAGATGTACCTGTAGGCTTGGCACTGTCCGGTACCCAGCTGAGAGCAAAATCACAGAGCATTTCCAAACAGCAAAATTCCTGAGCATTTGTCCGGAAGCCATCCTGAATCAAAGCCTTTGAGCGTTAGAGAAATGTTTCCATCACAAGGAGAAGGTGGGACTAAGATGCAAGCACTGGAAAAAGGCAACATGGCCAGACACACACACCTCACCACAAAGAGACCTGAGTACAACTTCCTCTTGGAATAGCACACTGTGCACAGCAGCAACAAAAAAACTACATCAGGCTACTTGCACTTCCACAGCCCACACAGCCCACCGCCCTACATACTCCCACTGCTCCCCACTTGGGCATTTGCTGTCTTGATTGCTGGTAACTTTGTCCAGCGGCCAGTTCAGGCCAGCTCAGGCCAATTCAGTTGTCTCTGCATGGGGCTGCCCTGCACAGGCTAAACAAACCCAGTGTGTGAAACACTGAGGTATCAACTATACCATGTTTTGTTCTTCTGACAAAACTCAAGAGATCCTGGCTGCAAACAAACTACTGCTCTGATGGTTTCCTGAGCAGTCTGACTTGTGCCAGGATTCTCCTGGAATGGGCAAAAGGCTTTATGCTGATAGCCTGTTTTGGGAACTCAGTCCTGTGAGGCCCTGATTCACCCCAGTGCTGGTGCAGATGAGCTGACCAGACTAGGAGGCTGCAGGCAGTCATGAATAACTCAGTGTTATTCAAGGCTGCGCCCCTTGAAGACACTGAAGTTCAACAGAGAGAAGTGAAAGGATGGGATTCATGCCTTAAATTCTGCTGTAGATAATCTAGACAAGGCTTAAGGTGAGATAAATACACAGCGTTCAGATGGAAAAGGTCTGTCATACAGAGCAGTACCTCCAGCTGTCTCTGTGCCAGGCTTGGCAGACTAAAACTGGATTCACCAGGATTGTCCCAGGGAGGAATCTGATGGCTCATGTTCCTATTCAACATAATTGTGGTATGGTGGAGGCTGATCTGGCAGTGCTCTGAGCCATGCCCAGCTGCACATTCACAAGGCCATTTAAACTTCTGCAAACACTGAAAAAACTGGTAATTGCCTGGTTGGCTTATTTAAAACTGTACAAGTGTACCCAGACAGAATTTGAGGGGTCTGACTGCAGGGAGGGAAAAACACACACATTCTCCCCTTCTTATTTAAAATTACATTGCCCGTGTTTTAATCAGATTTTCCAAATTATCCATGGGGTAATTTGGGATGCCTAAAAGAATCAGGAGATGTAGTGATGCAGACTGCAGTCCTTGCTAAGCATCCAAGGGGCTTGCAGGACATGAGGCAACTTTTATAAAATTATGTACTGATAGTGTCCTTTGAAATCTGTCAGGGGGCATTTGGAGTGGACAGATCTGAGGACTGTGACCTCCATAATTTGCATGCAAAGGAGGCACTGTCCAGGCTGAAGCATTTTTTAACCATATCCACATTTCATGTTTTTTAAACAAAACTTGGCCCCCACCTCAGCAAATGAATAAACTTTTTTGTAAACTTGGCTAGCAGGAATGATGAATCACCCTGTGTTCCCTGTTTGAACTAAGACATGGTTGGAGCCTGAGGAAGATGCTGATTTCTGCAGAAAGACACATCCCCATCTCCCTGTGTCACCACAGCTAGGGTGTAAGGGAAGCGGAATGCACCTGGGTGGCTGGCAAGCTGGCACCTCTGAGCACTGCCCACCCTACCCCGTGTTCTCCACAGAGCAGTTATTTTCACTGCTGGGTAAAGAAATGAAGACTTTGGAGTAACACAGATCACCATGCCTGAAGCTCAGAAAGCAATCTGCAAGGGATTTAAGCTTGTGACACATTTAACATAGGGGTTTGTAGAGGAGAAGCACATTTTTTGCATAATAAAGTCCAAGAGGGAATGTGGAAGAGAAGTGGGTCATCTCACACTGCACTGGGCAGACCTTTCCATGCATGCCCTGGATTTCAATACAGATTCTGTACAAGGCTAAGCAGCCAATAGAAAGGCTCTGTAAGTCATTCCTTCGCAAACTCCAGCATAAATCAAATCCAGAAATAGGAAAGGCCAGCCAGTCACATTATTTCTTTTAGGTTTAGAGAAAGACATAGTTAAGAAATATGGGTAAAAGACATTACAAACCCATGAAAAAAACCCACAAAAATCTTAACCTTTATTTAAATTTGGCTACTAATTAGTGGATGAAAAAAACAGACCTTAAAAAAAGCCATATTGAATCACTCTGAAGTCAGATCAGGATGAAGTATTTCTCTCTGGAGAGATGGTAATTTGCAGTCACTGCACTTTAGGTGGCAATCATCTACTGGGCATAGCTCCTGCTATGTGTGTGGGTTTTCCATATGGAACTGAAGTATATTTATCCAAGAAAGATTCCTCACATGAGGAAAGGGTCACTGTGTCTGGGTTTTTTGTACTAAAGAGAGCAGCCTGGGCAAAAGCTGCTTGCAAGTTCTATGGTTTCACTGCTGACTGGCTGCAGCACTCTCAGCTCTGTCTCCTTACTCATTCAGCATCAGCCTGTGCTGGCTTTTCACACCCCATCTTTGCACATAACATAATTTACAGACACCTTGAAAGGGAAATCCAGCTGACAAAAAATGCTTGTGCAGAGGGCTTGTTAGCTTTCTGCTGAGATTCTGAAATCTCAGATCTTCGAACTGAGAACCTAGGGAGGATGACAGCATCCTTCCTAAATTTAATCAGAGGTGTAAGTTCCACTCTGACAGACTCACGACCTCCAATCCTACCAGCAGCCAGCCAAGCAAAGCGAACATATCTTTCTTCCAACTGCAGAATACTTAGTCCTTTAGCTTCTCATCATTCTCACATAATATCCCTTCATTTGTGTTTTGAATCATTCATGGTCCATGCACACCCACCCAGGCCAGAAGGGGACAGCATCACTCTTCTTCCCAGAGGTGCCTCCTCTCCTACCTGATCTGGAGCTGCTCCTGCAAAGCATCTTTTCTGAATTTCTATTTCAGTGCTCAGCCAGGGCAACCCTGGCAGCATGAGGCCTTCTCCTTCCTCTAAGCAGCAACATCTGCACAGAAAAACACAGTGGTGGAATTGTTAACTTCTGGAGTTCCTGAAATCCTTTCTGGCACATCACTTGATTTTAAAAATATTTGTCTGACTTGAACAGTAGATCTTTATTCCTTTTCAGGCAGAAGAAGAGGCACAGTGTGTGCACTGTATACTCAGCATAAGTAAACAGTGAATACCTGAGCACGAACATTAATGTAGAGATATTAAATAAGGCAGTGAACTGCTTTCACTACAGCTACTGGAAGGGAAAATACATCTTCTGCAGATACCCATTATACAACTCCATAGGTAAAGTCACATCATTTATTTGCTGGTATTATTACAGAGCATATGCTTTTTTTTGCTCTGTCTGTGATAGGATACACAAGACAGTTCATTTCTGGCATGATCTGGGGAAGTGCAGAGGCAGAGATTTCTCCCACAATGACTGGTTTTACAGTAAATAGTGTGTGTGGAAGCATCTTCAGCTCCACATTTTCTAAGCAAGTTTAAATAACTCAAAGAGCTTAAATCAGTATGGGCTGTGGTCTTCCCTTGGAAGAAAATAATCAAGAAGAAGAGAAAAAAAGTGTATACAGGCAATGGATTTAAACTGCCATCGCAAGAAATGAAATTGCATATCTGTAAAGAGTATATATATTTAACAATTTCTGACATTTGAGCAGATTCCAGTGTTCTTTATAGGCATTTTCATAACTCCTGATATAATTGCAATGATATAATGGTGTGTTTTTATGTTCTAGTCTGCTCATTGTTATGTATGTCTTCACTTCAGCTCTATTTAGCAATTACCAAACTGAGTTACTCTGGTTAAAGAAGATTTAAAGCTCCATGGTTAATACAGAAAAATAATATGTTTGGAAAATATGTAATGCAACCAAGAGGCTAATAACAGTATTTGCTTTAACATAAAAATTTCCCTTGACTTTTTACTTGCTGTAGAGCTGGATGGAAATTGAGAAGAAAATTAAATTGTATTTTCTCATTTGTAATTCAAGAAACACATTAAAAGATCATAAAATAAATCTTCATTTCCACTCTGCTCAATCTGGCTTGTATTGAATGTATGGATGTGAGGAAATTTATCCAAGAAAGATTCCTCACATGAGGAAAGGGTCACTGTGTCTGGGTTTTTTGTATTAAAGAGAGCAGCCTGGGCAAATGCTAAAAAAAGCTAAGTAAATAATTTTGGCCCTACAGACAAAAATCCTCAGCTTATACAGATTGTAAACCCCAAAATGTAAACCCTGCCCTTTCAGGATAAAGACCCTAATTAGCAAAGTTTCAGGTTCCAAGTGATGAAGCTATTTTTAATTAACTGTGGATCCAATCCTGGTATTGTGCCCTAACTTGCTGTCCCTGTAATGATTTTGAGAAGTCAAAAATGAAGTGACTCACCCTGGGCAGAGTCTTGGAGGGTACACCCTGTGGCACAGCTTTGCTGCTGTGGTTTTACACCCTGCTGCACACAATTGACCATGGGGAGCCAAGGGCAGCCGGGAACGCAGCCACGGCTGCCCAGCTCCCAGCAGGGCCTCACATGCCTGGACCTGCCCTTTCAAGCATCATTTTGCTGTGAGAAATCAAAGGCCCTTCTTGGGCTGTCGGAAAGTTCCCTTGGAATCATAGAATATCCTGACCTGGAAGGGACCCACAATGATGATTGAGTTCAACTCCTGACCCTCCACAAGACAACCCCAGCAATCCCGTGATGTATCCGAGAGTGTTGTCCAATTTCTTGTTAAACTCAGAGCCATGTGGTTGTGCAAAGTGACTTTTCACGCCTCAGTGTGGCACTGTTTCTTTCACAGGAGCTGTCTCAAGGCAGCCATGTGGTTTCTAATGCGACACTGGTGAAGCATTGCCCCTACGCTCCTGCCCAGCTCCCCTGGCATCTTTGGGAAACATGTTCACCTCGTGCTGCTGCTCAGCTCGTCTGGCACCCCTGGGTTTTGTCCTCATCAAGTGCTTCAGCTGCGATCCCTTCCTGAAGGAAGGCTAAAGCTGTTCTCCTCCAGGCCCCGGCTACTGGCCAGACCGTGCACCCACCTTTCTCACCGGACAAAACACCGCTCCATGCTTTGTGCAGCATCTGTATGAACTCGGTTGTGCTTCGCCGTCTCCCGGAACCCAGCCCAGCCGGGCGGTGCGTCCCGCGGGACCCACCGGCTCTCCCCGGTGCCGACAGCCAGACCCGTGTACCTGGGGCGGGACAGTGGCGCTGCCTCCGTCTCGGCCCCGCGGCCGGCCCCTGGCCCGGGCCCAGCTGCGATTCCCGGAGCGGCCAGGAGGGAGCACGCCGAGCCCGGATCCAGGATCAGCCGGATCCAGGATCAGCCTGATGCTTCACCCTTTAGAGCAAGCTGAGGGGCTGCATGCCTTCTCTAAGCCTGCATTCCTGTGCATCCATTTCCAGCCTAAAAACCTTCACAGCTGAGACTGAACATTGAACTAATAATTACTTTTCTTGCTGTAGGTGCTCAGAATAAATCTATTCCCCTTTCCAGGTAGCTGTACTAACTCCACATGGCTGTGGTAAATTGGTTATTACCCTTGAAGTGAAGAGTCTTGGCTAGCCAAGGAAGCAGCACTGGATAATACTCAAGTTCTTGTTACCACACACCAAACTGAAATAAAAACTCACATTCTGCTAACATATTGTGGCTACACACGTAAGCAATATATTTCACTATTCATTACACAAACCTAACATGATACCAGCATCTGCCACACATAGTTGGGTAGTAACAAAGTAACTAGCAAAAAATTCAGAAATTAGATTTAAGAGTTCCAACAGTTTTGTTATAACCCAACCGGAAAACAATGGGTATTTCTGTATTTAGGATGTGTGCCATGCTTATTTTAAGGTAGAAGAATGGAATTGTGTTCTGCAAAACCCAAGGATCTTGTCTTTATCCCTAAAAGCATTAAATATACACAAATACAGACCAGTGGCTGACTCAGCAGCTTGACAGTGAAACACAGAATTAGTGAGATTAATAATAAGCTTTCAGCCATCCAGATAGGCAATGCCATTGTTACTGTCCTTATCTTGACAGAATCATTTTGATTCAGTTGAAAGGGAAATCTGCTGGCCATGAAGAGAAGGCAATTTGTGACAGCCCCTGTGAATCTCTGGGACAAGCAGAATGATGTCCAGATGACATCAGTTGCTGTCACAGCTCCTGCTAAATGTAGCCTTTGTTCCTACTTTGACAGGCCAGCCATGAAATAATGAGCAGGAAAGAATGAGCTCCCCTTTGCCATTGCTCCCCAGGGACCTACAGAAACTGTGTGGGCTGAAAGAACCTGTTTCTAAATTAATGTACATAAATTGGCATAGTCACTTTCTGGGTGGGAATTCAGGTGAGCAGGAAGTCAGCGTTAGGTGCTCTGTGTCTTACTGTTATAAATGAGAGACAAAAGTCTCGGTATTTAGCAAAATTTAGATTGCTTTATTGGATATAGACAGAGCAAGCAGCGCGCTGAGGAACGTGAGGGGTCACCGCCCACACCACGCTCCACCGAACCCTCGCCCATGGCTTGTTCTTATACTATGGTTTCCCGCCGTAATCAATAACTTTTGTTTCTTTAGCTGTCACGATTTTGCCAGGCAAGCAGTGGTGGTCAAATAAACATCCTTATCCCAATTCACAAATCTCCGGCGATAGTCAGTTGCACAGATAACCATCTGGCCTTTGTAGATAAGCACCAGCGAAGTTTTGGGAGTCTGGTCCTTGAGATAGGCAGCATTGATCAGACAAAGGCAGGAAGGGCTATTGGGAAGTCTGATTTTGCGTGCTGGTAGTAGATGCAGCTTATTTGGAAACATAACCTAACATAATATAACATGATATAACATAAAATAATATAATATGATATAACATAACATAACATAACATAATATAACATAACAAGGTGATTTTAAACAGAATGATTCTATCATATAATTTCCTTTATCTAGTGTCCATGCTTCACTTCAGAGCTTAGTATTTTGTTTTATACAACCCCCAATGCTTTTGTGATTAACACGAATCTTTTATCAATTATCACATTACTCACACCAGTGAGCCAGGAGTTGCATCACAGACTCTGTTGGATGAAAAGACAATTGAGACACAGCAAGACTATTTTCATAGTCTAACAGACACTTTCTCAAGAAAGGCAAAGTGACTAGACACCAAAGTTCATCCTGTAACTGCCTGGACATTTCCCTGCATCCCAATCCCTCTTTTGACTGTGAGCTGACCAGAACCCTCTCCCTCCTCCTCCTCCTGGCCTTGATTTTGGATTGGCTGTGGAAGGAAGATGTGGAGGAAGAAAACAGGTATCATGCAGAAGGAGAAGGAATGGAGTCTCCTGCACAGCCTGTGTATGCATCCTGGAGCATCACTGAGCTGGGAGGATCCACTGCCCCCTGCTTTGTGTCAGACTTTCCCATCTCTCCCAGAGCGTGGTCACCATCAGCCACTTCCTCAGTATAAGCAGAGCCTGAAATACACACTCTTCATGTAACTCACATCCCTTGGGAGAGAGCAGAGCATCCGGGGCTGAAATCCTTCTTGAGAGACAAAGTAAAAAAATTTAACACAGTTCCTGACAGCTAACACAGGTACACAGTGCAAGGGGCAATTAACAAGTTAAAAATACAGCAGGAATTTAGCTGGTGCTGAGCAGACACTCCTGTCAGCTGAGCAGTGTGTTTAATACAACCTTCCTGCACAATTTTTCAAAAGCATTCTCAAAACTCGTGTGGAAAGTGGCCAGCAGCTGTGACACTGCCTAAATGCTAGCAGGCTGTGCCGGGAGACCCTGACAAGCCCATCCATAACCTGCTCCCTCTGGCACAGCCCCAGCTGATAAGGCTGACTCAGTCGGCCAAAGCCTTGCTCAGCACCACTGCCACAGCTCTCCGCCTCAAAGCTGAGGGACTCATGGTGCAATCACCCCACCCTGCCTTGGAAGACCTTTCCTCTATGCTAACACAAGCTCTGTGTTCCTCCTTCTCTACTGATACTGTGTTTGGCTCTGTGTTGTGGGGATGCATCACAGATGTGCATGCTGCAAGCCAGCAAAAAACCAAATTCCCAGCAGCTTTGAAGAAACAGTTACTTTGAGTGTTCATCATGAGCCTTGTTGGGACCCATTGCTTGCTGGGTGTTTTCTGTGCCTTGACACAGCTGGGAAGGCAGCTGAACTGGAGCATCAAGGCATTGCACTGACATGCCCCAGTGAAGAAGTTATGGGAACTGGCTCCTCGCTGCCTGGCTGCAAAGTTGTGGAAATTAGTTTTTCTAAACACATCAAACCAGCTATACATTAGCAGAGGGTGGTTCCCAGTGGTGGAAAAGCACTTTGGGGACAGAGAACATTGGGTCTGGAGCTGGGTATGACACTGAGCTCCATTCTGTCAACATCAATGGGAATCAACTCTAGCTATTTAAAGTACCTCCACAAGCACCAGGGAGTTCAGCAGAGGCCTGCTGTCTGCAGGATATGTGTGGAGCAGTTTGACCCTCCTACTCCTTCATAGCTTGGTATTTTTATAGCTCCAGATGTGCTCAATAACCACAGAATTATTCACCTCATCTTTGAGTCCTACTCATTCCTAAATAAAAGCAACCCTGTCATGAGACTGAAAGATGAAAAGCCATCACGGCTGACATCTGGGTGCAGACTGCAGATGCTCATGCATTAGTACATTAACACGAGATATTTATCTGGGCTGAAAGCAAATAGTATCTTTCATCTCTCAATGAAGTATTTTAGTCACAGAAGGTCACAGAGAGAGAGATGAAGGGGAATACATCATCCCATTTATTAATGCAAGAGCATGAAAAATTATACGGTACTATATAAGATAATATTATGAGACAGTCATAAGAGGAACAATTTATAGTTAAAGGTCAAAAGAAACAGAAAACTAACCCACAGAGCAGTTCTTGGCCTTCTGTGTCTCATTCTTTTCCCATGTCATTGTTTAAAGACAGAATTCTGGGCATCCTTCACAACAGGAAGCTCCTGTTCCCACATGTCCTGGTTTAGGACAAATTTGGGAGGAAACCTCTGCATGGGGTCCCTCTAGGAAAACAGATTCAAGTAGCCCCTCCCCCAGCTGGTTTGGGGAAAACTATTTCCTCAGAGAGAAGTGGAAAAAAACCATTTATTTAACAGGCAAAGCACTCCCCAGCACAAAAATGAACAATACTAAACAGCAAAACCTCTCACCACTCCAAAGAGATGACAAATTCAGAAGAGTCCCTTCCGTGGGTTGCAGCCTGGCTCACTCAGTCTGTTCTCAGTCCCTCCGGTGCTGGGAAATGCTGCAGCCCAGGCTAGGCCTGGTGGGCCACAGGTGTGAGCTCCCGGTGCTCTTTTGCATTTTCAGTCCAGAACAAGTTCAAACAATTCCAAGAAAAAGGAGGAAAAAACACAATCCAGGGAATTTATTTGCCACAACTGGTTAGAAAAACTAACCAAAAGCAAAGAGAGCTCTCTCCTGCTGTCCACTGCAGACAACACAGTCTGAGCAGGATGCGGGGGAGGAGGTGCAGTCTCTGATAACAAACTCTGCACCTCTTCTCTCCCTCCTTCATGCCTGAAACCAGTCTTAAAGCTGCAGAACTCTATATTCAACACCAACAGAACAGACAATTTGGGGATACAAGCATCATAAAGTCACCCCAAGACACTGCAGCAACAAAATTCAACAACATTATTAGTATTTTCCATATTAACATGCAGTTTCCCCTCTGCCCAGGACAGAAGACTCTGTCTGTGACTAACAAGGGGATCCAAGTATGTGGGCAGGCAAGAATAAGTGTATATAAGGCAAGAAAATGTGTAAGTGTTGGATCAAACAGAGCAACAAATTAAAGGATCATCTTTACAGAGATCCAAGATATGGTGGTAACATTCTAACACCATGCTGGGCAGACAAGCAGAGCCCATGAGATTTCTCATGTTGATAGACAAATCCAGGCTGCTCAGCCAGCTGAGAACTGCCTGACATCAGGACAGAGCACTGAAATAAATGGATTAAAATTGCAAACCAGATGTAAGTGATGGTGGTCAGTTCTGCTGTTGTAGTTCTGTTTCCAATCCATTCATTTACAGCATCAAATGTGACAAATATCTCTCTTGGGATAGTTCTCTAGTTCAAGATGCTCCCTCTTTGTGGTGGTTTATATTAATTTCCTGAAATAGTTCCCTCTCAGGACCTGGCAGCTTCCTCTATGTCTGCAAAAAAACAATCAGTGACCAGTTTTGAGAACTGACAACCTATTAAACCACTGAGAAAACTGGACACGCATTGGGAAGGACAAGAATTTAACGGAGGAGTTTTGCAGATATACAGAAGGTTCTACAGGAATGAAAGCAAGTTTTTATATAGAAGAAAAGAATTGCTGAGCCAGTCTTACTGGGTAACTAGAAGGCAAAGAGCAAGTGAGTTGGAAGGAGCTTTTATGGCTTAGAGCAAAGGATAAGTCCACCTCAAACAAATGAAGTTTCTACCAAACAAAAGGATTTTCACAGGCAAACAAGAAAGCCAATGTTTCAAATAGAGAAAAGACCTCAGAAATTTCCACTGCAGAACAAGTCCCAAAGTTTAACATGTAACTACTAACTCCAATGATTGGCTAGTCACTAACATAATATGGTAATTTTAGCAGTTTTAATAGGTTATATGTAAACATAAGAGGTATTGTGTATGATGTTGGTTGATAGTCATGTATTAAGATGCTCTGTAATGAAAAGTATATAATGCATTGTAACCAGAAATAGAATCGGGCTTCAGGATACACGGCTTGCCTATAGTCAGCAGCTATAGGGTCACCCACGACCCTCAATTGCTGTAACCTCGTCTATGCAATAAACGGCATTTTAGGAGGCGGCTGAAAGCCTCCATCTCTCCGTCAGGCTTTTATAGACACACCTCTGTGAACATGCATTTTAAAAGGAGCAAGCCTGGGAAGTGTCCCTCTTTTCTTCTGCCTGAGAATCAGGTAACACCTGCCCGGGTTCTTCTGCGCAACCCAGGCCAGGCTCTAATGCGGGGCTTGGGAAGCCCACCAGACTCCGTTTTGGCTGAGGCCCCCAGGGTTTGATAGAAAGGGGGAGGGGAGGCCCACTCAGCTGTTAAGATCCTACCCACCTCCCCCATTCCAGAGTGGCCAGGGGGCCCGTGGTTTGGCTGACATCCTGCTGTTGGCCCAGGTCAAATGCTGGGCCCAGGAGCAGCTCTGGGGAGGGCCACCCTGCCATGCCCCTGAGGCCCGGCGGCGGGCTGAGCTGGGACCCCCCTGGAATGAAATGCACCACCACTTCCTGGCTGGGCCCTTGTGATCCTATCCCAGCCCCAGCACGGCTCTGAAAGACTCTTTATTGTAAATAGCTCCCAGCTGCAGCCCGAAAGAGATCACATGACCATCTGCAGGCCCGGGCAAGATATTAAGTCTTTCAATGCACACATGAGACTGGCAGACACTTTGTTCTCTCTCCTGAGTGAAAGAAAAGGACCGAGATGAAGACACACACAGAAACAGCATGAAAACATTGAGGTTAGATGGAAGGAGGAATCAGGTCTTAGATGAGGGAAGGAGGAGAATCGTGGACTGAAATTTCTCTTTTAAGCTGTGGAGAAGATACTCTTGTTTCCCTGTAAATCATAGAAAATGCATTTTGGAGTGGATGAAGCACTCACATTGAGGCCATGAGCAAAGGCATTTATATTGAAGCAAGCAGATGCTGAAGTAGCTGTGATCCCATGAGAAGCCTGAACAAAGGGAAGAGATGAAGACCCCTGTTGCCCCCAGGGATGAAGAAGAAAGACCTCTGTTTTCAAAGGATGATGAGAGCCTTTGCTTGAACTGCTAATCCTTAAATTTATATGCCCCATCAGTTGACATTGTCCTCGATAACAGTTATGGGAAGACTGTTAGTCAAGGAAGGGATTTTTACACAGTGATCTGATTTCCATTCTCCCGGGCAGCTGATTCACTGTGACATCGAGTCCATGAGGCAACTGCTCCTTGTGAAGTCTTCATAGACTGAAGTCTCCTCTTCCTATGTAAATTGATGAAAGATTATTTTTAGAGATGGTAAACTGACTGATCTGTTTCTGTACCTTGTCAATGTGAAAGGGTCCAAGGTTACAATGTAAGTGCCCAAAAGTATGTATTCTATCACCATCTGTTGAAACCAGGTGGGGCAGTGATCCTTATCTCTGTGGGAGATATCTTCTGCTAATGGGCCATCTGTTAAAAACCAAGTGGGGCAGTCATCTTCAGCTTTTCCACGACCCATCCTTCCTCCAGGAGGATATCTTCTGCTAATGGGCCATTGAGCCCCACTGCCTGACTGATAAAATTATACCATCCCATTGGGAGATGCTCCAGCCAGGGGGAGGAGCCAAGCCTTTCCTACCTAGATAAAAACTGAGATTTGGAACACCAAAGCAGCCCTTTTCCATTGGATCACAGAGGAAAATCGGGAAAATTGGACCTTTCCACATCATCACTGGACCTTCGGAGGAAAACTGCACCCTTGTACAGGAGCACTGCTTCAACAGAAGCATCTGTCACTTCAGGAGGACTGAGGCCACCATTTAATCTGGCTGCTACCAACACCCTGACTGACAGGGTGTCAGATTGTATTCTGGCTCTGTCAGTGGTTTTCTTTTGTATTATTGCATGTATTTTGTTTTTTCTCTTTTTTTTCCTATTAAATTGTATTTATGGCTTGGAGTCTCTCACTGGTTTTGCTTTCAAACCAGTACAGAAAGAAAAGAAGTTGTGGAGGGAGGAGAAGTGTTCTAAAAGTTTTATTCTGATTCTTATTATTTTTCTTGTAGTTTCTGGTAATAAAGTTTTTTTTTTATACCCTTCAAAGTTTGAGCCTGTTTTGCCTTCCTCCTAATCCTATCTCACAGCATGAAATGAGTAAATAATTCTAGAGGGTGCACTGGCGATTTGGCCAATGCCAAATCCACAACACTCCTACACTAAGCTAGGGATATGTTATTACATGACATATCCCCAGCACAGGACTGTGACCAAGAAGATGAAGCTGTCATCAGAGTGGTTATAGTAAAAATTATTTACACAGAGCTGTAAATGCCACTTTTGCTCCCTAGAAAATAGATTTTTTTTTGAAGCAAAAGCACAGAGAGGAAAAGCCTGATTTCAAACACTAGTTATACACCACAGAAAAAGAGAGAGATCATGCCCAATGTTCCAAAAAGTGGAATTGTTAATGAAAGACCGTCAAAATCCATTTACTTTGTGTCTCTGCCCTAAAAAGGACTGGCTTGCATGACACACCTCCTCACCAGCTGGGGCCCCTCTCATAGGAGGCATAGAACAAGGGTTCCTTCAGTCCTCTCACATCCAACTCCGCTTCTGTTCCAGCACCATGCTGTGTGTTGCAGCAGGACTTGTGCAGCTAGGATTTGTTTGCTCCCCACTCATTCTCAATAGAAGTGAGCACCTGTTCCCCTAAAGAGTTAGTCCAGAAAGCCCACCCCAAAGCAGCCATGGATAAGCACAGACATAACCATGCCATAACCCATAAGTCAGTCCAGGAACTGGCCAAATTTCAGCTGCTGGTCTAATATCTCTCTTGTTCTGAGGGGACTTTTTTCCCTGGGGGTTTCATACTGAATGAGTCACTTCTCCTTTTAACCTCACAACTCCAACTGCATGTATATATATCTGTCATCCCAGCCACAGCTGGGGTAATGCAGAGGTCAAAGGGATAAATAGCAGAGAGGCTTTATGAACTTTCTCCCCCTCTCTCCCCCATTTGCCCATTTGTAGCCAGGAAATAAAAATCAGACAAAAGCCATCCAATTACGTGCTTGTATCATTACTACTATTAAAAAAAAAAAGAAAAGAAAAAGAAAAGAGAAATTATATAAAATACCCTTTGTCTTTCTTTTCCTTTTTTTTCCCCCCCACCTTCTTTTTACAAGTCTGTGGAATAGCATTCCCTGCTTTCCATGTTCTCCTGACATAGTGCCAAACAGCAGAGAGCAGCTGAGGCCGTATTTTGTCAAACAACCCAAAAGCCAACATACTTGGCAATGAATATGTACAAGATGATTCTGATACAATGAGTGAGTTTCATTCCAAATCAGTCTGTTTCATTGCTCTTAGAGTTTTCATGGCAATGGTCTGGCAGGGTGATTATTCACAACCAAGATAGCAATTTCGTTCTTGCTAACACCATTATTACACTAAATTACCAGAAGATATTGAAGTTCCTGCTCACATCTGCTGTCCAACTCAGAGACTAGAAATAACGTGTTGGGGGTTGAATTGTTCCCTTTTCTTCCTGTGGAATTTTCTCCATTGTTACGCTAAGTATCTGTGGCTACACCTTAGTAGCAATAGTTTTTCCCTCACAGGGGGTGGGGGATAAGGGGAGACCGGAAAAGGAAAGGTGGGACAGGGGCCTGGGCTCTGGCTCTCACTCACTCACTGGCTCGTGGGGTGGAAGGAAGACAGCCGGGGCTCCTACCTAACAGCTTCCCTGCCATCCCAACGCCGGGAGACACGTTCCCTGCTGTCGGACATCGCACTGCTGCCTTCCTGCTTCATCCTACTACTTCCGGACACTCTGCCGAGCACCACGACTGACACCGTGAGGAGGGAGTCTCCCCTCCATCCCCCTCTCACACCTGGGCCGCTGCCACCATCACTCGAGCCCTCTTCAGCTGCACGGGACCTGCCCTGCCCACACAGCACCGGTAACTGAGCGCAGAGAGAGAGGGCCTGTGGCCAGAGGGACTCAAACTGAGCTATACTGTTCTGTTTTGTTGTCAATCTTTATAGCTGTTGTTGTTTCTGCTGTTTGCCTTGTTAGATATATTAGTAAAGAACTGTTATTCCTATGCCAGTATCTTCTGCCTGAAAGCCTCTGATTTGCAACTAATAATATTTAGAAGGGAGGGGGGTTGCATTCTGCATCTCAGAAAAAGGGGTTCTTGCCTTTCTTTAGCAAATACCTGCCTTTCAAACCAAGACATAAGGTCCCAGTGCTCCTAAGTTTGCAAGATATTGTCTGGAGGTGGAGTCTAGTGCATTTCTGCCTCTCTAAGTCTTCCTGACTTCATTAAAGAGCAGTTTGGAAAACAAAGCAGGCAGCTGGGACCCAAGGAGAGCTGCTAGGAATTACTAGGGTTCAGAGCTGTGGCGGGGAAACTCTCTCTGCAGAGGATGAAGATGAGAACATAGGTATAGGTCCTTCCAACAAGAAGATATAGGCCTTTTAGAGGAGGTCCACAGGAGGTCACAAAGACGCTCTGAGGGCTGGAGTCCCTTTGCTTTAGGGACAGGCTGGGAGAGCAGGGGTTGTTCAGCCTGGAGAAGAGCAGGCTCCAGGGAGACCTTAGAGCCCCTTTCAGTGCCTAAGGGGGCTCCTGGAGAGCTGGAGAGGGGCTTTGGACAAAGGCCTGGAGTGACAGAACAAGGGGGAATGGCTTCAAACTGATGGAGGTTGACTTTAGATTGGATATTAGGAAGAAATTCCTCCCTGTGAAGGTAGTGAAGCACTGGCACAGGTTGCCCAGAGAAGCTGTGGCTGTCCCATGCCTGGAAGCATTCAAAGCCAGGTTGGACGGGGCTTGGAACAACCTCGTGGAAGGTGTCCCTGCCCATGGCAGGGTGCTTGGATTGAGATGATCTCTGAGATCTCTTCCAACTCAAATCATTCCTTGACTCTATCAGGAGGAAGCCATGTGTCCCACAGGGAGAGGGATCAGGAGGCAGGGCAAAGGGCTGTGACCTGCCTCAGCCCCTGCATGACCATCCTGTACTGGGCACAACACAGAGCAGGCTGACTGTGTGGAGCTCTTTGTACAAGGGGATGTTTGCAGCAGAACCAGCTGCTTTGACAAGGATGCTAACCCTAGAGTGGAGTGGTGATGAGTGAGGATGTGTTCCCTGCTCTTTCATGGCAAGCAGCTGGGCCCCCCTGCATCTCTGCCCTCCTCAACCCATCCTGTCCCCATTGGTGCACCCACTGGGCTCTTTTTAGCAACGTGCTTGTTTTCCATGCAGATGGACACCCTCCTTGATCATCGTCCCTGTCTGGGCCTGTCCTCTCTGCCATGACTGAGTTCCTGGCTGAAACGGAATCCAGACTCCTGTGTTGCCTGTGCCAGTAAAAATCCACATTTAAGAACCACCTCTGATTTTCTCAAAGAAATAATTAGCAGTGAGTCACTGCATCGGGCCAGCAGTGAGCTGAGACAAATTGGCAAATCTTCATTAACTGAGGTACTCTCCAGACTGAAGTAAGAAAAGAGGCTGAGCTAGTTGCTTATGGGAGCCATGTGAGTGACTAATTCCGTGGGCACTTTCCAGACACAGGAAAAGGCAGTGAAGGAGCTACTCCCTGAATTCAGCAGCCAAGGTCAGCACTGCTGGCTCCAGCTTCTCGGTGTTGTTCTTCCAAGCCAGGACTCACAGCTGCCGCCACTGTCAAGGTGGTGACAGAATTTGGGGGTTCTGGCTAAAATGCCTCCATGCATTTCATGCTGGGGCACAGCAATTCAAACAGCTGGAAGGGAAGGAGACGGCAGCAGCTGAAAATAAACTGTGTTTAGCCAGGGTGAACACAGCCCAGTACAACCAAGTGATGTAAACACAAAGCATATCTTCAGCATTTAATTGGCAGGATTCCTAATAAACAACTCCAATGGCAACCTGAACTTGTCTTCTGCCATAAAAACAGCCTCTGATACCCAAAATGCTGCAGTCTGAGATTTATAATGTCCATTTTGGCTATAGTCACACACAAAAAAGGCAAACATTTTGCTGGTTAGACTCAAGGAATGAGTAAGTAAAGAACAAATCCTTATGATCCTCTATTTCAAGAGTAAAAAAAATACACCCAAGCTGAAAATGCATTCATTTAAAGGAAACATTTATATGAACTTATTAGAAACTCAGATTCTGCAGAACATTGCTGAATTTAATTCCAACTGTAGATTTAGTAGTGAAACACAAATTAATCAAGTTTGGTTGGGTTCAACTCAAGATACACATGACACACTGAGAGTTGTGACACGTTTCTTAACAGGATCAGACTCTTTTTTCTGGTCAGGTTGTTATTAACAGTAGCACTATACCAACAGTGTAGACCAGCATACATACATTTGTGAGCACCTGGTCCTAGAGCAAGAAAGGAAAAAGTCTCAAGCTAAAAAATAAAAAATCCTAATATTTTTTCCTTGGCAATCACAGCAAGTGAAATATATGATTCTTTCCACACTTTAAAAAAAAAAAAAAAAAAAAAAAAGTTTTCTTAGGGTTATCCTGAAGCAAACTCAATTTAAGGCCCCAGCACAGCCCCAGCAAGTTAAAAGTCATCTTTCCACTAACTTTGGTTAGTGGGAACCAAAGATTTATGAATAAAATGTTGGCACATCTTTATCAAAACAGGAGTTCTATACTGAATCCTTTAGCGAGTAATCCCTTCATTTAATGCAGCAGAAATATAGGACTTTATGTTAGTTATTGTCCATGAAGAGAAGCAGGTGTTCCTAACATGACTTCCAGACACTGAAGGAAATGGAGACCCTGCACAGCCTGTAAGTTCTGCAAGCAGGCTTTGTGTGGAAAACATCCATTGCAGGATGCTTGATTCTCTGTGTGCTTTGGAAATACCCAACTGGAAGATCAGGAAGCACCAAGAGGAGCTGCCAACCTCTCTAGGCACATTCCCTCTGGACTGACTCCTCCCAAAGTAGCGCTGGCTCCCCAAGACACCACTACCACCGGATGCAGGGAGCAGGAAGGATGGATTTCTATGAATTCATGGGACTGCAATTTGGAAAACATGAACTATGCTTTTGTCCCCAAAGGTTTCTGTCAGGTCACTTCATTTCTACACATCTCAGCTTTGCAGCCTGGAAAACAGTTCTTCCTTCTCTCCATCTCAAGTCTTCCAGTCTCCATCTGTTGGCCCTGGAGTCACCAGGAAGGGGGACATACCAGTTCCTGCCTGGGGCCAGGTCTGTCATCTGTCCTGGCTTGAATTACTCCCAGGAGGCAGGAAGAAAAGCCAGGACTGCAGCTGGCTCAAAGAGACACACCAGGGTCCACAGAGCTGCCCCTGTGACAAAGCACTCCACCATTAGCCCCACAGATGGACCATCATTGAATCATAGAATGGTTTGGCATGGAAGAGACATTGAAGATCATGTAGTTCCAATTCCCTGCCATGGGACTTGCTCTAAGCACCACCCAACTGGGCTTGAACAGTTCCAGCAATGAAGCCACAGCTTCTCTAGGCAACCTGTGCCAGTGGTTCACCACTGTCACAGAGAATTTCTTCCTAATGTCAAATCTAAAACTCTCCTCTTCTAATTTTAAACCACCTCCTCTTGTCCTATCACTATCTGCCTCAGTAAAATATCACTCTCCCTCTTTTTAATGGACACCCTTTAAGTACTGTAAGGCTGCAATGAGTTTCTCTAGAGCCTGTTCTTCTCCAAGCTGAACAACCCTGACTCTCTCTCAGCCATAGAAAGAGGAACTATCGCCACAAAAAAATCTCCTTACACTAAAAGCCCCAAACCAGAATATCCCACTCACATTCACCATATGATTTTATTAATCATATTATTTATTATTTATTATGATCACAGTTTATGATATAGTTGTGTTTAACTTCTGGATGAGATAAAGCACATTAAAGCACATATTCTCGACAAAGCACATGCATTTGCACTCACCCAGAAACGTTACAGGCATTTACGCATCCAGCTGTATTGTGGGATGAAGCATGGGGCATATACAGCTGAAAAAGGCCCATGGAAATTAGGATTAAACATGTGCTGTGCACGAGGGGACACATTACTGACAGACCTGGGGCTTTGTGCCTGTATGGGATACACTATTACACCATGCCAGGAAGTGTGTGCTGTGCCTGCATAGGGTGGACACTACATGAACACACCCAGCATCACCAATCTACTAATCCCTTGCAGCGAGATAAACCAGGGCTCGGGGTCCGGAGAGACAGGAATGTGGGAGTGGAGCTGGCCTCCATGATAATATGTGCTCACTGGTGGTCTTATGGGGGAATTTACTTCCAGTCAATGAAAAACAAATGGGGTAGTTTTATATGTCACGTGATGTTGGGCTACAAAAATCAAAACAGAGGCAGGAACTTCATTATGCTGAGAAACATCCCTGTTTCATTAAAAACCAAATATCCTTTGTCTTCAGTGACTATATAGCAAATGCCTGGGAAATATCACAACCAATCCATTACTGCTCCTGGCCTGCTCCAAAAGCCACACTGACAGGAATGCTCACATGGGTTGGATTGAAGCCAATACAAAGGCTTTAGGGGCCCCTCAGAGCATTCAGCAAAAGTAAACCCCATTTAGGCTCCAGCCTCACTCAGAAACTTAATTCTCAGGCACTTCCAATAGGCCAGAAAGGTTTTCTCTACACTCCAAAATTATTTGGGGGCATCTTTCCAGGATGTATCACCTGGAACTCATGTCTGTCTCTGAACATCCACCTAAAACTGTCCTGTTGCTTTTAGTGAGTGAGTCAGCAGAGAAGCACCATGTGTCCAACTAGGAAAACCCAAGTTTTATACAAAGCATCATAGAAGTGTCCCCATGCATGACACGGCACAGCAGCCATTTTTTAAGTCTCCAGGTTGATGCTGGCTCACAGCCCATCAGGAATTGACCCTCTATGTGTTATACATCAATAGGAAACTTTTTTTTTTTTAATTAGAAATGGCAAGCTTTCCATGCTGTGATTTAGAAAACCATTGGGCTGACTATTCTAGGCACACAACTTCACATTTTTGTTCTCCCATGGTGATGGGTGCCAGCAGCCAAAGGTTGAGGCACCTGTACTGACACACCACCCAGGAATGCAAAGGAAGTGCCTGGGAAGGGTGATGGAAGAGAACTAGAATTCTTTATAAACTAACATGCCTCAAATGAATGTTCAAAGGAAATCACTTTAATTTCTTGCATAGAAAGCTTTAGTTGAATGTGATTTGGTTGTCTATGAGAGGAAAAAACAGAAGACAGAAAAAATCTTCCTAATAACATTTCATAGTGGAGTTACACAGTGCTGGGGATGGGAGCTGGGAGAAGGGGAGATTTCTAGATTTCTAGCTACCAAGAATCATAGAGTTGTAGCTGTGGGTTAGGGACTTAACCCTTTGTAGCAGCAGAAATAAGACACACTGCTACATGGTCATCTTTCAAGATAGTATTCTAAAACACACTGCTTAAGTAGAGTCTCTCACTGCACCAAAGACAGAATAAAGCTGATTGGTGCAGAGAAAGTAGCACCTCTTCTCAGGTCTAGACACGTATCCAACAGGTGTTCTTATCTTTGTTATTAATTCTTCTCTTCTGTTTACATTAGAGGAAAACAGCTAGCTTTGGGAAAGAACCCTAGCTAAGCCTGAGAAAGCTGGACTGGAAAAACTCTCACAAGAGGTTTTTCTGGGCCTATGGCCACAGAAAGTCGTGGAATGGTTTGGGTGGGAAGGAACGTTAATACTCAATTCAATGCCTTGCCATAAGCAGGGACATCTTCCACTAAACCAGGCTGCTCCAAGCCCCATCCAACACTAGAACATGAAGATACATGGGATAAATTTTTAGCTGGCACAAATCAGCAGAGACGAATACACTGGACACAACTACACAGGCTGACACCAGCCAGGGATCCAGCCTTGGCCATCAGCCACCCATGAGGAAGATTACAGAAAAAAGGTTTCCAAAAACATTAACAATAAATTTGCCACCTGGGTGTAACTTTTGGTGTTTGTTTAGGTTATCACGTATTTCCTCACAAATGAAGGGGCCATAAAGCAGCTTAATATTCTGTCTAAAATCAAACAGCTCCATAAATAGAGATACATCAGCAGGAATTCAGTTCAAATCAGAATCAGGCTTTGTGCTTTGTTTGGGTTCTGTGTCCCGCCTTCTCCTCCACTTGGGTGTGATTGATTCAGCAGCCAAAAGTCTCTTCTTGACATCTTGCCTTGAGCCGAGGCTCAGATGTGATGAGGTGTTCAATTTATTTCTTTTTAGCTTTTTACAGTGGGCAACCAAATCTGATGAGCTAACAGGAACCTTACATCATTACAGAGGAGAAAACTCTCTATGGGGCTAAAATTACCACATTTGGTTGTCAAAAAGGAAAGAAGTGTCCTTCCCTCAGCATGTTGTAACTGTTGAGTTGGACACCAGCTGTAAGAGACTCTTACTCATTAATTCTGTCTTCATAGTCACAAAAATACAGCAAATACCTAAAAAGCTGCATCACTCATTCAGTGAAGAATATTTTCCTGACAGCATTGTCCAAATTTTTTTTGCCAAGTCCAGTGAAAGGACTTCTCCTATTTCCATTGTCAAATCCCTCACAGGAGCAGAAACTCCTGGGGATTTTTTCTTGTGGTATCTATTGTTGTCAGCTGTATTTCATCCCTGCCTGACATCATGGAGATGGTGTGTGCAGCCAGAGGGTCAGTGCGAGTGGTGGGATGGAGGCTTCCTGCTGGCTGGGGACAAGCTGCTAACAAATCATTTTCAGGTGTGTCATCAGTACTTGATGCTCAGTGACTGCAGATGCAAAGAAACCTCTCTGCTGTTAACTCAGCTACATGCTTGCTCCATCCCAGCTCCAGTTTATGAACCACCA
The DNA here is from genome assembly GCA_013397075.1 of Rhabdornis inornatus. Classification (NCBI taxonomy): domain Eukaryota; kingdom Metazoa; phylum Chordata; class Aves; order Passeriformes; family Rhabdornithidae; genus Rhabdornis; species Rhabdornis inornatus. The sequence goes on from VWZS01003714.1 coordinate 42,310, forward strand.
AGATGCTTGAGCTTTCTGTAGCATATCAAGAGCGCTATACATCTCTACCTCATAGAATCATGGAACATTTTTGGTTCAAAGGCACCTTTAAAGCTTATCTAGTCCAACCCCCTGCCATATGCAGGGACACCTTCTACTAGACCAGCATACTCCAAGCCCTATCCAACCTGGCCTGGAACACTTTCAGGGATCAGGCATCCACAGCTTCTTTGGGCAACCTGTGACAGGGCCTTGGCACTCTCATGGAGAAGAATTTCTGCCTAATATCTAATCTAAACTGACCTTGTCTTGGGATGATTCGTGTGGCTGCAGTATGGCTGGCCTATGGCATCCTGGGGAGCTGGGCAGGTGAGGGGCTGGAGCCATGTTGGGGTGGCTCTGGCACTAATTCAGCAATTTCACTTCCTCTGCAAAGTGTGCTCTGAAGAATATTCCTTCTGTCCTCAATTGTTTTTTCAGTCTCCTTTAGAAGAACAATAGTACAACTATTTGAAAAATTTTACCAAAGCACAACTTGGAATAATACCTGGGGACCAATAAACTAAAAATATTCTTTGAACACATGTTTAAACTCTGTCCTGAGACATTCTGAATAGGCACAATAGATATACACTCCTCATCCATGAAAACAGAAAAGTAAATGTCACCCTGTGCCAAGTATTTGTATTCTCTCTCCCTAGGCAGTGACACTGACGGTTTTAAAAGTAGTGCTGAAATGAAGATACTGAAGGAAGCAGTGAAAGGTTTTGGGGTGAACTAAAGAAAAACAATAGATCTAGAGCCGGGCAAGGTTTTCCTGGGAACAGGCAAGCTGGGGCCATGGCACAGGGCTGCACAGCAGGGCACCCTCTGGCTAAGCTCAGCAGAACCACCCACAGATCAATGTTGGGGTTGCTGAGAATAAAGAAAGAGTTTAGAGCACTCTGAAGGTTTAAATCCAAGTAAAAAAAGACCAACCTCACATTAAATCTTCAAAGAGTCATGGAAGAATTTAAAAAGCTGAATGATTCACACTTCTTGCTCATTTTATGAGCATCAGAATTGCTAGGTTCTGTTTGATCTTGTGACACCTCACCTTGCACGCCTAAACATTCATAAAATATCCTCCTATTCTTTGGCAACCAAGTGTTATTTTGTGTGGTATCTTTAACAGATTAAATATCTTTGGTGGAACATCATTAGCTCTTTCTGCTAACTGGTGGTGTATCCAGTTGGACCTCAGGACAATTGATGGGACAGAAGAGGACTCTCAGTCCCTTGTGGATTTTTCAGACACATCCATCATTTGCTTAAACCACAGGAGAGTGAACTAGGAGATTGGGTACAATTTGTAGCACGGCTGTTTGTTTTGGAACTGGTTATTTAACCATTTGATGCCACAGTCTCATTTATTTGTTATAAACATAATTTATTCTGTGAGTAAGGACAAATTGGGAGCTAATGTTTGCAGAGGGTTCTTAAGTACCTTGGCTAGAGAAGCAGATGGGAGCTATTTTCTTAATAATAAATTAAAGTACAGACATATATTCATTACCATAGTGTAATACTAGGCTTGAAGCAGACAAACAGTTCGATGTTAGTAACATTTGCTTTTCATGCTCCTAGGATTTTAAGAGATTCTTATTATTTTGTCAGACATAAGGCATTTTATTCCATAGTCAGGTCATACCTTTTCCTAAGAATAGCAGAAAAAGGCTGAAGAACATAAGGGGCCGCATGTGTTAAAAAAGAAACAGTGAGACCTGACCCTCTTTTAGGTGGAATCCCTGGTGATCCTAAAGCCCACTGGACACTTGGGACAATGGCCAAACTGTTCATTGAATCAACATTCCCATCATCATTGGTGGGATCTTTTCTATTGACATCACTGAACCTTGGATCAACATTTTCAACGCTGCTAGATAAAGTTCTGTGCAATATCACCAAACAGCCTTACAGGTTCTAATTATCATTCAGGTTATTCAAGCTCCAAGGGCAAATCCTACTCCAAATCATGCACTACAGCTCTCTCAGCCTAAATGAGTTGCCCATATGGAGCCCAAGGCAGAGCTTTGGCCTGGCTGAGCTAGTTTCTGAGTAACCCGTTTTGTTCCCTCCATTTCCTTGTGCTCAAGTGAATATCAGACCTATTTCTCTGAGTAATGACAAATCCTTCAAAGTACTTTAAAGGTTTATTTCAGGCTCAGCTTTTCCACAACCCACTAAATGGATGATTGGAATGAGGGGTAAAAGAAAATTAAATTAGCATTTGTGCAGCATCAGTTTCTTCAAGGAATATGCTCCAGAAGATATCCTGGGGCAATGTTCTGCAGAGAGCAGAGGAACATCTTCAGCAACAGGAGCCTGCAGCTGATCAGCCACAAAATTAGTGTGTTAAGAACCTAATAATAGCAGAAGAAAGAGGTGCTTGAACTTCTCTGAACAGGAATGTTGATGCGTGTTGTCCTCTGACTGCAGCACTGTGCTCTCAGTCTCAGCCAAGACTGTGTCCATTTAACCATAATTTCAGTCCCCAGTATGAATGCCCTGTGACAAAACCTGCCAAATTTAATCTCACTTGACTGAAACCTATTCATGCAACCGGCCAAACAGGTACAGGAGGGGTGCTGAGGAATTGGAGGAATCCCTTCATGGCCCACACAGCTCCAGCTGCAAAGGACGAGCATCTACACCCTGAAACAACAAACATGGGGGAAATCCAGACAGCTCAGACCTGGGGAAACAGGTATAAGGCTGTGGGCGGGCGGCTGGAGGGCCTGACAGATGAAAGGAGCAGTTATAAATTGTGTTGTAGCAACAGTCACTGCAAAGGCAGAAAAGGAAACAAAAGAAATAGGATATGGCTGCTTAAGGAGGCTGATATGTTACATTCCTGAAAGCATTTATGAATTCCTACTTATGTGCTAGAACATAAATATTGGCAATTACTTTGATTTTTTATTTTTTTTGCCTATTCAATAAAGTCACAGCCTGTGTTCAGGGTTTGGAATTAGTGCTGTTATATTTGTGAAATCTCGGTGCATAAGTGCAAAATTCGGGAATATTAAGAGAAAACTAAGACAAGACACAGTAATTCAGAAGACTGATCTTGAATTGTTATAGCAATCTCTAAAATTCTATTGGCATGTTATTTGCCTGTTTTTGGTTTCAATGGGTACCCAGAAGCTTCTCTCCAAAAAACGGCAGGATTTGGATACCAAAGCATCTTACTTCTGGCCTGCAAGCCCCAGTAGTGAGATGAAGGCTTAGTCTATTTGTTTCTTTACAGTAACCAAAAATTAAGGAGTAAGCTAAAGCCTATGACATCAGGAAGGAGTTTCTTCATTTTGTATTATTGAGTTTCTTCATTTATTGCTTGTGGATGATGAATGCTTAATCTTCTGGCCAGTGTGAGCACATCATACGATTTCACCTCAAAGTTCAAGCACAATATTTTTCAAAAGATTCTTGGAAATCCTCCACTGATGAATCAATGAATTCAGGAAGTTGGGAGAGTTCAAACTGTTAAACATATCTCTCTCCTCCAGGATAAACAACCCTAATTATTATGTATTTTCCATGTCCTTCTAGGGGATGATCCCTTCAGTCCCTAATATGTGACATAAATGTGCATTAGTGAGTAGAACCTGTGGTGTGAGGACATGCCTTGGACCTCTATAGACACTTCTGCAAAAGTCCTGGAAGTGATGAAGAACAGTTTAAGTGGAGGGAGAAAGCATCTGCTCCAGGAGCTGAGCTGAGCTATGTGCTTCATATCCTTTTCTCACACCCTGAGCTATTCTACCAGCATTGCTTTGCCTTTACCATGCAGTTTACACTTTGCAGAGCACAGCATCTTACATAGAGGAGGATTGATCCCTCTGGATTCTCCCCAGGTAGCATATGGAACACCCTCAGCACAGTGGGAATGCTTTACATGGGGTGAGACAGCAGCTGATGGATTGGGCTAAATGAATTCTGGCAGAACATAGTGGGATAAGATATCACAAAACATATCCCCTCTTTCTTAGCCTACTGTTTGTCCCTCTGTCCCTATCAGTTTAAGACTGAAATTAATGAGAAAACTGTGAAATCCATCTACAGGAACCTTTGAGATCACTGAATCTTAATGCTGGCATCTGTGGAACTCAGCCTTTCAAAAAGAGTTAGTTTGCTATACTTATCTCTGAACAATAAAAGGCAAGCTTTCCTTGACCTGCATAAATTGGGAATATTCAGCTTAATTCTCTCCAGTTGTCTGCATTCTGGAGCCATGCAACACCCAAAAAAGGATGCATCACTGTAAACAGAGTCAAGAGTGTGGGTGATAAATGCTGAAATCTCCAGGAAAGGCTGGGGAGCTCTTCTGCTGGATAGGTACAATCACTTGGATTCTACTATGTGAAAGAAAAATGTGCCAAATTTGTTTGCAGAATATAGCAACAGCTGACATCTGTCATGATTACACTAGAGAAAAACCAACAAAATGTCAGTGTTTAGCTGCTCAGTGAAGTGACTCACATTAAACCAGAGGGTTTAGCTTTGTTCTTCCAGGAACTGTTTCTGATGGGAAATCAATCAGTTTAATCCCATAATAGGAACAATTAGCCTTACAGAAAAAGCAGATCACTTGTAAACTCATCTTCTGCTTGCAATATTATGCCAATATTTCTTTTGATTTTCTCAACTGCTGCTTGTTGGTCACAGTGCCATGGCTGTGAAAAGGTTATGGCTTGTGCAGGGCAAGAGCTGGGGTTAATCCTGCCCTTGTTGTCAGCAGCAGCTGAACCCGCTGGGAGGAGGTCATGCCCCTTCCAAGCAAACAGACCAGCTTCTTTCATCTGGTCCATATATTCCAGGCTTGCAGCTACAGAGGTGGGTGAAAAAGACCTAAGGATCTGCTTTGGTGCAGCAGCAGTGAGTGTAGCAGGGCAGCAGGACAGGCCGCATCTGCCTGCTCTGTGCTGCCCAGCTCATCACAGCATTAGTCTCAGTCTGGGGATTAAGGTGAGAAAGGTCAGACGTGACCTAACAGGCACTTGCTCATCTGTTTGCTCTGACTTAGGAGATGGAAATTGTAATAATTGATAAAAGATTCGTGTTAATCACAAAAGCATTGGGGGTTGTATAAACCAGAATACTAAGCTCTGAAGTGAAGCATGGACACTAGATAAAGGAAATTATATGATAGAATCATTCTGTTTAAAATCACCTTGTTATGCTATATTATGTTATGTTATATCATGTCATGTTATATTATGTTATATCATGTTATATTATTTTAGGTTATGTTTTCCAAATAAGTTGCATCTACTACCAGCATGTTCCCAATAGCCCTTCCTGCCTTTNTGGCAAACTCACCTCTAACTCTCATGCATGAAGACCCAGACA
>VWZS01003723.1:0-10840 GCA_013397075.1 Rhabdornis inornatus
AACCGGGGGTCGCGACCGGGAACCGGGGGGGACACGCGGCCCGGCCCAGGCACGGCCCCGCTGAGGCGCCCGCAGGCCTCGGGCGATGCGATCTGGGAGCGTTTCGGGGCGACTCGGGCCTGTGGAGGGGAGGGGTTTGGGGGGGGTCTCAGATCTGAGGGGTCTCAGGCCCTGGGGGAGAAAGAGGGATTTGGGGGGTGGTCTCAGCCCTGCGGGGTTTTGGGGTTCGGGGCGTGGCTCCGCAGTGTGAAGGTGTGGGGGGGGCACAGAGATTTGGGGTGTTTGGGGGCTCTGCCCTGCAGGAAAAGGAGTGTCAGGGACTTAAGTGGATTTTCGGGATTTGAGAGGTTTGAGGTGTTTTTTGGGGTGTCAGAGGTTTAAGGTGTTTTTTTTCGGCCGTTTTTTGGCACAGTGGAGGAGGAGCACAGCAGAGCTGTGGGGTGTTTATTTTGTGGGGGTTTTGGGGTGCTTGAGGCTCTGCCCTGAAAGAGCAGAAGCAAAATTTGGGAGAGATTTGGGGTGTTTGGGGCTATGCCCTAAATGAGTAGGGGGAGAGTTTTGGGGTGTTTATTTGAGGAGATTTGGGGTGTTTGGGGCTGCAGCCTCAGGGACACACACAGACATTTGAGGGCTTTATTTAAGGGGTGTTTGGGGGACCAGCCCTGAGCACAGACAGAGATGTTTGGGGTATCTGAGGAGGATTTAGGGTGTTTGGAGGCACAGCCCTAGGGACACACAGTTTTGGGGTGTTTAAGGGGATTTGGGGGCACAGCCCTGGGCGCACACACAGGAAGTTGGGGTGTTTATTTGGTCTTTTGGGGGGCACAGCCCCAGAGGTTTGAGGCATTTGAGGAGGATTTAGGGTGTTTGTGGGCACAGACACAGAGGCTTGGGCTGTTTTTTGGGGGGCTCACACACAAGGGTTCACCAGTTTCTCGGGGGGTTTTGGGGTCGTTCGGGGCTCACCGCGGCACTGTCCGGCGCAGGCGGGTCGCGATGGTGAAGCTGTTCATCGGGAACCTGCCGCGGGAGGCGACGGAGCAGGAGATCCGCTCCCTGTTCGAGCAGTACGGGAAGGTGCTGGAGTGTGACATCATCAAGAACTACGGCTTCGTGCACATCGAGGACAAGACGGCGGCCGAGGACGCCATCCGCAACCTGCACCACCACAAGCTGCACGGCGTCTGCATCAACGTGGAGGCCAGCAAGAACAAGAGCAAAGCCTCCACCAAGCTGCACGTGGGCAACATCAGCCCCACATGCACCAACCTGGAGCTGCGCGCCAAATTCGAGGAGTACGGCCCCGTCATCGAATGTGACATCGTCAAGGACTACGCCTTCGTGCACATGGAGCGGGCCGAGGATGCCGTGGAGGCCATCCGGGGGCTGGACAACACCGAGTTCCAAGGTGAGGCGCGGGGTTAGGCGGAGGGAGGGCTCTGGGGTTCCCGGCGGATGCTCCCGCCGGCCCCGGCTCTGGGGTGGACCCTGGATGTGACCACGGCCGGCTCTGCAGGGCTGTAAAGCGCCCTCGGGGCTCTGGGGTTGGTGTCGGTGTGTGCCCGCCCCGCCGCAGCTCCCGGGGCCGCCCGCGCGGCGCGGCCGGAGCGAGGGCTCGGGCTCGGGGGCTCTGGGCCGGGGAGGACGGGACTGACCCATCTCTGATTAACCAGCACGGCCGCCCCGCAGGAGGACCCCGACGGCGACGTCCTGTGCCGGGCCGGAGCAGCGGGTGACGCCAGGCTGCCGCCCGCCCTTGTAGCCTTGCCCAGCCTGGTAAGAGGGTGACGGAGGCGCCCGACCCCGCGCCCGGCGTCGCTCGGGCGCTCGACGGGGCCGTGCGGCCGGACTCGAGCCGCGGCGCTGGCGGCGGTGATGGCGAGCGCGTCTCCCAGCCGGGTGCTCAGGGCGGCGTCCGGCGCTTCACCCGCGTGGCGGCGGGGCCGGACTGGGCGCTCCCGGTGCCACCGGGGCTCTACTTGTCCCGCTGCCCCCGTTCCGGGCCTTCCCCAAAAAACAGCGACCCAGCCGGGCCGGCACAGCTGCACCCAGAGCTGTCCCGGCCGCGTCCGCGCTTGGCTTTGCCTCGTGCCGTGCTCAGGCCGGGCCCTGTTCGCTCCGGGGCGCTTCCCGGTGTCGCATCCCTCTTGCCGCCGCTCTGGCGGTTTCCGGCGCGAAGCTTTGCCGTCACACAAGGCTGGCAGTGCTGGGTCTGACCCCAGGCTGCTGGGGCTTTGCCGGGCTGGCCGGAGTGGCCGCACTCGGCCATGGCAGCACGTCCCAGTCAGCTGCTGTCCAGCGTCCATCTGGCGGCTCACGCTCGGTCCCGCGGTGGCTCCTCCCGCGCCGGTGGCTGCGGAGGGCTGGGGGGGGTGGCAGCCGGTCCCGTCCCGTCCCACCGCTGCCCTGGCACGGCTGCACTGACCCTGCCTCTCGCGTCTCTCCCCAAGGCAAGCGGATGCGCGTGCAGCTGTCCACCAGCCGGCTGCGGACGGCGCCCGGGATGGGAGACAAGAGCGGCTGCTACCGCTGCGGGAAGGAGGGGCACTGGTCTAAGGAGTGCCCGGTCGATCGCCCGGGGCAAGTGGCGGACTTTGCCGAGGCCTATAACGAGCAGTACGGAGCCGTGCGCACTCCCTACACCGCGGGCTATGGGGAGACCGTGTATTACGATGAGGCCTACGGCGGGATGGCCGACTACTACAAGCGCTACCGCGTCCGCTCCTACGCCACGGCCTCGGCGTACGACGCCTACGCGGAGCAGACCATGGCCCAGTACTCCCAGTACGCCCAGTACTCCCAGGTCCAGTCCTCGGCCATGGCCGCCACCACGGCCATGGCNCCGGAGGTGAGCGCGTTGGCGGCTCTCGGTGCCGCGGGGGGGCCCCGCTGCCGGTGGTCCCCATTGTGCTGGTTGAGCTCGAGGCGGGTGACGGGTCACGGTGACACAGACAGGCCCCACAGGCGTTAAAGCCTGGCTGTGGTGAGCGGGGCAGTGCTGGTGTTGGTGTCACTCTCACAGCTGTAACTCACGTTCCTGCTGGGCCGGGCACTGTCCCGGTACAGTTCCCGTGGGGTGGGGGGTTCCCGCAGAGCCCCCAGCTCTGGGGCAGCTCCTGCCCGCCCACATGGGCTGTGCCCGGTCCCGGTGGGCCGAAGCCCCGCCGCTGCTCCACGTCAGGACTCTGTTGCTGTCAGGAAGCCGCAGCTCCCCGGGGCTCGGCACGGTTCCGGATCGGCCCCGGGGGGCACCTGCGCCAACTCCTCTTTTCTCTTACAGGTAAGATTTGTGCGGCTGGACGTCGGGGTCCCGTCGCACACCGACTCGGCGCCGCGCGTCTCGGGCCGCGCCGGGTGCCACCGCCGCCGCGTGCTGCTCCCGGGCCCGTTCCTTACGGACGCGCGGCTTGTCCTCAGCCCGGGCAGGATTAGCTCAGCCCCTCCCCCCCAGCTTCCCCCGCCCCCCTGGGCAGGATTTTGCTTTCCAGGTAGTTTTGGGTCCCCACCCCAGGCTCAGGTGTGAGCGTGCAGCTGCAGCCGTCCCCCAGCGCCAGCTTTGCTTTGCTTCGCCGCCCCCTCGCTCCCCCGGAGCTCTTCCCAAGTCGTCGTCTTGCCTTTTTTTCCTTTATTTTTTAAGAGGGTGGATAATCCAGTGGTAGGTTTTTAGCCCAACGCCGTAGCTGATCGGAGGCCGCCGCGCCAGCGGGGGTGGAACCCCCTGAGTGATTTAGAGTCCCCCGATCCCACTTTCCGGTAAAATAAAACTCAAAATTTTTAACAAATGGCGCTGGCTCTGCCCCCGGTTCTTTCTCTGCACTCGAGTCCCCTCAGAACGTGGCACGGAACCTTCTGGACTCCCCCATGCTGCCTGTGCCCTGCCTGCAGGGACGGGCTGCTGCAAACAGGGGCACCCCCAAAACAGTCCCGGGGCCCCCCAAAGGGGCACCCAAGGGTAACAGAGGGGCTTTAGCCCCCAGTTCTTCCTCCTCATGGGCAGCAGGAGCTGCCACTTAACCTGCCCAAGGCTAATCAGTCCTTACCCTAGGCTGCCTTGTTTGTCCCCAGACTGGTTCATTTTGTCCCCAAATGCCCTTCTGCCTCTTGGTGTTCATTAATTAAGGCCATTAAGCCCAGGACGTGCCTTTGTTGCCAGTTCTGCCTCACCAGTGCCAATCGGTGCCATGGTCACATGTGGGCGCTGCCATCACCACACCTGAGGACTCAGGGCCAGGCCCAGGGGTGTGTGGCCAGCCTGGAAAGGAGGGGAGAAGCATCAGACCCTCCTGCCTGGCTAATTACCGTGGCAGTTAATGAGCCAGGACAGGGCTGTGACTGGTCCCTGGGGAGAGATGGAACTGCTTGTAGGAACGGTCACAGTGATGCCAGTGGTACCCACAACCGCTGGCATGGCACACACCACCACTCAAAAACAGCTTTTCTCACCCAAAACAAGGCCCTGGTGCAGGTCAGTGCTGGTGATCTCATGCAGTGTCGTGGCAGGGCCGAAGTTTGGCACTTCTGCTGCCAGCTCCAAACACTGCTCATCCTTCAAATCTGCCTCCTCCGTGGTGGGAAAGCAGCTCCAGCACCGGGAGTGGCATCAAGCCAGGCTGGGTGGTGACGGTGGGACTGGGAGGGGTGGGAGTTGACCCTTGGGACTGGGAAAGAACCAGGCGGGAGGCCTTGGGAACCAGAGCAGACCCCAGCGTTTATTTACAGTCATAAAAAAACCCCAGCACTGTGCTGGGCCCAACGCTGGAAACAGGGAATTTGCCCACAAAACGGGACAACTCGTGGTATAAAAGAGTCTGAGCCACATGGCCACAACCATTGGCAGGTTATGAACCGGCACCGAGCGTTGGCGGGGGATGAACCGCGCGGGCACTGCCAACCGTAACCTGGAACCTTCTAAAAATCTCAAACAGCAAAACCAGAAAAAAATGGCTGAAAAAAAACTGTCCGTGCCCCAGCGGGGCGCTGAGCAGGGCCATGGCTGGCTCAGAGGCGGCGCTGGTAGCCCGAGTGGACACGGGCAGGGGGCATGTAGTCGCTGTAGCCGCCCGAGTAGCGGGCGTACTCGCTGTGCGCGTCTGGCAGGCGGCGGTAGTCCAGCGGGGACTTGGTGGGCGAGCGGCGGTACGCCAGCGGCGAGTCCGCTAAGCGCCGGTAATCGGCCAGCTCGGACAGACGGCGCTCGGAGCCGTACCTGGGCAAGAAAAGAGACGGGGTCAGCCGGGGGGGATGGCGCCCGGATCTGCCACCGGGGACGCACCGCGATGGGCAAAGCCGGCACAGGACGGGATCAGACACCGGATGCCGGGGAGGCCCTGATGTATGCCACCACCTCCCCTCACCCACACCAAACCCCGTGCCCTCCCCGGGATCTGCGTGGCACGAGCGGAGCCATGGCGCCCACCACGCCGGGTGATAGCGAGCACCGGTCAAGCCACGAGCGGTGCGCCAGAGCCCGGCAAGCCGGCGAGAGGCAGGGGTGGGGGGTGGGGGTCGGTGCCCCGCCCGGCACCGTACCTTTTAGCCAGAGAGGACGATTTTTTGTACGGGTCGTCGTAGGCGGCGCTGCGAGGCGGGGAGAGGCGGGTGCGCTCGTAGGGCGGTGCGGTGGCGGCGGCCTGCGCCAGGCCCAGGTAGGAGCCTGCCGGCTGCCCCAGCTGGCTCGGCCCGTCGTAGGCACTGCCCGGCTGGGCTCGGTACGCGGCCGCCAGCACGGCGGAGGACGGCTGCTGTGCCGGGTAGGAGGCCGCCATGGCGCCGGAGGCCTGGGCCCGGTACGCGGCCGTCAGCGGGGCGGAGGCCTGTGCCTTGTAGGAGGCGGCAGCAACGGCGGCCTGGCTGCCGTAGGATGCGGCCAGTGAGGAGCCTGTCTGTGCGCCGTAGCCGGCGGGGAGTGCGGCAGCCGCAGGCTGGCTGCCGTAGGATGCAGGCAGGCCCGCGGCGGGCTGGGCGCCGTACGAGGCCGAGTGGCCCACGGTGGGTTGGGCACCGTAGGAAGCAGACAGCGCTGGCTGGGCGCCGTAGGAGGCCGAGTGGCCGGCCACGGGCTGGTAGGCAGCAGCGGCGTGACCAGCCACGGCCTGGGCGCTGTACGAGCTGGCGTGCACAGCCACGGCCTGGGCGCTGTAGCCGGCGGACAGTGCAGCGCCGGGCTGGGTGCCGTAGGAGCTGGCGTGGCTATCCATGGGCTGGGCGCCGTAGGAGCCTGCGGCCAGCTGGGCGCCGTAGGACGCCACGTGCACGGCCACGGCCTGGGTGCTGTAGGAGCTGGCAGAGCCGGCAGCAGGCTGGGCGCCGTAGGCGGCAATGGCAGGCTGGGTGCTGTAGCCGGCCGAGTAGCCTGAGGCGGGCTGGGCACCATAGGAGGAAGCCAGGGCGGCGGACTGGACACCGTAGGAGCTGAGGGAGTTGGCGGCAGCGGGCTGCGCGCCGTACGAGGCGGCAGCGGCGGGCTGGGCGCCGTAGGAGCCGAGGGAGTTGGCGGCAGCGGGCTGAGCACCCGCAGTGCCCAGGGAGCCAACTGAGGGCTGGGAGCGGTAGGCGCTGCCCAGCGAGGCCGAGGGCTGCGCACGGTACGCGGCGGCCTGGCCCGTGGTGGGCTGCGGGCGGTATGCCATGCCCAGGGAGGCCGAGGGCTGGGCTCGGTACGTGGCCCCCAGTGAGGCCGAGGGCTGGGCGCGGTAGGCGGCCGGCTGTGCCGTCATGGGGAGCGTCACCGCCGCGTAGCCGGCGCGGGTGGGTGAGCGCCTCAGCGGGCTGCGGTCCCTGCCAAAGTAGGAGGGGGAGGCGGGCCGGGGCTGCCCGTCGAAGGCATCGTACTTGGCGCCAAAGCGCTGCTGGTAATCGTACAGGGAGGGGGTGGTGGCATAGCCGGCGCCCACGGCCGAGGGAAAGGCGGCATCGGCCACCCGGCGCTGCTGGTCGAAGCCCTCGATCTTGGGCTGGAACTTCTCGCGGTACTCGAGGCCGATGCGCTTGGTCTTGTCGACGCCAAGGGCGGGCGGCGGGGCCTGGCCCGTGCCCTTCTTCTGCACGTTGGTGGAGAGCTCCACGTTCACCCGGCGCCCCTTCACCTCCTTCCCATTTAGGTTTTCGATGGCAACTTTAGCATCGGCTTCGTTCTCCATGTGCACAAAGGCATAGTCTGACAAAGCAGCAGAGAGAGCAGTGAGGGGAGAAAACACAACTCGTTACAGGAGCCGGCACTACGAGCCGTGCGGCAGCAGCGGGACGGGCGCAGGATGGGCGCTGCCGGCCCCAGGACGGCGCTGCCGGCCTCGCTCGCCGGCGAAGACACAACCACCACCATCGGCTCTGCCCCACGCTCGTTTGGTCACAGCCCACCCGGCATCCCCCTGCTGCCAGCATCCCCCAGCCCTCCGTATCCCCCCCCACTCAGCCTCCTCCTGTGAGCCCCTCCTAGCCCCTCCCTGGCACATGGGGACGAAGGGCCCGGGCTGGGCTGGCAGTGCCAGCACCGTGGGCTCAGCTGGGATGTCCTGGCAGTGAGCGGAGCAAAGCTGAGAGAACCGGCGCCAGCACAGAGAGCAGGACAGGGACAGAGGAAGGAGGGAGAGAGGGGGAGAGGAAGAGGGGACAGAAAAAGACAAGAACAGAGACAGGAACAGGAACTTCGAGGGGAAGAGGAGGGAGAAAGGGGGAAAGAGGAAGGGAAGGGCCTGAGCACCCCCCGTGAGCGCCTGGCCATGGCAAGGGACTGGTGCCACATGGCACAATCACGCCTCAGCAGCACAGAGGCATCTGAGAACAGCAAGGAGCAGGGAAGCAGGACCTGGTGGCAGCTGTGGTGGCTGCCTGTGGCACTTGGCCCAGTGGGTTTGGGGGCTGGATGCCCCCATGGCAGTCGGGGGTCACCCCCGTGGCACGACGGGTCCGGGGCCGGCACAGGACAGGAGGGCAGCGACCCCGTGGTGTTTCCCTGCAGTTACACACCGAGACCACCGGAACCAGTGAGAACCCACCCAAGGCTGTGTGATGTGCTGGGAGCATCGCTGGCCAAGCAAACCCATCCCAGACCTCTGAGCATCAGTGCCATGTCACCCTTTCCTGTGTCCCCCCTCTGCCATCCCACTCCCCTGGCTCCTTTCCCACATCCACATTTCACTCTGGTAGCCCAAAGAGGGGATGTCCCCTCCATGTCACCCCCGGCCCTGCTGCCACCCCCTGGGGTGGCCATGGCATCCCCAAACCCAAGGGGATGTGGGGCAGGTCCTGCTGGGCTGTGCTGGTGGCTGTGACCTAGGACGAGAGAGCAGAGGAACAACGTCCCCATCCTGTGGGCAGGGCACACGGGCACTGCAGGGACATCACCGGGCCTCCAGAGGGGATGAGATGACAGCAGGGGCAGGGAGAGGGAATGGAGTGACAATTGTCAGTCCGTCTGTGTGACACAGGTGACACTTGAGTTGGGGGAGGTGGGTGACCCCACCACGTTGTGCTGGGAATCCCCAGTGGGAAACCATCGAACCCCTCAGGGGTTTCGTGGTGTGTTCTGTGCATGTCCCAGCGTGTCTGTGGAGGCCAGGCGATGGCCTGGGGGTGATTTGGTCATAGAGGTGGCAGCAGCAGGCAGGGGTCACCCCACCTGGGGCTGGGGGTGGTGATGGCACAAAACAAAGCTGCCACGAAGGGGGTTGTAGGGGTGTTCAGGGGTGTGGGAAGCCCACATGAGACGCTTGAGGGAGGTGAGGAAGGAAAATTAGGAGATTGAGGGGGCTGGGGAGCCCACACGGGCTCACATGGCCCCACCTGGGGTTTGGGCAGGTGACTGCAGAGCAGAGGCCAGCGGGAGGAAGGTTATCAGGGGAGTTACGGGGTCGGGGGCACCCACAGGACCTGGCACAGCCCCCCCTGAGCCTGAGGGAGGCGATCGAAGACACGTGGTTGCCAGAGGGGGGGGGGTTAAGGGGTCTGGACCGCCCACACAGGCCCGCACCGCCCCGGCCGGGGCAGGCGGAGACGATGGAGGAGGACGTGGCTGGCAGAGGGGGGGGTACGGGAGCTCACTCGGGCTCGCACGGCCCCGCTCGGGCCAGGGGGGAGTCGGCAGGAATCCACCCGCTCCACCAGCCCGCCGCGCCGGGGTCCGGGCGGGGGCGACGCCGCAGTCGGACGGAACTCGGGTGCCACGGATCACCCGGCGGCGCGGGCCGAGCTCGGCGGCGGGGGCCGCGCGGCCCCGGCGGCGGGGCCGGTACCTTTCACCACGTCGCACTCCACCACGGGGCCGTACTGCTGGAAGAGCGAGCGCAGCTCCCCGCTCGTGCACGCGGCCGACACATTCCCCACGAAGATCTTGCAGGTGTTGGTGGGGCGCGGCCGGGATGGCTCCACCACGATGCGGCGGCCGTGCAGTTGGTGCCCGTTGAGCTGCGAGATGGCGCGCGCGGCCGCCGCCTCGTCCCGCAGGTGCACGAAGGCGAACTGTTTCATGAGGGCGACGCCCAGCACCGGCCCCGCGGCGCCGGCGAACAGCTCGCTCAACTCCTCCGCCGTCGCCTCCTCGGGGACATTGCCCACGAAGAGTTTGATGCCAGGACGCATCGCGGCGGGGATCAGTGGGGGGAGCGCAGCGGGGACAGAACCAGCGGCGGCCGAGGCGACTTCAAAATGGCGGCGGCTCCTGAGGGCGGCGGGGGCGGTACCGTGCGCAGCGCGCCTGCGTGCCGTGCGCACCGCCCACCCTCAGCGCGCCTGCGTGCCGTGTGCACCGCGCGCGCGCGCGAGGGCTGCGCCCTCTACTTTCGCGCCGTGTTAGCCCCGCCCATCTCCCCATTAAACCACGCCCCTTCGGCCTCCGTCCGCTCTGGCCACGCCTCCATTTAAAGGAGCCGCAGCACTTCGGGCATCGCGACTCCCCCAGATCCGCAATGGCTGCAGAGCGAGGGGCGTTTATTCGGTCCCGGGGGGCTCCTAGAGGTGGGGGCTGGGGGTCTCCATGGGGGGGGTGCCCGGGATGGTCCCATGACTGCGGTCGCGCTCCTCCCAGAGGGTGATGCCGTCGCAGGAACAGACGCGTTTGGGGTTCTGGAAGAGCCCGGCCGCGCGGGCCACCACGCCACAGGCCAGCCTGGGGACACAGGAGGGTCACGGGGGGTAACCCCACAAAGACCCCTCCCCAAAAAAACCCTCTCGAGTCCCCCCAGTGCTCACCCCGGTCCCGAGTTGCCGGTGACACGGGACAGTGGGTGGGACCCCCGGCCCAGATCATCCTCGCCCTCGGCCACCACCACCGAGCGGCCGATGATGTCCCAGACCTGGGGAGGGGGGAGTTGGGGGGAGTCAGAACCCCACAAAGACCCCCTCCCAATTAGGGGACAGACCCCATCCGGCCAGAGAACTGGGCGCAGACCCTCCCCGGTCATGGGGCACAGCCTGAGCCCCCTCAGCTGGGTGAGGTCAGACCCTCCTGGCTGTGGGGTGCAGCCCTGGGATGGGGTGACCCCCCCAGGACCCCCCCCAAACCCCAATTCCCACCTTCAGCCGCGTGTCCTCAATTCGGAACCGCGCTTGGCCTTCGGAGTCCGCCCAGATGTTCCCCAGGTCCCCGGCGTGCTGGGTGTACAGGGGAGTCAGGAGCCCCCCCAAAACTCACAGAGCTCTCCTCAACCCCACAGACACCCCCTGAACACCACAGAGTCTCCCCCAAACCCCCTCACTGCCCCACAAAAACCTCTAAAAATCCCACAGAAACCCCCTTGACACCTCATTGCCCCGCCTAAACCTCTCCAATACCACCCCAAACCCTCCACAAACCCTTCAGAGACCCCCCCCCCAAAATTCCCACCCCCAGCTCACCCTGTGCTGG
>VWZS01003730.1:0-46594 GCA_013397075.1 Rhabdornis inornatus
TCACACACAGTGACCATCACACAATGCTGGGCTCTGCACTGACACACCTTGCACAAGCCACACTGAGCTCACACCAGCAAAACGTGCTGGTGTGGTAAAACAATAAAAAATGTATGACATCTCTGCACAGTTCGGATGGGTGAACATCCTCTTTCTGTTATTCAGAATTTATGCACAGTTTTGCAGAAGGTAACAGCTTTGGGCTGTGGTTACTTTCTAGAAAACTTTGAGACAAAATTCTCTGTTCCATCTCTCTGCCTTTGAAAATGGAGATGGCCAACAAAACACCTGTTTCAAAACCTTGGTTTATGTCTCAGCACCAACATCAGCAGCAAATGTGTCCCCATTTCCCCAGAACTTGCCACTACTTTGTTCTTGAGGGGTTCCAAACCTGGGAACTGATATCTTCATTTTACCCGTCTCCAGTTTGAGGCATACACTGCTTCTGCTCTTCTCCACGTAATATGATGCAACTGTTAATTACAATTTAAAACCCAGCCATGTTTCTTTGAATCCTCCTGCAGAAGCAGTATTTTCTGCATGTTAATTCCAGTTTCTTTATGGGATAGTTGTTATGCACGACTGATTAATAGGCCCCAAGCAATACTCAACCTGCTACCCACAGTAAATTGTTCTTTCTGTTGCTGCTGTCATTTCCTTTAAAATATCAAGCTGTTTTATAATTAAAGAGTCCCTTGAAGGTCTCGTTTCAATAAACAATCATTCCTTCCACCGTGTGAAGTTCTCGTGCTAATAAACAATTAAACAGCACATATTATTCCTCTTGTCTCAAGAATCAACCTTTCAGGGAGGACCCACTGAGGCAAAACCTGAGATGTGATGCCAGCTCCGTGTTCAAAAATGAAATTTCAGCGTGTGCTGTGTAGCTCAGGACTAGATCTGCTCTTAATCTGCACATGGGGTGAGTTATGGAAGATTAATTGCTCACAGGAGTGTTTAGAGGCTTTCATATGTCACCCAGAAGATGGCTGAAGAGTTACTTATCTCCAGCAGCTTTATCCTTAATTACCTTGCTCGCTGATAATTCCAAATTTGGGATTCAACGCACAGAGAAAATCTCCTGTATTAATTAGAGATTGCAACTTTGTTATACAATGTGTTTTCTATGATAAACGGCTTTTCCTTGAACACTGGATATTTTGTGGAAAAGGCAACAACTTTAAAAGTTTTGCAATGTTATCAGAAAGTTTTTCCAGAATTTTTTACACTGCAGAACACAGTACAGGGATGCTGGGGTTTATGCATGAGTGTATATATATTTTTTCAGTCACTCATAACACTGATTACAATTTCATTGTTCTGGGGAAAAAAATGGGACTTTTTAATTTTTAATGCAATTAAATAATAGTGTTCCTTTAAAGAGAGAAAGGATAAAAATTTGCACAAAATTAGGAAATCAGATCAATTTGTGGTTATACAACTTCTATGAAACAGGTTTTTAATCACTGTTTTAACGAGTTACACTTTGGCAGCAAGTTTAAATTTCTAAATATTTGATCATAACAGTTCTTTGCTTTGGGTGTGTTTGTGCACCAGGATGTCTTATTTTTCTGTTCAGGTGCTGCTTCCAGTAACATTTTAGATAGATTTCTCAGCTGAGAGAGGATGTCATCATTTTTCTGAAACACTGGAGGTACAGCAATCTGTGTTAGGTATGAATTTGCCCCAAAGACATCAGTTTTTCACACGTAAGAGCTTTCTCTAAGACAAAATAGATCAGGCACTGCAATCCCCACATCAGTATTTTTTCATATTACTCTGGATGCTCACCTGCCTTCACCTCTAAATGCCACACAACCCCTATTTCCCACTGGTAAGTACACTGCTGATGATAGAAAATTCTGCCCTTTCTCCATTTTCACTCTCCTCTACATTAAATAATCTACAAATCTGTGGCCTGCTTCGCTGTAAACACACACGTGAATTACACACAAATTGCAGAGTTCCAGGGGCCTTGGCTGTCCAGAAACAGCAAAGAAATAAAGAAATTAAATCAAGAAATAGAACTGTGCTTAAAATACCCAGTATGAAAAACATTCTTCAAGGACCACATGTGAACTCTTCATCACCTGAAAAATTCTTTTTCTTGTTTCATTTTCCTCTGCTTTTTCCAGTGACTGTTGGCTTTTCCCGTGTCCAGCATCCTTCAGTTTGGTGTGGTTGGTCAGGGCTGTGCTGATTTAAACTGCTCATTCCACTCCAGGGCTGCCTAGTAGCAATCCCTGTGGAGCATCCTCGTTCCTCCCGTTGGGATTCACAACCTCAGAGAGTCCTGCCACCCCTGGCCCCAGCCCTAACAAAGTAAAAGTGTTCTCACAAACAGCCTGAGGGCTTTTTGCAACGTCTTTGAGATGAGAATTCAGGCAGTGATGGGAATTCCCTTGCCCAAATCCCGGGATAACGTGGCTGAGTGACACAGGTGCTGCTCAGAGGTGGCCCTGGAACAGGACACTCCATCTCTTGTTACTCCTTCCCCTGCTCCAAATTTTGGTTGCTTTATTCTCCCCTCATTTCAACCTCTTTGCACTGATATGGCAATAAATTTCAGTCCATTTCCTTAAAAACTTGCCCACTCATTTTTCTGGCTTTTTATGCTATAGATTCCTTTCTATTGATAGCACAGCAGCTTTTTCATGAACTCCCTAATCAATAGCCAGCACCTGAAATCATATTAAATACTCTGATAAACCCATCTCTGATCAGCTGGTACATATTTTAACACATCAAACAGGACAATGGAGTTTTGTTTCTTCCCTCCCAGGAGCTGCATAACAATATTCCTTCTCTCAGTGACACCCAGTTCTCACTGCATTTCTGTGTAATGGCAAAGTTTCATCTTTTTTTCTTTTTTTTGATCCAGATCACATTACAATTTGTATCCATTTTCTGTCTCCACCCAGGAGACACTACAGCACTTCTCCCACAGGTAAGAGTTCCTCCAGCATGAAGATCTTTGGCACTGCCCCATTTTTCAATGCCAGACCTCGTTCCTCCAGGTGTTTTTGTCTTTATGATCATAAACTTTTCATCCACATCTGTGCCCACAGTGAGAGAGTCTGTCATTAATCCTTTACCCTCCCCTTTCTGATTCTCAGGATAGTTCCCTGCCTTGTTTTTGGCCAGAGGGATTTGGCAGAACGTCCAAAGCAGGGCACCCAGGGCAGCACCATGGACCAGCAGTTCAGCAGTAAAGGACAGGTGACAGAAGTACACAGAGGTGGAGATAGCTCAGGAAATTTGACTGGAAGGAGAAGGGACCCAAAGCAAACCTTGGCAGAGATCCCACCCCTGGGAAAGGGGCACCCCTGCGTGTCTGAGCAGGCAGAGCACAGCATGGATTAAACATCCTCTGACTCCAGCCCTTTGTCTGGCCTTTCCACCTCTGCATTTTCTACTTTACAGCCCTGCTCTGCCTAGAAAGGAGCAGTGCTTGTCCCAAACCCCAGCACAAACCCCCACGGGATGCTGCTGGCTCCATTTCTGTGCTCTGTGCCCTGCACCCAGCTCTGCCTGGTGCCTTCCCCCAGAAAACTCATTTCCAAACACACAGGGACTCCTGGCATGACATCTCTCCTCCCTGTGCTCACCTCGGATTAGCCACCTTTCCCAAAAACCCACCCTAACCACTGCTGATCTTTCCATGGCTTCAGCCCTGCCAGCCACAAAAGGGCAAGTCCTGAGCACGATCAAAATGATTAAAATGCTTCTGCAGATGAGCCAGCAGCATCCTGCAAGCCCAAGAGCAGAGCAGCCAGCACAGGTCTCCAAAGCTGAGCTGATGAATTTTTTTAATATGATGATCTTTTACCATGATGATTTTTTATTTTAGTGGGGATTTTTGAAGGTGCACAGCCTATTCCCTGTAAAACATCATGGAAAAGTGTCCTTCAACTGCTAAATGCAGTGTACTGTAAGTGAGAAAGAGGAGTGAGGAAAAGGTTTTAGAATTCTTAACAACTATAGAGGAACAAAAAACCTGCTATATTTTAGAAGAATGAGTCCATCTATCGCACATCCATGAAATATCAAATATTTACTTCACCTTGTCTAGAAGATGAGTCACCAAACTGAAAAATAAAAACTAGACCAAAATCTATCCAAATGAGCAGTTTGGTGTTCTTAGTGCAAGAACAAAGCAGAACTTCAGTGGTGAGTTCCCAAGAACTGTTTGGATTACAAATACAGCAGTTACAATTCTCCTTTGAAGCCAAATGAGTTATCACAGACAGAAATATCACATCAGAGATGAGGACTTCAGCCCCTAGTTTTGGTCTCTGGGCTGATGCTGAGTGTGTTGGCAGAAATCTTCCAACCAGAATATTAGAGGAGATTTGTAATAACATCCTGCCAGGGAAGGGTTGGACCAGCTGTCCAGTGCTGAGCTCCCATGAATTTTTCTTTCAGGAACCAAATGACAATTCAGGACCTCTGGGATCTCATGTGCCATGAGCTACAGCCAGGATTTCAAGTAAAAGCTATTTCTACCTAGACTGGAGGCTTAGAACTATCACTGGCAACCACCAATTCTGCTGACTGAGGATTTATATACACATATTTACTTGTTTATAAAATACACATATATACTGGCATATACACAATGCTTTGATGGTCTGGCAGAGGGAAATCCCAATGGCAGCGTTTTTTACAGCAACATAATGCTGTAAAATTTCCTTTTTCTGTTCAAGATGAAAAAAAAAAAAATAAAAAAAAGAGGGGAGCAAGACCTTAAGCTAAAAATTACCTTAAAACATATCAGTGATTTAAATCAAGAGATCCACTTCTTGCTACTTTGTGACACTTTAGGTCTTTTGTTTTTATTTTCTTTCTCACCCCTCCTTTTATTTTTCACCTTTGTTCTCTTTAATTATAATCCTGCTAAGCCTGGACATCTCTCTCTTCTGCTCCAGTCATTCCTTTGAATACTAACAAGGAAAAGAGAGCAGGGAGTTTCTCCTGCCTGCTCTCAAATGCTAATATCAGAGAGGTGCTGAATCAAACAGCAGCCGCAGCAGAGCTCAGCTCTCAGGAGCAGCCTTGCTTTCAGAGCAGAGGGGAGGCCCCAGAAGAACGAGAAGGGCAAATATCCCACCCAACTCCACAAACAGGGGGAAAGGAAGACACAGACAGCTGGAGATGAGCTGATTTAACTTCAGTGCCCACAAAAATTCTGGAACAAAATATTAGAGAATTAATGCATCAGTGCCAGGGGAATAAATAACTGACAAGAAGCTGTGATACTTTTCAGGAATCCATCATGTCAAAATTGTCTGGTTTCCATCTCTGGCTCTAGGTACCTTGAGCAGGAGATGCCATACATTTTAAATTCAGAAGGACTAAGTGAGATTAATAACTCCTGTTCAGCAGCAAGTTCTTGAAGCTGCTGCTGCTGCAGGATTTATGCTGCAGAGGCTGCTGGATGTGCCCCAGGACATGGTACTGTGTGACAGCCAGGTGCCACCTGCCCCAGGTGCCCACAAGAGCTGCTCAGGGAATCCCTGGTTTGGGTTGAAGGGACCTTAAAGCTCATCCAGTGCCACCCCTGCCATGGACAGGGACACCTCCCACTGTCCCAGGTGCTCCAAGCCCCATCCAGCCTGGCCTTGGACACTGCCAGGGCTTGTCTGGGCATAAATTGTAAAAATGATGAGAAATCAGCAGGTAAATAAATGCTTCTGGGGAAAAAAGGGTTATCCATTGAACTAATGAAATAGAGAAATACTCCAAAGATTATCAAATTTGTAAAAAAGACTAACACTGATAGCTTCATTTTGGAAGGAAAATTCAAACAGCAGGAGTAGAAGTTGAGTAGGACACGAGAAATTCTGGAAAGGAAAACAGAGAGGGCCACAAAAAACAAATTCATATTGTGGTGTAATTTACAGTCCTCAGGTTAAAGCTCTGACAGGATTACAACTTTGATTTATGGATCATTCACTGATGGAAAAGTAATGATTGGCTCCTACTATACAATCAAAGATGAGCAGCAATTTTGAGAATCTGGAGTTTGGGATTTCCTTTTCTGCAGGAGCAGCACTGGGAATTTGCCACCTTATCCCTCAGTTGCTCCTATTTAATGAAACATTCTCCTGTAATCTCAGGAAAAAGGGTTTTCCCTTTTGCAATAATTGAAAAGTCTGTGAGAGAGGCTTTGGGGAAATTTATTCAAAATTAACAAATAGATTAATGAGTTTGCTTAGTTGGGTGTACATCGAATATTATGCCATAATACCATTTCAGTACTCTATCAAGAGGTTTCTAGAGTTCTTTTATTAGATTATAAATCACTTGAGGCAGGACCCAGCTCATGATCCTTTGTCACTCTGTCAATCCCTGTCCACTGGAACGTTAAGCTGCTACTCCAATACAAATAATAACAATTTGTCTACCAAAAAAGCTCTCAGCCATTAAAGAGGAGAGCTGATCCAACACAGCCCTGATGGAACCAAACAAGGCATTTTTTGTAATCACCTTGCTTCCATAACTCTTCCAGATTAAGCTCAGGACTGCCTTATTTAATTCCCAGCTCTGAATGAGAAACTAAAACCCGAAATATTGCTGCCATTGTAACAAAACAAACCACTCCATCAATCTCCCTAAAGTTCCTCCAACTGCTCCCCAAGTTCAGCTGAGCAGGGCTGTAGTGCTCAGCTTAACTGTGTGTAAAAACTCAGTTTTACTTAGTGTAGTGTAGTAGAGAGAGGAGTTTGACCCACGGCAGGCTGTGGTGCCAGCACAGTTCTGCACTCATTTCCAGGGTGCAGAGCTTTTGTGGTTTGTGAGCTTTTTATTCCTCATAAAGACACAACTTAATGTGCCTCTGTGATGCTTTTCACTTAACTTCTACTGAGACAGCTCAGAGTGCATCTAAAACATGACATAATCATCTCCAGGTTCTGATTCTATCCCCCCACCTTGGCATTTAGCAAATGGTATTTTTGTTCATGTAAGCCACGTTCTTTCCAGCCACGGAGCCTTTTCACAAAAAAATCAAATTAATCTCATACAAAAATCAGATTCTTAGTATGAATATGCCGACTTTCATTGAATTTTTTTTATCGCTCGCTGCTCACGGGGCAAGGCAGTGAAATATAACTGAAATGTCAAATGAAATGTATGGCAAAGCGATTAGGAAGAAACTTTTAGCATTTGTTACAGATTAATATGTTAATTATGGCACGTATTGTGGAGAAAGATTAAGTATCACCAAAGTAAATTTATTTTTAACCAGCTTTATCCCTCACACTTCATAAATTAACCAGCGGAATACGTAATGGGGAAGAATTCCAGCACGGAGATTGCTGGAAATTATGCAAAACTCCAAAGCATACAGGGTTGCAATACAGATAATGTCTGTGCTTTAAAATAAGCACTTCATCAAAGGGAATTAAGCCTCTCCAGCACACCTATTTTCACAGCCTGCTTGCAGGTATCTCGAACTTTGCCACAACAGCAATGCCAAAAACTGATCAACATTTTAAACTCTAGTTTCGGGTTGTGTTGTATTAAGACTAAACGTTGGTTCTGAGCCTAACAATGCAAACACCCACCTGTTAAAAGGCTAAAAAATTGCTGGGAGAAGCAGCTGCACTTGTAAGACGAATGGAAAGCTACAAGGGGATGCAGCCCTGAGTCCTTGAACAGCACAGGACAGGAGGTGTTGGTGGCTGCATCAGCTTCTCATCCTTTCCTGGATTTGTTCCACATGGAAGCTGAACAAGTCTTCAAAAGCAGAATCCAGAACAACACCCATACTGAAGGGGTTTGGGGGTTTTGCCATGGATTTCAGGAGAAAAAAGGGGTTTGAGGCATTTTCAGAAAGTTCTATGGATTCAATGGCTGCTGAGTCAACACAAGTTGTTCCTTTGGTTTCAGCAGATTTGGAGATTGGCTCATACAGAACATGGGATGGGACCCAAAGCCTGATCCTCTCCAAAAGCAGAGTTTTTGTGTATCTCCTGTGACTTATCTGCTGCATCATCAAATCTCAGCCCTCATGCTCAGGTGCTCCACAAAACCAGTGCAGAAATGGGAAATACAACACTGTGTGATTTATAGAGCAGCCAATGCAACTTACATTAAAACTCACGTTGGATGGTGTTTGGTTCACTCCTGCTCTGGGCAGCTTTCTGAATATTCTGACACTTTGAGTATAACAAATAATTTCCTCGTGTTAAAAAGTATTATTTTTATAACAAGGAAAAGAAAGTGCTATGCTAAATCTCAGGTCCATCTGTCAAGAATAATCCTAACAAAATAACAACAAAGTTCAGACTCATTAATCCTGTAACTGGCAATTACTCCAGTAAAGAATGATGTCCCTGTCTTTTTGAGGGTTTAGAAGATTATTTGTAGCCCTTATTGGAAAACCCCTCATTAGATTCCCATAAAATATTAATTTTACTTTATTTTGGGGACAAACCTGTAATCTAAACTTACATGTTGGATGTCTGGCAGCACACCAAGGTGATGAAGAACATCTCACTGCTGCCTGGGGATCTGCCTCCCAGCAAAGCACCAGAGCAACCAAAATCCTGAGCTCTGAGTGGCTCAGCTGCCCCTCTCTCTCAGTCAGGGGTGAAGGGGTACACATTCTGTTGCTAATTTTGTTAAATGTGTTTACTGGCTGTTAGATCCCTGGACTGAACCAGGAGCCCTTTTGCTCTGGTGCTCTTTCAGCACATACAACAGCACATCACAAATTCTAACAAAACAGACAAATTTTTTCCCATTTACAAAATAAGGAGAGCAGAAAGCCCATGAAGAGTTCTGCCTGCCCTCGGGCGTTCCTGTGAGCAATGCAGAAAAAGAGAGACTTTATGGATAATGTCCTTGTAATCACAATTCTAGATGGGCAATTACAACTCATTAAAGCATTGTCAGACCATCAGGAAGGAGAGGGGATGTCTGGTTTAGCAGCTATCATATTAACAGGAAAGAGCCTCAAAAACTTTAAAAAACTTGTCTTCAGGCTGGCAGAAGTCCTGCCAATGACACTCCCTTTGCTGCATCTTGTCCTAATTGCTTTTCTTCCCTTCAAATAACCCATTTGGAGCATGCAGCTCCCACAGATATCTGTGTCCTCCCTGGGACACTGCGAGGCTGACAATCAAATCTGCTCCTGGCCACTTCAGCTGCAGCCTCTGGAGTTTCAAATTGCTCAATAACTCCAAAGATATCTGGAAAACCATTAAGGATCCCTCCCCTTGGCTTATTGCAGGAATATCAGGGGTTATTCATTCTCAAAGTCCATAAACCTAATGGCTGCCTCAGCCACGCAGCCCAGCTCTACTGTGCCTGCAGGAAATGAGATGTATGCTGGCCATTCTCACTGCTGGCCCTTCCATAAAGGGTGATGACAAAATCCAGAAAATCTGAAAAAATAAAAATGGGGAACGTAGGTGAGGCCAGACAGGTTGTGAAAAAACTTTGGCTGCCAAATGCAGCTGGAAGAGACGCTGTTGTATCTTCATTTAAACATATTTTCAGCTTTCATTGCCAACTCAGCCATGTGTTCAAGGAGCCTCTCACCACCTCTCCCTTCCATGGAAAACCAGGAAAAACTGACAAACAACTTCCATAAGTTCTTTACACCCTCACAGATTTTTAATTGAAATGCAACTCCCACAACACCTCATTAGTTAATTGAATGCTGTATTAGTTTAATTTACTGAAGAGTTGGGGTTTTTTTTGCACCTGCCTCACACATTTACCCCATTAAGCATGTGCAGATTATCAGGTAACTGCTCAATTAAGCTAAACGATTGTTCTAATTGAATATTTCATTAGAGTAACAAGGTAAAAAGCTCCTTGGCATGTATTAGCAAACATGGCTTGTACCTCACCGAAACATGCTTCAGATTAAACTCGTGATAAACTCTGATAAAACAATCACATGTTTCAGATTAAACTCTGCCACCTGGACACTTCAGCCTGCACATGTCAGCGGGAAAAACTCCAAGCAACTCCAATGGCCTTTGGATAAACTTTTAAATTTAAGATCACTTTAAAACTGCTTATCTGAGGGAAGTTAATTAAAGACTGGATTCAAATTAATTTGGTCTTTTTTGCCTGATTTCCTGTACCCAAACTTCTATAGATGCAACCAAAATTCAAAGTTGAATTCATCAAAACTCAGGAGTTTTACTCTGTTTCATTTCTTGGGTTTTTGTTTGAAACTCAGCACCACTTTGTAGACTTTAATGAAAATTCAGGTTCAAAGGCAGACTCAGGCTGGCTCTCACATGACATGCTCCAGCTGGAATATCTCAGAGCACTCTATTCTTGGTAACAAGAGATGTTCATTTTCCTGCAGAAAAGTGGGAAAGTTGTAGGTAGTACAATTTAAATTGTGCTGGATTTTTGTAATTCTCTGATGGTTCAATTCTGTCATTGCTCCCTCTGAAGAGCGGCTTAATTTGAATTTAGCCAAGTGGTTCCATGGGGAAGCACCTGCAAGGGAAATATTATTTTATAAAATGTCACAGCAAGGTCAGGAGGGTTCAGCATGCACAGCTCCCAGGCTCAGGAAGCATCAGCACAAACAGCTCCTGGAGAATTCTCAAAACACAGAATCTGAGCAAAGAGATCAGGGGTGACAGAACACACCCCTGTGTGACAGAACACACCTGTGTGACAGAACACACCCCTGTGTGACACAACACCCCTCTGTGTGACAGACCACACCTGTGTGTGACAGAACACACCCTTGTGTGACAGAACACACCCTTGTGTGACAGAACATCCCTGTGTGTGACAGAACACACCCCTGTGTGACAGAACATACCCCTGTGTGACAGAACACACCTGTGTGACAGAACATACCCTTGTGTGACAGAACACACCCCTGTGTGACAGAACACAGCCTGGCCCTGCTCCTCTCCCATTCCAAAGCTCTCCCACCCCAAAGAGACCCCAATGGACACTGGGAGGAGTGTCAGAGCTGCAGCAGAGCAGTCCCAGAGCTGAGGCAGAGCAAAGGCAGCCAGGGCTGGTGGTGAGATGTCCCAGCACAGTGCACGCTGCCTGTCCTCAGACAGCAGGAGCAGTCTGCCCTGGTGAGGGATTTCCTCACTCCTGCCTGGGCTGTGTTTAATCCACACCCAAGAGCACACCCGAAACCTTGGACCCTCCTCGTGCTCTCTCTCTTCAGCTGTGCTGCTGTAAAGGGCACTGCTTTCACCTCTCAGATACTTTGATTTGATCCAGCTCAGTGGTGTGGAAGCAGAGAGGTGGAATAATGGGATGGTTTGGGTTGGAAGGGACCTGAGAGCTCCCAGTTCCAAACCCCTGCCATGAGCACCTTCCACTAGATCAGGTTAGCCAGAGCCCTGGATGATACACTGGCTAGTGAGTGTGCTCTAAAATCAAATTTACAGAAATAGTAAAATAAAAAGATAAAGGAAAAAAATAGGAAACAAGAGAAAGAAAGAAGGAAAAGAAAGGAGGGGGAAAAGGAGGGGGAAAGGTGGAAGAAAGGAGGAAGAAAGGAGGAAGAAATGAGGAAGAAACGTGGAAGAAACAGAAAATTTCTGGTTCGATAAAGCAAACAAAAAAACCCCAGTATCTCAAATATTTTGCCACATCTGAAAAGACATTATATATATATATAATATTATAAAAATATATAAATATAAAATATATGAATATATACATATATATATATGTAAATGTTTTCTCATGCACCAAACCTGCCTGGTTCTCAGGGAGAGCAGAAGCAGAACTCACCATCCTGCAGCAAGGCCCTTGCTCAGCTGCCACAGCCACTGGTGCAGAGCTCTCTGTGCCACTGCTCCCTCTCCCTCTGTGCTGCCAGGTCACTGCCACCAACACCCAGCTCCCAGCAACAGATTTCAGATCCTCTTCATTCAACAGCTTTGCTGGATTGCTGGGAATTAATTACTAGAATTACTGTGGAAATTAAACACATCAACCCAGAAGTTTGCCAGTGAATTGAAAGAGAACTGCAATGCACTGTAGTACTGTATTTAACTAAATGGAGTGAGGGCTGGAGAACTGGGGCTTTGTCTTGGTGAAACAAAACAACTTCCAGATTATTATCAGCCAAAATTGTCTCATTAGAGATAAGGAGCCTATCAGCACGGACAGAATTAGCAGGATTTGTCTCCCAAGCACAGGCTGATTAAAGACCTTCCCCTGCAGGGACAGCTGATGGAATTGGACATGGGTACAAGAGCAAAACCCACACATCCTTCTGCATTCCAACATGATCAGAGCCTGCTCCTGGCTGAACCCCTGAGGCCCAGCCCTGTTCTTGTCACCCCTGGGGCTACAAACACACCCAGGGACTGTCCCCAAGGCAGCACTGAACCTCTGGGGCCAAAAGCTTTTGTTTAATGTGCTGCCAGCCCTAAATTATTACACAATTATTGCAGGTTCCCTTAGCCCTCGATGATCCATGAGCATACCTGAAGGCAGGTAATTAAGAATCTAAATTAGAATTTTTATTTCTGGCAGTTAATTTCAGTCCGAGTTGACAGAGAACGTGTCGCAGAGTTAAAAGTAAAAATAAAAACAAACAATCCTTGTGAGTGAGACAGCAGAAAGCTCACAGCTGGATTTTTTTTTGTTCTAACTTCTACAGAAATCCCTGTTGAAACTGAAAAAAAAAAAAGGTCAGATTTAGCATTAGCAATGCTAAAAATGTAATTGCTGAGTTTGCATCTGTTCACATTACCATTCTACCCCTTAACCTTCCTCTTTATAATCTCTTATAATTTCTACACTGCAAAGCCTCCAAGTCACTTATGTGTTGGTCCAGAAAACAAGACCAGGTCTGTGTCATCTGCCAGCAGCAGGAAGCAGACAATAGAAATAATAACGGCTGTAATTCCATCAGGAGAGGCTGCAGTGCACAGTGAGAGACACAGCAACACATCCCTGTGCCCAGGAGCCACTGACCAGCATTCCTGCTGGGCATGTTCTTTGTATGTAAACAGAACAAACCTGAGGTTTTCCCCTGCCATTCCAATAAAAATTATGCTTTAACTCTGATAATACTAAGAATTAATTCAGCCACAGCTCTGAAGCAAGCATATAACTTTTTTTTTTTAATCTTTTTCTTAGAGATGCAAGACACTATTGCAGATCACCAAAGAGAATAATACATTTAACCCATATACCCAAAATACATTCAAATCACAGTACAAAAGTATTCATGTGAAATCCTTCTACTTGAGCCATTATTTTTTACTTAGAAATGGCACTTCTTCTTTGAATCCTGACTATTCCATCTGACTTAATCAGTGGGTCTTGTGGGAAACAAAGAATGAAGCTGTGGTCAAGGGCTCTTCAGGCTGAGAAAGAACAGAATTTATAATCTGAAAATCTAAGATGCCTGACACTCTCATAGTCTTTGCAAAAAGAAGCAGAAAATTTTAAACTAATGGCAAAAAAACAGAGCTTGCAAAGTGCCCTTTGCTGAAGTTCAGCTGCACCAGTAAAATATAGGAAATAGGGAAAAGAGACGAGTTTCTTCAGCCCAGGGAAAGAGGAACCCCGACTTTGCTGCAGACGAACCTGGACAGGAATGTGAACACAGCTCCTGGAGTAAGGATTGATCCAATGGAAATGTGAGAGTGACAATAATGGACAGCTTTTAATGAAAACTGGGAGTTTATCCATTGAGTGATTCCCTCAGAATTCACCCACACACCTGCTGGACTGTTCTGTGGTCTGACAACCATTATGTTTCAGGAATTTGGGTCTCAAAATGCATTTTTCAGCCTACAGTGCAAAGATTCCTCTGGAATCATCTCCCTGACAAGCAAGGCCAGAGAAATTTCCAAGTGCAAAACCATCCCAGCCTTGTTAACTTCCATGTCAGTTAACCTCTTCCTCAGCTCTAGGCTCCTCTGAAGTTCCTCCACATGTAATATGTCCTGGTAACTGCTGATTACTCCTTTTTAAACCTTTTCTAAAAGCAAAATTTGAGTTTTAACATAAAGCTTTTACTATGAATGGATCCTGGTAGTTTCTTTTCAAACCATTTAAGAAAGCTGTTCTAAAGGTTTGGGGATGTCAGCACCCCAAAATTGCCATTTACACACATTTATCTGAAAAGAACACTCTCACCAGTGGAGGATCTGCAACTCAGAACTTGTGCACAGTTCAGAAATGGGAACAAGAATAGGAATAAGCTCAACTCCCACAGACAAATACTGCACAAGGTTCAGAATCTCCACAATAAGGATATTTTGGTGTACTTTCTTCAAGGCATGTTCTTTTCTAACACTCAGACTTCTACTACCTTGTCAGTTCCCCTTGATGCTTCCCTGGAAAAGGCTGTTGGCAAAAAGGAAAAAGCTGGATCAACACAAACCCAAGGCATGCATGGGAGCAGGGGTCTCACAAACATCACCAGAATCTGAAGAAAGAGAGAGCAATCAAATGAGCACCACATACTGATAATCTGGATTTTGTCAGGATGTTAGCCAGAATCTGTGGTTTGTTCCAGCTAAAATTATAGAGATGGCAGAAGGAGCTCCCACTCTGTCCTGGTCTGCATGAGATGTACAAAAATGAAAAACTCCAAAAATGATTGGAGACTGGCCCAAGAATGAAAATTCCTGCAACCAGAAGAGTGGAAATTCTATTGTTGCTGCTGGGATCTAAAAGGCAATGGCTGTTCCTCCTTTCCACACACTTTTCTGTCATCCCTGCCCAACTGGAATGAGAGAACGAAGCCCCACGTTCCTTGGAACACCAGCACTTCTGGCCATTTAAATTCTTTCTAGTGTGCCACTCATCTCCACTACTGAGGCCCTTCCAGAGGTGCATCTGCCTCAAAGCAGGTTGGGAAAAAAAAAAAAAAAAAAAAAAAAAATCATAAGAAAGCTGGGAGCTTCTGACAAGTTTTGCAGCCCAGTCTGGCAGATGCAAGATTTCCTGATAATCATCAAAACAGTTGGATCCTTTGTGAAGCTTATCTGAGCCAAACAGAGCCTCGGGCCCTTCTGAGGTTCGTCCTGCTCTGGTTTGAATGGGCTTCAGACAGTCATTGTATTTGGAAAGCAATTTTCTTTGTTGTGCTGGGAGCAGCAGCCAGCAGAGTGAGGAGCCTGCACTCCTGTGCCATATCACCCAGGCTCATGTGCTTGCTTTTTCAGCCTCTGCTGTTTGATCCTCTGCAGTGGATTCTGTGCAGATACAAAAAATTACCAGTGACACCAGGGAATTTGTACAAACGAGACAGTGGCTAAGAAAAAAATGATTAAAAAGAGTAGCCGGGATGGGATTTCTCTGCTAAAGGCTAAATAGTGTTAATTTCCTAGAAACTGATCCAACCTTTCTAGTTGGTGGCTCAGCACTGCAGGCAGCACATCTGTTTGTCCTGGGCTTGGGAAGGACTTGGCATCCTTCCCCCTGTGGTCAGCAGGGTGTCTGAAACTGATGCTTCACTTGATGTGGCAAGCTACAGGGTTCCAAGAATAATGATGGCTGAAACATTATCCGGGGAATAAACAAATAATTTTTTTTGTTTTTCCTTTCTTCCTCCTCGTGATAAAGCTTATCTTGTGAAATTTAGGGCAGCTCTTTTATAATTTATAGATACTAGCCTGGTATCTTATCAGGGAATCAGATACACGGATGAGTGTACAGCTTGTCTTTCGCTAATCAGCTTTTCAGCCTGTCCATCACGTTTCAACCAAATTTAAGGGGAAAAAGTTTAAAAGATACAGAATACCTGCAAGCTTTATAAGAAGCAGCAGAAAGAGAGGGAGGTTATGAAGGTTATCCACTGAAAAAAAGGCTGGACTCTGAGCCAGACCTTTCTTGGACTCCAGGTCATCTACTCTGAAAGCTTCTCTCACCTCCAATGGACAATCTAAAGCACCCCAAGGGTTTCCTCCAAACCGATTCTGATGTTTGATCAGGGCTGTGACCACAGTGAAACATTTAAAATAAAGAAAAAGAAAGTCATCTAGATCAATGAGCCATAGACTCAAACACATGGGAAGTCAGCTTTCCTTATATTCTCTACCCATGCAGGTCCCTGTCAGTTTTTTGACCAAACTTTCGCAAAGAGCAGTGTGAGCTCACGTGGAACGCTGGCTCTCAGCCAGCACATCCCATCCCAGAGCTCCTCTCTTTTCCTGTCTGTCCAGTGCTGAGAGGACTCGCTCCAGAAGATGGCACAAAGTGCAGCCCTGGCTCCAATCCAGCTAAAACCTGGAGTGTCAGTGTAGAGGGGAGGCTCTGTGAGAGCAGATTTCTGCTGTTGCAGGAGCCCCCGGGGCCAGAGGGAGCTCTGACAGCACCCACCCCCTGCTCCAGAGCTACAGCAGAGGAGGGGAGAAAAGCCTGAGGTGATGGAATGTGGTGGGAGAGGCACAGAGTGGGAATTCCCTGGTGTATCACATACCAGATGTACACCCACACCCAGCATCTCCCACGGAGAAGTGGCTCCAAGGACAGAGATGATCCTATCTGAGAAAGGCAGAGCACCTGGCAGCTGGCAGCTATTGTGCTGTTCTTCCTCCTCACACCAGGCACCAAGCTGCCAGCAGGCAACTATTTGATAGTGGTCACTATTTACCCGAGAAATCTATGAAATGGAGGCTGGGATGTAACCAGCTTTGCAGTTCACTCTCCTTTCCCAAAGCCCAGCCAATGGAAAACAATTTTATTTTTACACTGCCCTGACATCCAGCTGCCCAGCATGGGACACACATTACTCTGGCAAGAAGCTGATAAGAAATTTGTACACCGGTGCATGAAATGAGAATGAAACAAGGCTGAAATTCACCCAGCAAAACAGGAGCAGCCCAGGGGCTGGCTGCATCCTTGTGAAGGTACATTTGGTGCTTCGATTCACAGAAAAGCACAGACCACACCGAATTAAAAACTGCACAGGGGAGTTTATGCCTGTCAGACCAAAGTGTCACCACCAGTAGATTCTGCACCTTTTTGTAGAGAACAAAAGGTTCCCTTCGACCTCAGAAGGTTCCCTTCGACCTCAAGCTGCCTGGTGCAGATGCTGTTGTTGGATGCTCGTGGCTGCTGTGAAGCACATCATAGTTTTAAAGGTGTGAATTATGTCTAGAGACAGCCAAAACTCACCCATGGTGTGCCTCTCTGGTGAAAACTGCAATTTTCACTGAGGACACAAAGTCTGGAGACCACGAGTGGATGGAAAGGAAGCTGTAAAGTCTTGGCAGCAGCTTTTGAAATACTATGAGGTCTTGCTGAGTAACTGCTGCTGGCTGCATGGGGGACAAAAATTGTTCTTGAGACCTGAGAGAGATCCTTCAGCAGAGAGACACTGGAGGAGAGCCCGAGCAGCACTGCTAGCAGCAATTAGCATCAGCTGCTGTACACAAATGGAGCTTGCAGAGGAGTTTGTTGGCATGGAAAAGTTCATTTTAGACTGGCAATCCATCATTTAGTTCTGGCACTTTTTTAATTCCCTCACTTGGATTTTCCTGTGTTTTCAATCAGTCCGTCCTGTTAGTGGTCATCTGAACTGTCAGGGTTATCAAAAGTGGGGTTACAAAGGATCACGTTCAGAAATAACTATACAAAAAGTTCCAGAGAAGGGTGCATTTACCACCCCACAGCCATTTATCCATCTCCCTGTCTTAGCCCATCTCCTGAAATCCATGAGGCACAGCCTAGAATTGCATTTTAGCAGCAGGTTGGAGTAATAGAAGCTACAAGGAACAGTGACACTCCTGATGCGTGATGTTCTGTGCACCACAGGGAGCTGAAATCTCACTTTGTGTGCCTTATGGCAAGCCATAAATTCCTGGGTTTATGTGCTGATGTAAAAACCCGTTTAACAAATCCATTGGAGCTGACTGCCTGGATCAATGTTATGACAGGCAATAGACTCCCAGCAGCATTCCTGTGAGGAAACATCCACACACCCTGATTCAGGGGTGTATATTAATTTAATATGTTCATGAGAGCACATGTTAGAGTGAAGGGATTCCTGTTTCCAGCTCAGGGTTGCTGGATCCATCCAGCAGCTGTAAAAGGGCAAATGCTGTTTCCAGCACAGCTGTCCTGAGCACTCTCCTCAAACTCTGGATGTTCTGGGTAGTTAATGCTGCTTTTTGTGTCTGTGTTGCCAGAATACAGCACATTTTTAAGAGTGGAATTCATCACTGCTCTTGTGTGCTCAGAGAGACAAGGTGGAAATACAAATGAAATACACTGATAGCTTTGAGAGACAACGGAGCAGGAATCATCCTGCATCATAACTAAGCAGTACACTAGAATTTTATCATCAAATGTACAAAGGAATGCCAGGAAAATCATCTCACTGTGGTGAATTTAAACATATGCATGACTGCATGCACCAAAGAGGGCCTTTGATGTAAAGGCCCTTAGATAAGGAAAACATGAAGGATGGACACGCACTGGCAGCTACACACACTGAATATTTAGATTATTGTATCACTTGATGGAGGATATTATTCAAATATAGCTAGCTGCAACCCAAGTATTCAGGCCTCATTCCATAAACTTGACAATTAATTTGCATGCACAGAGTTTTACTGGCATTTGACAATCCAGCACTCTAAAGGATACTGCAAAGATCGTGAGCTTTGAGATATTCAGGTGAAATTGCACGAGAATTAATTATTAACCACTCAACAACAAGCCCACAGAAACACATGGCTTACATAAGAGCAAAAACTACTGAAATTAGCTGAGTATTAGAGTTGTTGTAGGAAAGGGATGGGAGTTGCAGGACACTCCCAAATGGGTGCAGAGTATCTGTGAATTAAACACAGATGCCTTTTGAGGTGGCTGCAAAGGGGAAAAAAATAAAGTATGATCTTTAGTTGAGTGCTCAACATTTCTGTGCTTAGAAAAAGTCTTGAAAGCCCTGGTTTTGTGGTAGATTTAGCTCTCAGGATAAAGGCTTGGAGAGAACTTTCATCTTTGTCACGAATCTTATAAAGAGGTGACCTTCCAGCAGTGCTGCAGGAGAGGCTGTGCAGGTGCAATGGAACCAGCTCTGCCCAGGTCACAGTGCAGCAGGTGAGTGTTTGCTCACAATGAATCATCTTGACCCAAAGCAAAGCCCAGCTCAAAGCCATGACTTTTCTCCACCATGTGAAATTCAGGGAGGTTTTCCAGCCTGAGAGACCATGCACATTATTCCAACAACTTTCAGAGGTGCTGCATTCTCTGCCAGGACATTATCTCTCTAAGCAAGCAGTTCCCTGCTTCAGATGTCAGTGGGTTCAGCACATAAAACACTAAATGAGGCCAAGACTCAACACAGAAATTAATGTACAATCCAGGGATAATTGTGTGCTGGAGGCCTGCACTGAGATCTGGTGTTAATAGAGAATATTGATGTTGTGGATGAAATGAAATGCTTTCCCCACCACCATTTAACTATTCTCCCCAGTGACAGCCAAGCTTGTCCTCTGCCTGACATGAATTAAAGTCCTAAATTAATGTCACAAAGTTAATCCAGCTCTTTGCCCAATTACACCATTCCTTGAATCATTAGGGTTCTGATGAACTGGAAAACTGCAGTGTGGAAGCCCCAAATTTCCCAGCTGCAGGTTCTCAGACAGGAGAGGAAAAGGAGACATGAACCAATTACACATTGCAGAATTATAGTGCCTTGCAGTCAGGGAGCTTTCAGCCAGCACAGCCTTTCCACACCCAAGGACAGACAGCTGCCATCCCCCAATTTCTCTCCTGCTTTCCTGTCTTCAGGAGATGAATCCACGTGTGCAACCTGCTCAACCATACCAACCAATCTAGGAAAGAGAACAGCCACCTTCCAGTGCTTCTATTTTCTGCTGATGTATTCCCATTTCCTCTGAAAAGCAATTTATTCAGCATGAACAATTTGTAATAATATATAGTACGTGGTCTGTGCTACATAAGCCTTTTCATATGTAATTAATATTTTATTTAATTTTAACATTAAATTACTTTTCTTACCCTATAAAAGATTATATTTTCCAGTTCATGGATGCAAATCTTCACATAAATAATGTAAGAAAGCGTTAAAATATCAACAGATATCAGTTTACTACAAAATAAATTACTTCTTTCCCCAGAGGATGTTTAATCTCAATTATTGCTCACAGAATGCACACACTGCTAACAAGCAAGCCAAGAGCAACCATACCCTGCAAACATGTGTGATAACTAAACTGCAATATGTTCTTAATAACCTCACCCCAATCCTGCTCCCAGGAACTGGGAACTCACAAAGCTGTTTGATCCTTCATTTCAACAATTTCTGTGCTTCCCAAGAGGAAGAACCAAGGTGAACATCTGAGGGAATGCTGCAAACCCTGTGTTCATGGTCATTGTCAGAACTGGCACGTGACTTATTAACTCCTCTGCAAATTTTCAAGGCCAACTTGGACGAGGCTTGGAGCAGCCTGGTCTGGTAGAAAGTTCCCTGTCCATGGCAAGGGGATGGAATGACAGGATCTGAGAGGTCCTTTCCACCCAAACTATCCTACACTTTCAGAGACTTCTGTAACATGACTGCAGGTGCTTGAAAACTCAAATATGGGCAGGTGAAAACTCAAATATGGGCAGGACAAAATCATGCTGAGCTGACAGTTATTACACTCACCTCTCTCTTTAATGTGGAAGAAGCAGCAGATAATTTTTGGATAACTATCTCACAGATAAATCATTCATCAATGTTCCAAACAGGGCAACAGGATTCTAAGCCTCCTTGCTGAAAATGGGATTGACTCCACCAAACCCACAGCCCAGAAGAGCTCTGTAACCATGTGATAAGTAAGCTGGTTACTCTTTTGGTTTTTTTAGCATGACAAGAATGAAGGGAAGGTGCAAAGTGTGGTGGGTGGATGGTGGAGTGTGTCACACACTCAGAGCTCAGGGTGATGCCCAGAAGCACAGCCCAGGTGTCCTGGTGGAAGAGGTGCTTCCATCAGCTCCACACTTATCCCAGAAGTGAGAGGAGGACTCAGCACTCCCAGGGTTGGGTGGGATAAGTGCAGCTGATGGCTCTGACAGCACTGGCTGCTTTATTTGCCATGTTCAATGGGCTGGAAAATGAGAGCCTTGCTGTCACCAGAAGAGGAAATTAGTACCAACACAGAGCAAGTGCCAGGTCTGTAATGGCTGCACACAGATGGTACCAGGGTAAACTGGAGAATATGATACAGGCTGAACAGTCAGCCATCCTCCAGTGGGTGGAAATATTCAGAGTAGCTGGTTGAGTGGGAACATGTGCAAAATGGATGAATTGTGTGTGGACCCCAGATGCAGGAGAACATCTGTGCAGATGATGCTGGCAGTGAGCACTGCTTGCATATTCATGCTGCCATTATCACTCCTGCTTCTGTGCAGCTCCTTGTTGCTCAGAAGAGCTGCAGTTCTCATATCTGCAGCCAACAGCCCCGAGATCATCAGGACACCCAGTTTGCAGCAACACCCTCGGGTCTGGCCAGAGAAAAACGAGTTACAGGCGGGCAGCCTGCTGACAATTCCAGCATGGCAACTGCACAAACCTCTTGGTGGCCAGCTTGGCCACCTCTTGTAGTTGTCTTTCACTCCCACCACAAGCAGAAAATATCAACCTTTGGAAGCTTCACAAGCTTCCTTAGCTTCTCTAAGGGTAAGAGTTTGCACATTGCTGCAGAGTGCTGTGGTTTGTTGTTTATACTCATGGCCAAAGATCCTCTTTTCTTCCAGAGCAGTGTTAAAGGGATTTATGCATAAATCAGTAAAACCCTTCCTCCCTGCAGCCGCAGCAAGTGAGCTGCACTGCTCTGGGTGTGTCTCTACCAAACTGAACATGGTCAGTGCTAGGACAAGGGAATCTTGTCCTACTGGCCACTTAAACCTGCACCACCACCAAGTGCAATCAATTAGAAAAAGAATCATATCACTGTGTGATATGGAGAGATCATGAAAACCATTGTAGGGCTTGCCTGGAAATGAATCTATCATCTCTCATATCCTATTACAGATGTTACTATTGCTTCCCCAGTGTTTTTCACCTCCCACTGCCTATGATACCTGTGCAGGCTGCTTAGAGCTGTGCTTTTGGTGAGAGATGAAGAACAGAATGAACTCCAGTCCCCCTGTGTGCATCTCTGCTGTCATTTACATTTTCTAGTGCAAGCTGACATAAGGTAATGAAGGTGGGGAGGGTTTTTTCCGTCCTTACCAAGTCGAAACCATACTACATTACCAGTTTTTGTAACATTCAGTTATCCCCCAGCTATTTCTACCCTGTGCTACCTCTGACCCCTTAACTCCTGCATCTTTCACACACTTCTATGCTCTGAAAATTATATTTGAAATTTTTGATGTGCAAGCTCAGTGCTGCAAAAGCTATTGCACCTCCTAAATTAACATTTATGTGCTCTGGCCCTAACCTTCTGACATAGGTAACTCACAGAGGCAGCCAAGGGGAAATGCTAATATGCTGGAAATTAAGAGCTAAATGTAACATTTGGGAAGTAAATAATCCATATAAAAGCAGAGCTGTGACCCTTCCTGCCTGATGCAGAAGAATGAGCTGCTATACCAAGTCTCTGATGGAAGACAGTTTGCAAACTGATTATTTTTCTTTAAATAACTCCTTTCCCTCTAAACTCAAATGATATGTATTATGCAATTGTTTGTTGTTTTTTTTTCTTAAAGCTCATCTGTGAGAACATAGAGTCAGTGCATATATAAAAATTACCACAAATATTTGGATTTTTTTTTTTCCCGGGGCATAAACTGGAGTAAAAGCAGCAGCATATCAGGTAGTTAACTCAGGCATTTGTGCAACTTTAAACTGATTTCCATCAGTTCAGACTCTCCTGTGCCGTGATTTTTGTTTACTTCTGGATTTCTGCATGAAGTTCTTCAACTTCTTACATGAAGGCCCTTGGTGAAAATGTTATATATCCAAACACAGATACTGAGGGATCCCATTCCACACGGACTGCCAGCCTTATCAGCACCCACATTGCACAGCTGAATTTTGCCAGGCACTCTATCACAACTCGCAGAATCTATCGCTATCCAGAAAAGAAAATTCATGTTATGTCAACTGCAGGCAAACTTGATGAATTAGAGGCTCCAGAGATTTTTTTTTGCCCCCCTTTTTCATCCCCTTGCTTCTGCAGCTTCATGTAGAGAGCTCCAAGCTGGCAGGAGCAAACATCCCTGTCCAGGGTGCACAGGACCCTGGGCTTGGTCTGTGCTGATCTCCACCTCTAGAGGTGCCTTTTCGTGTCAGGGGGTTTTCTGCAGGGAAACAGTTTAGGAAACACTGCCAGGGGCTGGATCCAAGATAAACAGACTCTAAGAAAAGCTGTCACCTCTCTCCAAGTGGCTTTGGGCTTCTTGGCATTTCCTCTTGAGTAATGAGGGTGGGAACAGGACAGTTTCACAGGTCTACTGATGGAAAAATGCTAGGAATTAATTGTTTTAGCACCAGCTTGTGTTCTTCTGGACTAATCCCATCTGTGCATGGAGTGCACAGAAGGGAGAGAAAGAAAACAGCAGCAAAGGTGACAACAGTCAATGTCTGATCAAACTAAGCTGCACCTGATTTGTTTCCATACATCTCTCAAGCTGCAGCTTGTCAGAGTCACCTGAATAATCCTGGTATAATTCCAATCCATATTTCTACCTAAATAATTGAAAATCTTTAGCATGCTATTAATACAGCTGGCAATGACACAGCACATCTATCTGCCCCCTTGCACCAGGCAAAGTTTAATAACCAATATGCCCGATGGGCTGAAATAATTTAGAGCCCATATTTATCCTCAGGAGTGGCTCTTGCTGGCTAAAGGTTTCACCACTTCCTCATAAATTTAGGGGCTGAGTGTGCAGGTGGGAGAGGGAGTGCCCAGAGGGAGAGATTTGTGGGAAGAATTCTGTGTAGGTGAGTGACAGCCTCTAATGACTCCTCCTCATGAGGAGAAGTTGCTTTTGTGCAGTCATTCTGAAGTATTAAATTTTGATAACTCTTTAATCACTGCAGTCTAATGAGATGGAGGCAGCAGGTGAAGGAGGAATCCATCATGTCATTTCAGGAGCCTGGCTCTCTTCCTGCTGGCAGCATCCAGCATGACACAGTGGGCTGGGGCTCTCCTTCTGCAGCTCAGGAAAGGAATTCTGTACCTTCCAGGAATCTTTGATTTCCCTGAAGAAACCTCTTTATGTGGTCAATAGTCATCCATTATCCCAAAGGGAAAAAACATATTGCTCCAAAAAGTGCAAAGGGCTTAGGTTTACATCTAAGATGCTTTAATTTTAAAACTGGTCAAGATGGATTGTTTAATCCTGCCAGTGTTTGTTGCAGGTATCACTGCAGACCTTTGATACAGTGTTTAGCTTTTAATTCACACTTAATACGTTAGCTAATAAAAATCCAAGTCCCCAGTGATACTTGTGGCCTCTCAGGTGTTATTGTTGTCGTTACAAAGCTCTTTCATTTTATCCACAGAATCTCTAAACATGCAAAGAAACAAATTGTTTCCTGCAGGTGGAGGAGCAGTCAGCACTCACAGATCCCATGAACCAGCAGCACAGAGCCACTGGTGCAAATAAATTGCTCAAGAGTTTCAGGTGCTGAGGCTCACAGTGAGGAGGGAAACACCAAAAATCCTTATTTTACAATTCCTAAAAGAAATGACTTGTGCTCTTTCAGCAGGCATAAAGATATTGCTTGGTTATTTCTTCTCACATCGAAGTTCAGTGGCATTATTCCATGTGGAAAGCTCCCTGTCAGGCCAATACTGGTGCAGTTCTACCCTGCACCTTTCCCCAGCACCAAACTGCTTTTTGGGGAGTGTGGGTTTGGACAATTTTCACTGTTGGGGGAGTTATTTGAGGTGACATTCATACAACCAAAAATACTCAGCCAGTTCACACCACCCACCCCTTCTGACAGCACTTAAATTCCTTATTTACTAATTTGCTGTTAAATTGTTCCAAGACACAGGAAAAGTCTAATGAAATGTTTAAATCTGAGTCATTCCTCTTTGTCCTGTCAGATGGGACATCAGCAGTCTGTCAGACACAATCATAACACAACCACTTCTTCCCACCACTTAAGGAAACATAACTAAATTTAGAGGTTCCACAGTTTTCACCATCAATAACAATTCTTAACCTATTCTGCTACTAATAGCCTTTGAAAAAATCGGTATATTTATAAAAAAGACAAATATTATGACAACTGAAACACAGTTTTAGGGCTGCTGCTGTTGAAGTGGTCCTATTATAGAGGCAGATAATTTTCTAATTGACTGGAGGCCAGTGTTGCTTCCTGCCTCCTTCCTAACCCTTATCACAAAATTTTAAAGTGTTCAGAAAATATATCCCTTTCAGAATAAGGTTCTGCAGAGCAAAACCCAAAGAAATCTTGTGCTGATTTCTTTATACATCTTGAAAATGCAATAATCTCACCACATATTTTTTCCTTCCTTCTTCTCCAGTGTTCCCTTTCTCCTGCCACCTGCCCACAAACCTGTGCCATGCATGGCTGCCACTGGTTCAGGGGACACACTTCAGTTGAAGGAGGCTTTGAAAGTGTATTTCAACCACCTGAACATCAGCATTCCCTCTCCTGGAACAAACATTTTGATTTCTCAGAGGCAAAACCGTTTAACTGCTTTATCTCGACCATTCAAATGAAAATGTTCCTTCATTTAAAGTCAGACTTCCAAAGAGATTCTAAAAGCAAAAGTGATCACCTTTTTCTTGTTTTTTACCTGCACGTTTCTCATTTTTTCTCTATTGTCAGAGCTGAAAAAAAATTCAGCTTCTATGCAAAATCTCTCCAGCAGTATCTCTAAAACCAATTAGAAGTAAGGCTTAGCATTTCCAATCTACCAAGAGAAAAAGAAAGCAAGCAGCAGCACAAAGTAAGGATGAGTATTTTAATACTGGTGATTTTTTTGAAGAGAGGTTGAAGTGCCATTTAGAATACATATGCTCACTTGCCATTATATTAGAAAGAATTTGCTTTAAAATGAAATAAAGCCTCTTCAGTTCTCAAAAAATAATTATTCTTTTTTTCTTTCTCCCTTCTCACATACAGCAGCCAGTTCTGCATTGTTTCCCTGTGAGGCAAGTTCTGCCTAACAAGAACAATCCTTTCTATCTTACCATTTCTTAAGGCCACCCTTCTCCTCCTTTTATCTTTTTCTCAAAAATATTTGTCCCTCACACAATCTCTCACCTTTAAATCCTTTCAAAAATTGATTCCAGGCTTTCTAAAAACCTCTCCAGCTCCCACTTCAAAGATTTGGATCACCAGAAAAGCCCTGAGACAGGACAGGCTTTATTCAGCTTCCCCCCACTGTGGATTAGAAATAGAAGCATCTCTAATTCTCCTCCACACAAACTCCAGTCTTCACCAGGGCCTGAATTCTCATCTGCATTTGGGTCATCCCTCTCCATCTCACCCTCAAAGATTTTCAAGAGAAGATGTGAGGGAACACAATTTCCAAAACCAACTCTGAGCACCCCTAGGAGCTGCTGCCTGTCTCCAGGGATGGCTACAGCCAAAAACAATCCCCCAGAGAACCAGGAATGCCACAGGGCTCAGATCCTCCGTCCCCTGGTGGCCTTTAGGCAGGTGACTCTCTCCTGGATAACATGGAACACCAAATTTCCCCAAAGGCCACGGTGCCTGGGTTTCATGGACACCCACAGAGCTCCCAGCAGGAGCCTGGACTCCCAGGACATTGTTTGGAATTGTCTGGTGACATTTCCTCCCAGCTTCTGCTCTCCCTCACTTTGTTTGCTGGCAGATATCAGGATTTAAAGTTCTTGCCTTCTGGTTCTTATCAGAGGTATACGTTTGCTGTTGATAGCTTTTA
The DNA here is from genome assembly GCA_013397075.1 of Rhabdornis inornatus. Classification (NCBI taxonomy): domain Eukaryota; kingdom Metazoa; phylum Chordata; class Aves; order Passeriformes; family Rhabdornithidae; genus Rhabdornis; species Rhabdornis inornatus. The sequence continues at coordinate 26,838 of VWZS01003730.1, forward strand.
GTGAAAGTTATTATTAGGCAACTTTTCACTTTTATCTCTTATCACTTTCTGCTCCAGAAAACCTTATCACTCCTTGCACTAAGTGTATGATAATTGGAGCTTTGAAATTACAGGTACAACACACAGAGATTTAATGGATCAATTTGACAAGCTAAAAGAATTCTAGTTCCCTTATCTATTTAGCATTTAAATAGTGCTTTTTCCTAATTAGTCTGTAGTTATAGTTACCAAAGTAATTGTCAATGGATGTAACCACAAATAAAGCAGATCTGTCAGGGCAAGCCTGATCTAACACTGGATCAGGACCTTTTCCAGGAATGAGTAAATACCCTACGAGGTTTCAGTCAGAGCCAAATGTCTCCTGAGATTTTGGGAGAGTTGGATTAATGAACAACCCTCAAGAGAGACAAGTCAGCAAAATCAGACACCTACTTTCAGTCTTTCCAAGGAGTATTAAGAACAAAAAAAGTCAGGTTTTGCTGTGCACTGTTTGGAATGTCCGTTGTGCCTGGAGCCCTGTGGTTTAAATCTCTGTGTACAGACACTCATGACAGCCTAGGAAGTGTCAGAGTTCTGGGACAGAGGCAGCTGTGTCCCCACAAAAAGCCTTCACAAAGATAAGAAAAGTAACATAAAAAACATAAAAAAAATCAAGGTTTTATCCTCTCCTTTGATGTTTGACCTAATGGTAAAAGAAAAAGAAAAGAAAAGAAAAATAAAAAAGTTTTCTTCTTGGTATATAAGAAACATTTGTTCTGTTGTCCCCTAAGATCTAGCCTGAAAATCAATTAAAAATGAACACAGGAAAGTGTTTTCCCCTTGTCACATGAAACCTTTGTTCTCAGAAAGCGAGGGGGAATAAAAGAGTTTTCCCAAGCCCCAAGTGCTGGCACAAAAGCAGAACCATGTTCCTGCAGCAGTGCAGAGTCCAGAACCACAGATCTGTGTGACCAATACCTGCCCTGTGCCTCACCAGACACTTTTCTTCTTGGGCTCGTTCCCATGAAGCCAAAGCTGTGTGAGGATCCCACCTCTCACAGATAAACCTTCATCCCTCTTCCTCTCCTTCCTCCTTCCTAAATTACCCAATTCTAATCACAGTCCTGCTGAACACATTCCATTACACACAACTACTCAAATATTGTTTATGTGGATAACTTCCAAAGTATTTCCATTGCAAGTGCTGCAGGATGTGCAATTCATCCCCTAGAACAGGCAGTGAACTCTAACCTGACCACCACAAGCTTCAAGGTCATTTGTTACTGCTGAAAAGTGGAATATCTCAATTGGAAACCTGAAATAGAAACATCTCATCCAGACCCAAACCCTCCTGTCCAGTCCTCATGGCACACCCTGCAATCCCAGAGCCAAGTCACTGAGCCTGAAGATTTGGAAATTCACTCTGAAAATGTCATCTGCCTCATACGAGCTTTCCTGCTTGAAGGGAGATTATTCAGAATATCCCCCTTTGTCTCTAGGGAGAGGGAACACAGCGACATTTTGGTAATTTTTTACTCATATTTTAAGAAAATTAAGCCACCTTTACATTGTGACAGAAAAAAAAAAAAAAGAAGAAGCTGTGCTACAACCCAGAAAATTCAAGGTTTTTAGTATAGTACCTTTGAAAATATATTTTCCAAATGCTTTTCCCCAGCTTTATATAAGGTTGCAAAGGAATCTTGTCAGCTGGTTCCACGCAGATATTCGTGGCAGGGAACTTTGACATCCCTTTGAGGATGAATTTTACCAAGATTTGCCACTACTTCAGGGCTCCTGGACAAAGACCAGCAAGAACTTTCCTACAATTCACATGTTCTGCTCCAGCCCTGAAGGCTGATTTAGCTTTCTATTACCAATTTATTGCCTTTATACCCATGCAGAATCTTGCCCATTATTTTCCTGCAGCTGCTTTACTGCCTCTGTCCATCAGAGGAATTTTCTGGAAAAATTGGAAACCATATGCTTACAAGTTGATTTTTTTTTTCCAGACACAGAGTCTAATGCTCAGCAGAATTTATTTATTTCCTTCCACCTCACTGCTCTGCAAAGCACAGATTTGTCCCTCTTCACCACAGAGAAGTTGGGCAGATCTGGGTGTTTGAAATACAGAGTTTAAAAAAGTCCAGTACTGAGTATCCATCCAAACCACACTAAATCAACAGCCTAAATTTGCAATTCTCAGGCAATAAAAATCTCTCTTCAGCTTTAATGAAAATTTACTTGCATGAGGCTTGAGGGATCATGCATAGAAGAGTAATTAAGGCCCACTGAGAATCCATACAGTGATTGAATTCCTCACTAATTATTCAATCACCCATTGGTCCTGCTGCAGAAACTCTTATCCTCTGTGAAATCCTCCCCATCCAGGATTGCAGGGCTTGGAAAAGTCCTTGGTTTTGCACATTGAAATCAATTTTTTATCTTTTTTTGTTCTTCTCCTGAAAGCTTTAGACTTCAGTGAAGACACGGAAATTTCTGTAAAGCTGCACATTATTTCAAGTGTGTTTATGTCTTCAGAACAGAAAAGAGAGAATGAAGTCTCATATGAGCTCAGAAGATGAAGGAAGACCAGAAAAAAACATCTTTAGGAGCTTCTGATGAGGCTCAGAGGTCTCAAAATTACATCCCAACCTTCCTTAGAGGACAAATGTGGCTCTGAAGCCTGAGGAAAAAATCAGATACTGATCGAGAAGGGCTCTGTCTGTGACAAACAAAGGGATTGAAATGAGGCACAAAAAATCACACTAGGTAACAAGAAATACCTTCCCGGACTCAGCAAAGCACTAAAAAAGTGATTTTGGAAGCTGGGGTGTCTGACAGATCCTGAAAATATACTTGACCCTTGATGGAGAAAAAATAGGGAAAAGCAGGATATTTTAAAATCTCATCGAGGTCTACAATTACAGACACATCCTACTTTCCCTTTCCAGTAGCCTGAGGACTGGCAGACAAAGATTTTTTGTCAAATTTGTGCAATTCCCCCAAGTTTTCCACTCTAATCAGAGGGAAGGTTCTCCTGACATCTCCTAAAGGCCAAAGAACTTCTCTTACCTTAAAATGAGCCCCAAACTCAGAGCACTCAGTTCCAAGCACACATCATTCCGTTTGAAATATGATTTGATTTTGTTTCCCAGTTGTTACACTTGCATTTAAAAAAAAAAATCTATTGCAGGAGCTGTCACTTAAAAAAATAAATTTAAAAACTGTCAAAATATATCTTTTCTCAATTTTTCAGAATTGATCTCAACCTTTTCCCTGTCAAGACAAGAGACACTTTTACAGATCCAGCATTAATTTATGACTCGTTTTGGATGACCTACATATGCAACCAAAATAAAAAAATAAATTAACCCTCCACAACACAATTTCTCTGATAAAAAGGACACAATCCTGTGCAAAAAGGAGAAGAAATAAAGAGCAGGACTGTGCTGAACACACATCACATGGAAGAATTCTGTCTCAGCTGCAGCAGATTTACATAGGAGCTCTGAGCAAAATAGAGTTTTAGAAGAGAAATTTGTTTTAAAAGAGGAATTTGAAAGAGAACCCAGCCATGGCTGTGTGGTGAGCACGGGAATCTTTTCCCCAGTGATGAAAAAGCTGAAAGTTGTTTGCTCCTCATATTAATAGGTGGGAGATAGGGGCTGGCATCAGATATGGGGGCTGGCTTTGGATCCCAGCCCTGAGATAAGGGTTAAGGCAAAGAGAGGCTGCAAATGGCTTTAAAAGTGAACCTGAGAGATTTGATTGGGTGTGATAAAGAAAGAGGCAAAGAAGGAATGTAAAGAGAGAGAGAGACACGGTCCAAGGAGCAGATAAAGGAAAAAAATCTTCTCAAAGGAATGGATTCAAGCACGAGTGCCAAGTGAAAATAAAAGGATGTTGCTGGAGGTTCTATACGAATCTCCTCGTGAATGTTGGCTGCAAGGATGTTTAGGGACAGCTGTATATTCCAGAGATTCCAGAGAAAGAATCTGAGCATTCAAGCTAAACATGACTACAAGAATTAACGAAAAATATGGAAAAAATCTCTAAAACATTCATTATTGCAACAAGCAGTGTAAGTTTCCCTTACAATGTACAGCCTCTTTCTCTCCCTTTTCCATTAATTCACAATTAAACTTGAATCTGCAAGTGTTGCCTTGGGATGGTGTGTTGTGTTCACACGAAGAAAACATCTTAAAGTCGGTTTTTCATTTCAGTATGAAGAATAATTATGCAGCCAGCACAAGTGAAGCACAAGAAGCTCTAGGGAAAGCAGAGCAGGAGTAAATAAAGGCAGCTCTGGCTCCCTGATGAGTGTTTCTTTACTGCATCATCAAGGAGAGAAGAAGCTGGTAGCTGAGTTCTCATCCATCTCCTAAGGAAATCACTATTTGAAGATAGGAAATTCCTCATTAGACATTAAAGAGGCAGAAAGCAATGTTCCCACACACGAAATAGAGAAAAGGGAGGGGAAATTATTGCCAGGGCAGTGCCCTGCTGGGCACCTGGGCTGGCCAGAACAACAGTTTTAAATCCCATGCTGCAGGAGGAGCAGCAGCAATGCTGCAAACTGCACCAGGTTTAAAGTTTTTTTTATATAACTTTAATCAGGGGTTCTGTTCACCTTTGCCCAGATGGGAAGGAATTGAAGTTTCTTTTCACAGGACTGTTCCAGCACGGGGGGTGTGATGAGTTTAACATTTCAGCAAGCTGGGGCTGGCACAGAAGATACACAAGAGATAATGACAATTAATGACCATCACCTCCAAACATCACCCCTAGCATGGTCTGGACACCTGGCCTGGGAAAACATCCTTAAGAGAACAAAAAATGAGAACCTAATTAACATCAAAGATGAGGGGATCAATAACAAATGGGAAACCAAACAGAAATAACTGAGTAACTTGGGACTAATGAACTTCTCTGGGGTTTGGCTGTATAAATATGGGGAAAATGGAGCACACATCCTGTGTGGGGATGAAATTATTTCCATGGCACATCCTGGCCAGAACAACACAAAGGCAGTAATACCTTAATTCTGTCACACTAAAAATGTTGTTGGAGGGTTTTTGTTTTTCCTGCAGTTTCAGTTACACAGTGCCCACCCCTCCAGGGACAGAATTTCCATTGCCTGAACCCAAACCATGCTTGTTGTGCACCAGGCAGTTTTTGTAAAACAAGCACCAAGAAAACTCAGAGAGAGCACCCCAGGGCCTCTGCTGCAGCTGGCATCTCAATGAAGCCCAAAACAGCACAAAACAATACAGAATAATTAAATTAATTAATTTAAAGCTGTAGTTCTACTAAAAAAAAAATTAAAAAACAAAAAACAAAACAAAAAAAACCCAAGCAAACAAAAAACAACCAAACAAAAAACCTAAAAAAAACCCAAAAAAACTTTGTATTTCAGGTCTCCAGAAAAAAAAATAAAATCAAACAACATATTTGCCCTATAATCTGCTAAAATGCTGGTTATAGAAATTCTCTCTTAAATGAGCACTAATATTTCCATAGTTACTTTCAGACATGTCAGAGTTAAAAGCAAGTTAATGGCTCAAGAGTTAATTCCACCTCCATACGAGAATTTCCATTTGAAAATGGATTTGCACTTTCTCTCCGCATGATCTGAAAATCAAGAATTTGAAGTTCTCTCTCCGAACCTTAAACAATTTTTAGATAGTTTCTCGAAATGTAAAAATTAAATAGGAACATTAAATTTGAAATGAAAAAAATGCAAAAAATACAGTATTATGGAAATCCTGCAAAAGAACACTAATAGTTTATTGAAATTCCTGGCTTATATTTCTAAATGAGATGTTTAAAATTAGCATATATTTACAGGAACCTCTAATGTAAAAACCAGCTATTGACTTTGTCAATAAACACTAATAGAGCTCAATTTATAGGACGCTCAAACCTGGACTGCAACATTGTCAGCTCTGTTGCCAAGATGAGATTTTCTGAAAAGCTCAGCTACAATTTCTGTATCTCAGAAAAAGAACAACATTTCAGAAACTCCAGGTGTTTTCACTGAAACTCTGTGTCAAGAATGTCCTTGATGTGTTGATATATTCTGAAAACGGGGCAACTTTGGTTCTCAAACAGGAGATGAGATCTTTTGACAACACAGCCTGAAGGAGATTTCTGCTGTAACATCTCTGAGGTAAAAAGACACATGAAGGAGGAATTTGACCCTGCTGTGTCTAAGAAATATTGCCATCAGCTTTATCACAGACAAAACCAGCTCAGAAGTGAGGCTTTTCAGTGCCTTTCCAGAAGGAAAAAATTCAGGAGTTCAAGTTTGAAAGCTGTGGCCAGTGGAAATACCAAACAGGAATTCTTCAGGAAGAACATACAACAACTTTATGCACCAAAAGTTCTTTCAGGAGGACATCCAGCATAATAATAAATTATGTTTAAAAATAAAATGCAAAAAGCGTCAAGCAATAGGTCTGCAGGCCAGAGCCTCTATGTAGCTCACTCTGTTTCAGCAGGAAAATTAGAGTTAAACACAACAGCAGCAAATGCAGATACTGGGGTCTCTGTGTGGTGATGCCAGGACATCCATCAAGGCAGCTGAGGGTCTGCTCAGGAGCACACAGTCCATACTGAATGCCTTCTCCATGCCAAAACTCCAGCTTGCTTTATTTCCTCCCTGCTGACCTTTTCAAATCATTAAGACATTAAAAAAATAGTTAGATATGCAAAAAAAACCATCCCAAAAGCAACTGTCTGTAACTAAGGAACTTGAACTGCAGGTGGGCTAAGCAGGCAACAGGAGTCAAAACCATCTGGGGAGTTGTGTCTTAGGTTTTACTGAGCTATTTCTGTTCCAGGGCTGCACAAATCCCAAATCACCTCATCGGAATAACTTGGAATGAACAGGACAGAGCAGCCCAGGCCACTCTCTGAGGGTCACCCTGCTGACCAGGCTGCAATGATTTCTTCATCTTCAGGGTGGATTGTTTCATCCCCTCCTTGGCTGTCCCTGGTAACATCAGCCACCCTTTGTGCTGATTGCAGCATTCACCTTCTGCAAGGAGTAAAGAAATTATCTCACTGAGAAATCCCTGACTGGGTTTTGTCTCCTTCTACCCTTTCTTCATGATTTATGGTTTGGGGTATGGGTGTGCTGTGAGGGCTGGAGCCCCTGCCCACTGCTCTGCTCAGCTGCACCATTCCACTCTCTCCAATCTCCCTTTAATGCCATGTGAAATTTGAGGACTTTATTTCAGTAAACTTGCAGCATGCCTGAGAGGGCTTTAAAAAGGCTTGCAAAACACTGTGGTTATCTCTGGAAGGGACTCATTTTGCCTTTGTACTCATCCTTTATCATTTTTAGAACGCCAAGGGCTCACAGGAAGCCTGTACACTTTCAGCACTATCAACACACAAAGAGGAAGAAAAATAAAACACCCCCGACCCAGACACTTGTTACCTTCAAATAAAGCAGGAAATGTAATTAAACATTTCAATTACGATTGGCATTTCTGATTCTGTTGCTGCAGGAGGCCATCTTGCCAAAATTGGCAAAGGAAGGCTCCCTAGAGAGAAGCTCTGAACTACATTTCAGACCACTTTATTAATCATTCCATCATCATCATCATCATCATCAAAATCGTTCGAGTTAAACTCATTATTTAGTGATTAAATGCTACACGTTCAGGGCTGAATATTCAAAGATATTTGCTTCAGACTGTTTTTTCTTGTGCAGCTACCTGCACACAGGGAGCACTGGGTGCAGAGTGGCTCGTGTGCACTCACATCTGAATATCAAGGCTGAGATGAATCACAGCAGGAGACAAGATCCCAGTCCCATTTCCTCACACTGGAGAGCCTGCTGGTGCTTTATTTATAAAAACTGCAAATGGGCTCATGTAACGTGGAGCCTGACATTTTATGTGCACAAATCTCACCACACACATCTGTACAGATGCAGATTTCCCAACTTCATTTTCAAGCCTCATTGCCTGCCCTTCCTGGTCCAAGTTTTACCTTATTTATTACTGAACTTGATTTACATTTCCTTCCTTTTGGGGGTATGGCAGCAGCAGAGAACAAGTGACTTCTTTTTCAGAGAGTAGTGGAGTTGGAATGGATAAAAGCCCAAGGAAGATGCTGTGCTATACAAGCAAGCTTTGTAAGGAGGGGAGCTCAGACTTTGCTGGTACCAGGACTAAGTGTGTGTGTCACAATCCTGTGCCTGGAGCATCTCCCCCTCACTCTCAGGTGCTCACACACCACAGCAGAAGCTGTGCAGTCACTCCACCACCTCTGCTGTAGTTAAATTCACATCTCCCTCAGCTTCCCAATATCCAGGCCAGGCAGGGTCAGGACAAAGGATGAGACAAAAGGAAAACTGCCTGTGAAAATGCTGAGGGAAAGAAGGGCAGAGCTGCAGAGCCTGGCAAAGCAATATTCCCCCAAAACCAGCGACCTGAGCTTCTAAGTGAGCTTGGCAAACAACACACCTAAGGAGGCTCTGCTGCTTCCCAGGAAAAGTGGCCCCTCAAAAGAAGGCAGGATTGGTGTTTTGTGTCCAGCTTCAGCAGTTAATTCACAGCCTGATGTCCCAGAGCCAATGGCAAGCTCAGCTTCAGAGCAAAGCCTGAAGCACAGCACAGGGGAGGATCTGTCCAGCACCACCAGAAGGTCTGGAGCAAAACTGGGACTGAATCCAGGAGTCCAGAGCCTTGGGCTTCTCCATGCAGAACCACAGTGCTTGCTCCTCACAGCACCGAATTGATTCTGATTTGAACTGATTTTAGGACTACAGGAGGAACTTTGAGCCCTCTACCCACACACAGCTCAAGAACCTTCATTAAAGTTACCATGAACTTCAATTCTGGAGCTTTGACACACCCTCAATCATCCATTCTGAAACATGTCTGATTTTATCTGCTGCTAGCCCCAACCACTGCATCTCATCACATCCTTCCCAGCAAAGATTAACAGTCTGTTGTCACCCATCTCTTCCCTGGATGTGTCTTCATGAGTTAGTCTTGACATTAGGGCTAGAAAAGCCCAAGTCACTCACAGGTCTCTTTTCTGAACCCTCAGTTTTCCCATGCAGAGAATTCTTGAAAAGCAGTAGCTCTTGCTATAATCTACATTCCTCTTCAACTATTTAGCAAACTCTCAGTTACTGATGGGAGCAAGACATGTTGTTTGTTGTTTTCAGAGCTTTGCAACGCAGCAAAATTGGGAGTGGACTTCTCACAGGGCCAGAACACTTTATACACTGGTACCAATTAATTAATTAACAAATATTGTGCTGCCTGCACAATGCAAATGAAGTTTGCAGTGGTGACTTCTACAAGGCAAGGGGTTGTGATCAGTAGGTCAGGACAGCTTTTCCTCAAGATACTTTGCTGATAGGTGCAAGAAATATTCCTGCTGGAACTTAATGAAATGCCTGTGGGCAGCAGCAGTTCACAAGGCTGGCTTTATGTCATTACTCAAATTTCAAAAAGCCACAGAGCAGGCATCCCTGCACAGCAAGTTCTCATTTGGATGGCTTTTTGGCTCTCAGCAGTTCAATGCTTAATATTAAAAACTGCCTGCAATTTTCTTTCTCCATGGTGAAAATGGAATAACAGGACTTTGGCTCAGTATTGAGATTTGAGAGTATAAAACCAAACAACAAAAATCCCCTGAGATTAAAAAAAAAACAACCAAAAAAAACCCCAAAAAAAACCACACACAAAAAACCAAACCAAACCAACAACAAAACAAAAACAAACAAAAAAAACCCCCCACCAAACAAACAAACCCCCCCCCCCCAAAAAAAAAACCAAACCAACAACAACAAAAAAAAAAAACTCCATATGCTTCTTTCCTGCCTGTTATTCCCCTAAATAGGCATCTACTGCTGCTAGCACGTGAATCACATGAGAGATGCAAAGCCTGGAATTCTCTTCCCTCGGGAGAACCTGAGACAAGTAAAGGACCTATCACAAAAAGCTGTTAACGGCAAATGAAACAGAACCATGATTTAACACCGGAGAGTTAATCACAGGGAATGACATAAACTTTTACAGAAAGGAAGACAGACCCTTTAAGGCTGAAAACACCAATTCTTGGGTCAATAGGAGTTGTTAGTGTCTATTTTTATGCAGCTACTCCACGTGCTAACAAAAGAAATGTTATGATCACGTTAAAGGAGCCAGTAAAATCCATCAGTCCCCAGTTCATCTCAGCTCCTTCCAACTCTGCCACCCCTTTCTGTGGCCGGTGCCAACTCCTCCTCCAGCACTGGCACGAGCATTTCTATCCCCCAGAAATACACTCTGTGCTCTTCAGCACATCACACTGCTTTCCTGTGCCACCAAAACGTCACCAAAATACAGAATTTGGACACAGAGCACCCAAATGTGGTCAGCTGAACACAAAACCGAGCAGACAGCGAGGTAATGTCCGTAAAACTTTTACACTTAAATGTGGAATTCATCGTGGTCAGAGCCTACTTAACATTCCCAGATAAAACTTCTAAGGGAGGTTCTGTGGTGCACATCAGGAACAAAGTCCTGCATCACCTTTCCACCAAATTAGCAACAAAAAAAAAGCGCAAAAGGTCAAGCAAATCCTCAAAGCTTGTATGAGACAAACTTACACAGAGACAAAAGCAGGTAATGAGTGGTCAGTGATCACAAAAGATGTGTTCTCTTACATTTCATCTAAAAGACATGCTAATAATGCTCAGTTAAAAACAAGCCTGAAAGTCCATTAGCAGTTGTTAGGAACAGATTTGGGCTGCACTATCTCAAAAGTATCTTTGGGTCCAGGAAAACAGCAGCTCCTTAAATCTTAGCTGACATCTGGTGGCAAATTTGGCATTTTCTGATATATGGGGCTTTGCAAATCTGAGCAGGTTCAAAAATGAAATAAAGGATTTATTATGAGCTTTTCATAGGTGGGTTATTGTTTTGTATTGGAAGAGGAAGGACACACTTCTCATACATTTTTGGGCAATTCCAGGTTTAGACCTGCTCATCAGGCACAGCTCCAGATAGGAAGGTTTACTAAGAGTGCCAAGTGAGCTTGAGCTATCATATATCACAATATAGAGAGGAACAATTGAATTTATAATAGCAAAACATTTAATGCAGCTAACCAAGTGAACTTTCTCAACCCATTTATTCCCCAAAATCCGTAATTCATGTGCTTTATGTGACAGAAAATGATAGCTACACATCCATAGCTAATAGATTGATCATCTTGGAGTTTTCTTTTTGATGACTGTAACAGTATTACAGGCATGCAAATAATTTGAAATTACTTTTTCAAGGCTAGCACAGTGTTTTAATAGTCTTCTTTGTGTCAACCACCTGCCAAAACTTCAGCTGAATCAAGCAGTTCCAGATCATTGGAACTCCAATTATTATAAGCACAAGTGACTTTTGGAGCAGCAGCTAGCTCTCCATGACAGCGTTGGCAAGCACTCTCCAGAAAAATGAATTAAACCCCACTTGCTGCTTCTGATTGTGAGGTCATTCCCCATTTTCTGAGCCTTTGGTTTCACCAGAAATTAGTGCTGGTGCAGAATGTTTCCAGCGTGAAAGGAGTATTTTTTAAACTAAAAAAAAAATCAAAACAAAACCCAAAAAAACCCCAAGCAAAAACACCCCCCCCAAAAAAAACCCCTCAAACAACAAAAACGACAAACAAACCAAAAAACCCTGAAAAAACCAGCCCCAAAGCATTCAAATCAGGTGAAGTCACAAGGCTTTTCTCTATTTGTGCCCATGTGACAATGACAAACTCAGCTGATGCCCAGGCAAAGCTGTGTTTAGTCAGAATGCCATCAGCATTTTTTATTGCCTATTCCAAATGCAGAGCAGGACACATCAGCTGCAAACACCTCTGGTAGCTCTGGTCCCCCCTCTATTAACACCACTCACACGGTGTGACAGGAAAGCAAGTGGAACACAAACCGTTCATTTTCTGCCTCCCTGCTGTGATTAAATCTTTGTTCTGCCATCAGACCACGGTGGTTTGTTGGGTCACGGCTTACCTGCTAAACAAGAGGTAATTCCCAACACAGCAGCAAGGTGGAAGACAATTTTCAAAGGATGCCAGGATGAGGAGAATTTAGAATTATTAACATTCCTGAGACATTTTGCAACGATATTTGCAATTTCGTCTGAGACAGCATTTAGAAACAACACATCCACAGTACACAATATTATTTCTCAACTCGAGATGTTGTTACAGTAAGAGATTTGTGTTCATTCAACAAGGATCACTACAACATGATAAAATCTGTGTGCATTGGAAAGTGAAGAGTAGGTGAAGTTCAGGATAAAATCCAAAAATGGGCTGTTGGCTTCCATTGCAACTAGAGAGACTACACCAGAGAGTGAGAGAATATCACAGAATCACAGAATTAACTGGCTTAGAAAAGACCTTTGAGATCACCAAGTCCAAGCTATGACCTAACACCACCTTGAGAACCAGACCATGGCACTGAGTGCCACATCCCAGGTTGGAAGGGACCCAGAAGGATCAGTGAGTCCAGCTCCCTGCTCCTTGCAGGGTCAACTGGTGCAGAAATTCAATTCCTGTGTCCTTCCAGCAGGTCAGGAACACTGTGCTCACCCAGTGCTGTAAATACTGGCAGTGGTCACAGGGCTACAATGGAAATTGGAAATCTCCCTGGAGCTTTATTTCACTCCTAAATTAAAATGCTGTGCCAAGCAATGTGTTTTTCTGGGATTATTCTTCAGAAAACTATGGAATAACTCTTCCTCTCTCCCAAAATTCACATCTGTCACAAATCTCTCAGTGACTTCCAGCTGTCAGACTGCTAAACAGAGTGAAGGTTATTAAATAGTTAAATTCAAGTTTATTGTTAAAATAATTCTGTACTGCAAATTAAGTGTCAAAAAACAAAACCAAGGCTTCTGACTGAGGTTTCTTTTGGGGTGAATCCATCCCAAAGCCACATTCCTGTGACACTCTGCAGCTTCTGCTGCTGTTGAGGTTGGTTTTTGGGGTGAATCCATCCCAAAGCCACATTCCTGTGACACTCTGCAGCTTCTGCTGCTGTTGAGGTTGGTTTTTGGGGTGAATCCATCCCAAAGCCACATTCCTGTGACACTCTGCAGCTTTTGCTGCTGTTGGGGTTGTTTTTGGGGGTGAATCCATCCCAAAGCCACATTCCTGTGACACTCTGCAGCTTTTGCTGCTGTTGAGGTTGGTTTTTGGGGTGAATCCATCCCAAAGCCACACTCCTGTGACACTCTGCAGTTTCCTGCTCACAGGTGAGTGGCAGAGCGTTTTTCCCTGTACAGCCACCCTCCCTCCTGCAGCACAGGCACCACTTCAGTCATTCCCAGTGTTCCCCAAGCCCTTCCGAACTAGGACAGCTCTGAGAGAGGAAATTCTCTCTCCAGTTTTGGGGCACAAGGCACATTTCATCTGCACACACCGTGCTTTATTCCCCAATCTTTCATTCTGTGCTCGGTGTCTTCTGCCATCCACCAGGTGAGAGATAGCCCAGCACAGCTTCACTCCACTCTGAGAAGTTCCTGTGTGCTAATCCCCCCGGAATGCAGCAATTATCTGCCCCCAGACACGAGTTAAACGCTGCCTTCCAGGAGATTATCCCATCCTCTCTCATCCCCTTCTACCCTAGCTGTTCAAGGGACAACAGTAAATAGAATTTACCACTATCTCAATAGGTGAAGAGGAGTCATTAGCTCCTGATACCATGACAGGGATTCTGAGTAAAGCGAGGATGAGCCAACTTCATACCAGCTCAGTCCTTTACTTACAGCAAGATGAAAAAGAAATATTTTTCTATGGAAAGCTTTCAAAGTGTTTCATTTCTTCCTCAAGATTTTTGTTATTTTCCTTGCCCTTTTTTCTCCTCCCATGTATCAAAATGGCAAAATGGAAAAGAAGATGGATTGAAATCACACACACCAAAAAAAAAGTAAAAAGTTGCAGAATAATAACTTATTTCAAATTTCTAGTACGAACAATGCAGCAACATTCATATTAAGAGACCATGATCTATTAATTCACTGTTCAACAAAACACCTGTGCCTCCCTTTACCACTCAGCCTCTGAAAGCAGATATGAAAGAATTGCTTATTCAACTGCCATTATAAATTCTCAAAGCACAAACTCTTCCCTTAAGGCTCTCATGTCTCCTCTTTTCACACCACAGTGATTTCAGTGCAACTCAAATACTTTTGCTCATCTCCCTGCGTTTTTTTTCCCAGAGCCCAAACTTTCCATCGAGCAAGAATTTGAAGAAACTTCAAGAATTTATCTTGGAGTGCCTTTGCTCTGCTGCAGTTACTGATGTTAAAGAAGGAACCAGTGAAGGTGAGAAAACAAAACCACACTGAGACAGCCCCTGCTTTGTTTGTGTTTGCCACACTTCCAAAAGGACTATGAGAGATATCCAGGAGCAGAAACCCCTCCCAGTGTGACTCTGCTAAGCCCAGTCCCTCGTGGCCACATCCCTTAACACAGCAGCTGTGACTCAACCCCCAGCACTCGGGAATGATGAAGGAAAGGATTCAGGGAGCAATGGGGAACCTGAGCCCGTGTCAGAAAAAGAATTCTTGATATTGAAACAGGCTTAGTGAGAAAGGAGACATCAAAGTGGATACTGGAGTGCTGCTGTGCAGCCACCTGTCAGCAGAGTGGGGAAAAGGCAGGGCCGGGGGAAGGATGTGCTCCAGCAAATGTGCATTTGTAATGTTTTTGTGTCACTAATGCTAACTGTGGACAGGGCCAATTTGCTGCTCTCCAGCCAGGCACAGCATCCTCTCACTACCAGAAACAAACAGGGAGAGGAGAAGCAGTACAAATAGATCTAATCAGTTCCTGAAAACGTGAACAGCTCCTTTGGCTGGGTAAACCCACCTTCCCCTTAGTGAGCCACCCTGCAAGAAGCCCCTCAAAGGGACAGAGAACCTCTGAGATCCAGCACTGTCTGCTCTACAGCCTCAAGACTTCATCTGCCACATGGCACAGCCACCAAGAGCTCTCTGGATTCTCTTTTACCTTCACCCTGCCCTCTCCTCCCACGGGGCAAGGAGCTTTCTGCCCTCCCCACTCACTCTTACTGCCCACAAGTCTCTGACAAAAATTCATAAAGTCCCTTTCCAAGCCCATCTATTCCATCCCCTTGACTGAAGTTGGGACAAACCAGGACATTTATCTCCTCACATCCTTTCCCTGTCACCTCCTGCACCCTCCAAGCCTCCACTGTGAGGGGCTGAGCCAGCTGTGACCTTGGCAGAGCAGGACAATCAATCACCCAGGGGCACCCAGAGCATCTCCCCTGCCAGCCCCAGAGGGGGTCACAGTGGCCTTTAAAGCTCCTCTGCCCCCATCAAGGTGAAGCTGTCTCACCATCATCTGGAGGTGTTAAAACCAGCAGGGGTTATGGAGTGGCAGTAGTTCCAGACATCAGAAATGAGCACCCAGGTGCAGTTAGGGAGCAGCAGACAGTCAGGAGTGCCTGTGGATCTGCTCTCTTTTCACCTGCACACACTAAACTGGGGTCACTGGGATTTACAGCAGAGCAAGAGAGAGTTTAGGTTCTGCCTCACCAAAATTTAAGGGAAGAGAGCAAAGGAAAGGTAGTTTGGGTTTATGGCTCTCTGTTCCTGCCCTGGAAGGAAGCAGCAGTTCATGGGCCAGGTGCAGAATCAGGAGCTGCAGTTGTCACTCCCTTTGCATGGCCCTCCCCTGCAGGCTGTGAAAGGATTTTTTCTGTGAGCAAGGTGCAAAGCAAAGCTGTCAAACAGCCAGCAGCTGTCCGTGCCTCTGTGTGTCCTTTTCCCGTGTGACGTCTGTGAAATATGGAAAACAAGAGCAACAGCATCATACCTGCACCAGTTATATTTAGTAATGTCATTTTCTACAAGCTCAGCATTACAACTTCCTTACACACCTCACGTTTATCTGCAATTCATGTTCTTTCCCAGCCACGTCCTCCCTGGGGAGGTGCATTCAATCACAAGGATGTGTTTACTCCTTTTTGACCAGAACTTACTTTTGAATTAGCTCTGGCTATTTTTCCTGGCACCACTCGCTACTGCTGGAAGGATTCCCCATAGAAATGTTCTCCTCAAATCTGCTTTGCCTCCTGCTGATAGATGAATTTTACATCCCTTACCTAGCCAAAATTTGTCCTCCTTTCTATGAAACCAGTTCCTGTAAAATTAAAATGTCTTTCCTACAATGGAACAAAAGGATTGAATTATCCCTGATTTAATTTCCCTGCCCCTGCTGCCTTGACCTTCTGTCACTGTGAGCACAGCATTAAGGAGGATACTGGAATATTCCTTTTTTTTTTTTTTTAACCTGTAGCTTTCATCTTTTAATGATGTGGAATTAAAAATTAACAGTTTTCACTGCAAAATGATGAGTTTGCAGTCAGCACTGAAAGATCCCTCCCAGTTTAAACCATTCATGATTCAAACCATTCCAAACATCCTTGAGAGGAGTCCTGTGGCTGTGCAGGGCATGGAAGCACAATCACAGGAAATTCTCAGCTGTTCAACAAAAGAGAGTGCATGGTAGGTAAGACCCCATGAGCACCTGAACTTTTCCATCAGGTGAGGGAGAATGGACAATGCCATGAGAATGGAAAGCCTCTTTCTTTGGAAGAAAACAGCAGAGGAAAGACAGGACAAGCACAGCCCAAACTGAGGTCACAATAAAACTGTAAAGTTCTCTGATTCCTCTTGTTTGCTTGAAAATCAGAACTCCCAGACACAGTTAATGGTTTTCTGTAAAGACTAAAAAACCTAAAATTGGGGGAAAGTTGACTATTACCTATTTCCACAAAAACACATCAGCCATTCATACTCATTAGGCTTCCATAAACAGCTCAGCACAGGTCATAACATTTCCAGAAATCTTGCTTACAACCATAGCAGCAAGGAATTTATCTCCACTTTCAACAACAAACTAAAACTCCAATAACTCCCAGGAGACAACAATGGCCTTGTTTGAACTGAAACTGAATCACTGGCCAGAGACTGGCTCAGGTCAAATTCCTTTTAAACCAAAATTCCTCCTCTGCTTCCCTCACTCACAGCTCTGGTGACTCATTTTAGGGTACACCACAAAGCCACACCTTTGGGTTCCCCCTTCACCAAGCTGGTGTGACACTTGCCAAATCTGTTATTGCCACCACTATGAATAAACTTTTAACAGGAAACTTTGACATTGATTTTCAGATGATCCAGGACAGGTAATTAAATACATAAATGGGGTTTTCTACTTCATTACTAAATGCTGGAGAGCACTGATCCTATAAGCAAGACATCTCTGGAGAGTCAATACAAGCTACTGGAGGGTGGTCAGGGAAAAAAGCTGCTGTGCAGAATTACAAAGCTCCTGGAAGTTCTGCCTCCTCCACTTTTGCTCCCATTTGCCCAACAACAAGTGTCACCTTGTTTTTTTCAATACAACAACCAAACAAACGAAAAATTAATTCAGAGGCTTCATTTTTATGCAAGTAACACAACACCACCTTTCAGAATGTTTATTCCTGCCTGGATTTTTCTCTCCAAGCCAGCAACTGCCCCTACAGCAAGGCAATATTCTCCTTTCCTTGCCAGAGGCCTCTGTGACCTGAGCTGGCACTCTGGGCATGTTTTATTAATGCTCACACTGAGATTCACTGCACAACCCACTGGCATCCAGATTTTGCTCTTCCCATTCCCTCTGCTGCCAGAAAACCCAGTGGTTATGAACAAACAATTTAGGTTAGGGGCATGCACTGACTGTGACACAGTGACAGAAATGAACCACAGGGACAGTGAAATACCCACAAATGACCCTGAAAAAGATGAACTTAGGGCCTTGGACCCTGTCAGAGGCTCCTTCAGCACAGAAATCAGGGCTAGAACAGCATTTCCATGCCAGCAAGCACTTGAGCTGGGAGCAGCACGTTTGTTTTTATTACATTTGGATGTTATGGACCATTTTTCTTGAGCGTGCCATTAGAATTTAGACAAACACACTGGACAAGGTTAACTCCTGATCTTCCCATCTTTGGTAGATGCATTCAAGCACAAGAAACACTATTCACAATTGGTATTTCAGCAGCAGAACTTGATTTTTAGGTGGCACCGATACAATTACACGCTACAAAACAATAGCAACTTCTCCTTTTGACAGAAGCATGGATAAATTTATTATCCAAAGTAGCCTGAAGTCTGCTAAGGAGCTCACAGGCCTTTGATCACAGCTTTGCTCAATCTTTCCATAACTTCAGCATGATTATATTAGCAATGGCTGGTATTAAACCTAAAGAATTCTGTCCTGTGGCATATCCCTGACTCAGTATTTTGCCACCTTCTCTCTTAGGAGGACTGAATCCTGTGAAAGTCCACTTCAGTTCAACAGAACCAGGAAAAGTACTCACTTTTTTTTTTTTCAATATTTTTTTACTTATAGCCTGTTGTCAAATACCATATTAGAAACTTAGGAACAACATCTTTAGATTAGCAATTTCTGTCCACAAATACTGAGTGACACACTGCGTAATAAAATATTTATCTAGAATTTATTTTTAGAACTATCATTCCCTCTGTCCTGCCCACGACAAAGGTACTTCACACCTCCTCTGAATGCTTTTCAAATCATTACTTGAAACAAAAGGATGACTGGGTACAGTTTGTGCTCTGATTTATATATTTAGTATGTAATTACTCACTTAAAAAAACACTGAGTGAGGAAATCAGTTCATGGTAGAGCTCTATAAAGCACATGCTGCAGCACCAGAGTTCCCAGGAAATGAAGGCAGAAGGATAGAGCAGCCACTTCACACTAAACAGGAATATTTACCTATATTAACTTTTATAACAGAGTCTTGTTTTCATCTTCCTCCTTGCCAGGGTGTGAAAGCCATCTTGTGCAAGAAGCTGTGCTGGCTAATCCAGATTTCTTTTCAGGCAATGGAAGTTTGGAGAAAATGCCTCCAGATAATCCAGCACCACCCAGGCCACAGCTCATACTCTAGCCCTAAAACTAAGGTGAGGAACTTTACAGCTTTCCAGATAAAAAATGCAGTTTCCTACTCTCAAGGGTTTGCATTCTTAGCCCTTGGTCCAAAGCAGGAGCCCCTAGAATGATTCTGCCATGGGTTCTGTGAGGACAAAGCCCCGTGCAGGATGAAGGATGAAGTGTGGGAATAAGGGTTTAGGTTTTAGCAGTGATTTACTGGAGGATCTGGGGAGGGAACACGATGCTCTGTGAGTGCCACATGCACAAAGAGGGATTTTCAGCATTGCTCCTCCTGTTCAAGACTTCAAACATCTGTGATGAAAACTACCCCAAAATCCCACGGAGTGCACGAAATCCTGGCCCCAGCAGAAGGGAGCTTTGCATTTGTCCTCAGCTGCTGGAGGATTGCAGCCCGGCTGCTTAGAGCACAGAAATCCGCCTTCAGAAGTCACTTGGAATTCCTTTGTCAGACCTTTTGAGCTTTTAAAGACCTGCTTTAGAAAGCTTTTGAAGTGCAGTCGAAGAATTAATTTGACTGCAATTGACTTCACCGAACCAGTCAAATCGAGACCATCCCTTTCAGTTTTGTGATCTTTGGAGCATCAACCCATTCCTTCCACGAGATTTGGGAACAAGCAACTTTTCAGGATGGCCAAGGGCCAGCTGCAGCCACCCTGCATTTGACAGATGTGAGTGAAAGTACACAGAGAGGTCCATTATTTGACCTACAGGGAAATTATTGTGTCACTTAACAGAGAATATCTATTTCAACAAATACACATATATAT